>OZ025263.1:35507970-35544119 GCA_964019135.1 Arenicola marina | reverse complement strand
GCGTACACGGACTTACCATGTCCACAGAGTGGTAGTGAGCCACCAGTAGGTAGGGTATGTTGAGGGGGGGGGGCGTACACTGACTTACCATGTCCACAGAGTGGGTAGTGAGCCACCAGGAGGTAGGGCATGGTGAGGGGGGGGGGGCGTACACTGACTTACCATGTCCATAGAGTGGTAGTGAGCCACCAGTAGGTAGGGCATGGTGATGGGGGGGGGGGGTGGCGTACACTGACTTACCATGTCCACAGAGTGGTAGTGAGCCACCAGTAGGTAGGGCATGGTGACGGGGGGGGGGGGGTGGCGGTACACTGACTTACCATGTCCACAAAGTGGTAGTGTGCCACCAGGAGGTAGGGCATGGTGAGGGGGGGGGGGGCCGTACACTGACTTACCATGTCCACAGAGTGGTAGTGAGCCACCAGTAGGTAGGGCATGGTGACGGGCGGGGGGGTGGCGAACACTGACTTACCATGTCCACAGAGTGGTAGTGAGCCACCAGTAGGTAGGGGCATGGTGACGGGGGGGGGTGGCGAACACTGACTTACCATGTCCCACAGAGTGGTAGTGAGCCACCAGTAGGTAGGGCATGGTGACGGGCGGGGGGGGGTTGGGGGAGGGGTGGGGGGGCGTACACTGACTTACCATGTCCACAGAGTGGTAGTGAGCCACCAGGAGGTAGGGCATGGTGACGGGGGGTGGCGTACACTGACTTAACCATGTCCACAGAGTGGTAGTGAGCCACCAGTAGGTAGGGGCATGGTGACGGGGGGGGGGGCGTACACTGACTTACCATGTCCACAGAGTTGTAGTGAGCCACCAGTAGGTAAGGCATGGTGTGAGGGGGGGTGGGTGGCGTACACTGACTTACCATGTCCACAGAGTGGTAGTGAGCCACCAGTAGGTAAGGCATGGTGACGGGTAGGGGGTGGCGTACACTGACCTACCATGTCCACAGAGTGGTAGTGAGCCACCAGTAGGTAGGGCATGGTGAGGGGGGGGGGGGTGGCGTACACTGACTTACCATGTCCACGGAGTGGTAGTGAGCCACCAGTAGGTAGGGCATGGTGACGGGGGGGGGGCGTAGACTGACTTACCATGTCCACAGAGTGGTAGTGAGCCACCAGTAGGTAGGGCATGGTGCCGGGGGTGGGGGGGGGGGTGGCGTACACTGACTTACCATGTCCACAGAGTGGTAGTGAGCCACCAGTAGGTAGGGCATGGTGAGGGCAGGGGGGCGTACACTGACTTACCATGTCCACAGAGTGGTAGTGAGCCACCAGTAGGTAGGGCATGGTGACGGGGGGGGGTGGCGTACACTGACTTACCATGTCCACAGAGTGGTAGTGAGCCACCAGTAGGTAGGGCATGGTGAGGGGGGGGAATGACTTACCATGTCCACAGAGTGGTAGTGAACCACCAGTAGGTAGGGCATGGTGAGTGGGGGGGGGGTACACTGACTTACCATGTCCACAGAGTGGTAGTGAGCCACCAGTAGGTAGGGCATGGTGACGGGGGGGGGCCGTACACTGACTTACCATGTCCACAGAGTGGTAGTGAGCCACCAGTAGGTAGGGCATGGTGAGGTGTGGGGGTGGCGTACACTGACTTACCATGTCCACGGAGTGGTAGTGAGCCACCAGTAGGTAGGGCATGGTGACGCGGGGGGGGGGGGTGGCGTACACTGACTTACCATGTCCACAGAGTGGTAGTGAGCCACCAGGAGGTAGGGCATGGTGACGGGGGGGGGGGGGGCGTACACTGACTTACCATGTCCACAGAGTGGTAGTGAGCCACCAGGAGGTAGGGCATGGTGAGGGCGGGGGGAGGGGCGTACACTGACTTACCATGTCCACAGAGTGGTAGTGAGCCACCAGGAGGTAGGGCATGGTGAGGGCGGGGGGGGGGGGGCGTACACTGACTTACCATGTCCACAGAGTGGTAGTGAGCCACCAGGAGGTAAGGCATGGTGAGGGCGGGGGGGTGGCGTACACTGACTTACCATGTCCACAGAGTGGTAGTGAGCCACCAGGAGGTAGGGCATGGTGAGGGAGGGTGTGGCGTACACTGACTTACCATGTCCACAGAGTGGTAGTGAGCACCAGGAGGTAGGGCATGGTGAAGAGCGTGGCGTACATGATGCCAGGCGCAGGGCGAGAGCAGTATGACAGCCATGGGGTGGCGTATGGCCGCCATCAGGGCCGCCCCCACCGTGTACACCAGCTGGCTGCAGATGTACACCGGCTTGGCCCCTGCCATGACAACCAAGACGTCCAAATTACTACCACAATATGCAATATACCAAGACATTTATGCATTCAAAATCAATATGTGCCTTTTTCACTTTAATTGTTGGTACACAGAAAATTAATTCGATTTTCTCCTGACAATTTTGGCCTAAAATCAAATGGTCAATTAACGATCTTCTGAATAAGCGGCTGGCAGCACATGCGTCCATGGTGTATATGGAAGTATACATGGAACAAACAATGGGCGTTTGTCAATGGCCACTTAATGTACCAAGTTATCTAATCGAAATACTTCACTCTCTAGTACATGTACACACCTTGCTATCCACTCAAAATTACCATATCAATAGTTTCAATTTTCTCGGTATTTTCTAGGCTGGGGGGTGGGGTACTTACTGAACTTCCTGACGAGCCTCTCGATGCTGAGTGAGTAGAAGGCGCAGGACAGGGAGTAGAGGGACATGCCGAGGGAGCCCACGCGGACCCCCTTGTCGTAGAGGGCGCGGGCGGGGAGGCGGGGGGCGCCAGGGGGTCGCCCCCGTACACCGCCTGGCCCACGAAGTCCGTGAAGTAGAGGGAGTAGCACACCAGGGACATCCAGCAGAACAGGTTGGTGAGGCAGAGGATGAGCAGCGACCTGGGCATGCGCACTATGGACACTAGGTACATCTTCAAGGTCACTTCGGCCACGTGGTGCGGAGGGCCGTCGGCCTCGTTGCCCTGGTTGGCCACGTGGTTGCCGGGCGCCTGAGCCTCGTTTTGGTGAGCACTCGCGAGGTCTTGCGAGTCACGCGGTAGGTCATAGGTCACGACCTTGGTGGGCTCTGGGGTCGGGGGTCGTGAACCCGTTGACCCCGCCGTCGTAGCGAGGGGCGGGGTGGGCCCCCCGGGGTGGCGGGGCGTCTTCTGCCAGGGTGCCGTACCCCGACCCCTGCTCCCCCAGAGGCCGCACCCGGCTGCGCTCCCCCTCCCTCTCATCCATACGCGCCCCCTCCCCCGCGCCGCGCCCCTCCCCCCGCGCCGCCCCCTTCTCGCGCCCCCTCCCCCCTCCCCGGTCTCACTTTCGGAGGACTCGTTGGTGAACTTGTTGTACTTGACCCCGCGGACCCTCTTCTTGCGGCCCTGGAGCTCCTCGGGCCGCACCCCCAGGGCGGACAGCGGGGCCTCGCGCACCGCCGCCACCGTCAGACCCAGGCACGCCACGTAGATGACCAGCACCAGGGTGAAGAGACGACGCGCACGTGGCTGCCCAGGCTCTCCCCGAACGTGGTGGCCTGCCCAGTCGACCCCGCCCATGATGTAGCCCAGCGCGCCCCCCAGGCCGGCCATCACGGTGAAGGTGGTCAGCCCGGGGGGGGTGGTCCTCGGGGGTGGTCACGTCCAGGAGGTACGCCCGGCAGGGGGACTGGCACGCGTCACAGCTAAAGTCCAGCACCACCACCCCCAACACCGTGAACAGGATGCTCATCGGGTGGGGGCGGGCACCACCCACCCGGGGGGCTGGGCCGTGGTCCAGTCCCCGTCCCCGCCCCCGCCAGGCCCCTCGGACCCCCCAGCCATGGCCCCGTCCACCCGCCAGCCACTGTCCACGTAGGGCGTCACGTTGGCCGTGGCTCCCGTGGAGGACAGGGCGTAGGCCTCGGTGTAGAGCGTGGGTGCGTCCTCCCGGGGGGTGGATTGGCCCCCGCCCCCGCCCCCCCCAGGCCGGGTAGGTGTCCCCGAGCAGCACCCCGATGGCCTGGCCGTTGGGCACCAGGACGAGCCCCACCAGGATGCCAGCCGACAGCAGCAGGATGAAGGGTCGGCGCCGCCCCATCCGGGACCCGCAGCGGTCGCTCAGCGACCCGAGCAGCGGCACGAGGACGAAGCCGAGGAGGGGGGAGAGGCACCAGACCAGGGTCATGTAGAGGACCGGCACCCCGATCTGCAGCAGGATGGGGCTGACGAAGGCCGTCTCCGCCGCGTAGCAGAACTCAATGCCGCACACGGCGCAGCTGAGCAGCACCAGCTCCAGCCGCGTCTTGCGGCGCCGGATGTGCGAGAAGTCGCCGCTCTCGTCGATCAGTCTCGCCGACACGAGACCCAAGACCCGGTCGTACTGCACGTCCTTCAGGTTCTTGAAGACCCGGATGGATGACGTCAGAATGCCCAGAGACATGGCGGCGACGGAATGGCGGCGCCTGGAAGGACAAGAGCGACAGGGTGTGATACATGGGGTGTGGTGTGGTGGAGGGGTGTGGTGTGGTGGAGGGGTGTGGTGTGGTGGAGGGGTGTGGTGTGGACGGGTGTGGTGTGGTGTAGGGGTGTGGTGTGGTGGAGGGGTGTGGTGTGGTGGAGGGGTGTGGCATGGTGGAGGGGTGAGGTGTGGAGATGTGAAGGGTGTGGTGTAGTGTGAAGTTTGGCCGTGGAATGGAATGTTGGTGTTTTAGGCCACTTTTGTGCACATACAGGCTAAATTGGGCCAAGGAACCTCCCGAGACGATGAAGGATGAAGGAATGAAACACGCCCCAGATTAGGTGCCCGAGCCCGGATTCGAACCCAGGACCTATTGATCTGCGGTCTAGTGCGCTAACCACTGCACCAGGGAGGCCCCGTTTGGCCGTGGAAGGTTTGTGGAAGACGGTATTTG
This sequence comes from Arenicola marina, assembly GCA_964019135.1. NCBI lineage: Eukaryota > Metazoa > Annelida > Polychaeta > Arenicolidae > Arenicola > Arenicola marina. The sequence goes on along the minus strand of OZ025263.1, from coordinate 35,539,240 downwards.
TGTTTCTTTTCTTTCAGGAATTCAAACGCGACCTTTGCAGAGGAAAGTAATCATTTCAGCTATGAAGACATCACATCAAGAAGAGAAGCCATTCCACACAGCTGGAAATGAAAGATCAAAGATGTTCAAGCTGAACGCGCTCACACAGTTAACAACGCGAGATATTACACCTGCAGACAAATGTACTGCACATTTCTTCCAATGCCGGCATCTATTGTGCAGCGCGTCAAGTGGATAGAAGTGTTCGGCATTTCAGAAGATGAATGGTCCCAATATTGTCTGTTACCTTTCAGCAACTCTCTGGAAACAAAATTGCAATCCTTCCAATTTTCTGTTCTATATCGGTTCGTACCATATAAAAGTAGGTTGTTTAAAATGGGACTGGTTGAAAACGACATTTGTGATTACTGCGATGGAATTGATACGATCATCCACAGATATCGCGGCAGATTACACGCTCAATAACTGCTTACTTGTGGCGAGAAACTTTATTCATAAACAGAAGTGTAAGGCGGCACCTTCCATATTTTTGAGGTCGTCTTAAGGTACCATATTATGTTGGAAAAACACGTTCTTTAGCAAAGAAGAGAAGACCCGGATAGTCGGCGATACATGTTGACAGTGACATGGTGTTGTCAGGTTCTGGAGACTGTCGCTGAACAGACAAATTACCCGGTGTGAGGACACACACACAGGCATTAACCCGGTAGCAAACGGCTTCAGGTTGAGAGGTCGGGCAGCCAGGGCGGTTGGTACAATCAGGGGGGTGGAGGGGTGGGGGTGGCGGAGGACGGTGGGTGGCCACAATTGAACCTTTGAGATTGTTGACGATCACAGCTGATATGTTACCTGTACCATACCAGGGCTCTGCTGGCTACTACGGCACGTGCCTCACCCTCACCCCTCCCTCACCCCGCCTTCACCCCGCCCTCACTCGGCCCTCACCCCGCCTTCACCCCACCATCACCCCACCCTCACCTCGCCTTCACCCCGCCCTAACCCCGCCATCACCCAGCCATCACCCCACCCTCACCCCACCCTCACCCCGCCTTCACCCCGCCCTCACTCGGCCCTCACTCCGCCTTCACCCCACCATCACCCCGCCCTCACCCCGTCCTCACCCGCCCTCACCTCACCCTCACCCCACCTCACTCCATCCTCACCCCATTGTTACCCCCACTGTCACCAACTGTTACCCCCACTGTCACCAACTGTTACCCCACTCACCCAACCTCACCCCTACGATCACCCACCCTCATCTAACCCTCACTCATACGATGCCCCCACCCTTACCTAACCTTTACCCCACCACCCTCCACCCTCAGGCAACCCACATCCCTTGATCCCCCACCCTTACCCAACCCTCACCCCTACGATCTGCCCACCCTCACGCCACTGCTACCCCAATGTCACCAAACTGTTACCTCACTCACCCAGTCCCCATCCCTCGGTCTCCTTACCCTCACCTAACCTCACCCTTACAACCCCCCACCCTCACCGAACCCTCACCCATACAATCTCCCACCCTTACCGAACCCTCACCCATACAATCCCCCACACTCACCAAACCCTCACCCATACAATCCCCCACCCACACCGAACTCTCACCCATACAATCCCCCACCCCCACCGAACCCTCACCCATACAATCCCCCACCCTCACCGAACCTTCACCCATACAATCCCCCACCCTTACCAAACCCTCACCCATACAATCCCCCACCCACACCGAACTCTCACTCATACACTCTCCCACCCTCACCGAACCCTCACCCATACAATCCCCCACCCTCACCGAACCCTCACCCATACAATCCCCCACCCTTACCAAACCCTCACCCATACAATCCCCCACCCACACCGAAGCCTCACCCATACAATCCCCCACCCTCACCGAACCCTCACCCATACAATCCCCCACCCCCACCGAACCCTCACCCATACAATCCCCCACCCTCACCGAACCCTCACCCATACAATCCCCCACCCTCATTCAACCCTTACCTCCCTTACGATCCCCACACTTAGCACTCGCCCCACAATATTCCCCTTCCCCACTCGAAGATACCCCCACCATCATCCTACCCCCACCCGTCCTTCACCCGTAGCCCCGGCAACCCCCACCCCCCACCCCCCCACCACACACACACACCTCTAGTGGTCAAGGTAAGCGGCTTCCTTTGAGTGTCACTCACGGCAGCCAATCCCATTGCGGCAGTCATCAGCATCGGGTGGGGGGAGTAGGTGGGCGGCGGGGGGGGGGGGGGGTGCGCGGGGGGGGGGGGGGGGCCAATGGAAGCTGAGGATCTGCAGCTTAGATATACAGTAAAATCTCGCCCAGACAGCAGGGGCTGTCATACAGGACTGGCCGTGATTCAGGACTGGTCGTAATACAGGACTGGCTGTAATACAGGACTGACCGTAATACAGGACTGACCGTAATACAGGACTGGCCGTAATACAGGACTGACCGTAATACAGGACTGACCGTAATACAGGACTGGTCGTAATACAGGACTGACCGTAATACAGGACTGGTCGTAATACAGGACTGGCTGTAATACAGGACTGACCGTAATACAGGACTGGTCGTAATACAGGACTGGCTGTAATACAGGACTGGACTGGCTGTAATACAGGACTGGTTGTAATACAGGACTGGCCGTGATACAGAACTGGTCGTAATACAGGACTAGCTGTAATACAGGACTGGCCGTAATACAGGACTGGCTGTAATACAGGACCGATCGTAATACAGGACTGACCGTGATACAGGACTGGCTGTAATGCAGGACTGGCTGTAATACAGGACTGGCCGTAATACAGGAATGGCTGTAATACAGCACCGAGCGTAATACAGGACTGGCTGTACTACAGGACTGGCCGTAATACAGGGCTGGCCGTAATACAGGACTGGCCGTAATACAGGACTGGCTGTAATACAGGACTGGCCGTAATACAGGACTGGCTGTAATACAGGACCGATCGTAATACAGGACTGACCGTGATACAGGACTGGCTGTAATGCAGGACTGGCTGTAATACAGGAATGGCTGTAATACAGCACCGAGCGCAATACAGGACTGGCTGTACTACAGGACTGGCCGTAATACAGGCCTGGCTGTAATATAGGACTGACCGTAATACAGGACTAGCTGTAATACAAGACTGACCATAATACAGGACTGGCCGTAATACAGGACTGGCTGTAATACAGGACTGACCGTAATACAGGACTGGCCGAAATACAGGACTGACCGTAATACAGGACTGGTCGTAAAACAGGACTGACCGTAATACAGGACTGGCCGTAATACACGACTGGCCGTAATACAGGACTGACCGTAATACAGGACTGGCCGTAATACAGGACTGACCGTAATACAGGACTGGCCGTAATACAGGACTGACCGTAATAAAGGACTGGCTGTAATACAGGACTGGCCGTAATACAGGACTGACCGTAATACAGGACTGACCGTAATACAGGACTGACCGTAATAGAGGACTGGCCGTAATACAGGACTGACCGTAATACAGGACTGGCCGTGATACAGGACTGGCTGTAATACAGGACCGATCGTAATACAGGACTGGCCGTAATACAGGACTGGCCGTGATACAGGACTGGTCGTAATGCAGGACTGGTCGTAATAAAGGACTCGTCGTAATAAAGGACTGGTCGTAATACAGGACTGACTGTAATACAGGACCAGCTGTAATACACGACCGATCGTAATACAGGACTGGCCGTAATACAGCACTGGCCGTGATACATGACTGGTCGTAATACAGGACTGGTCGTAATACAGGACTGGCCGTAATACAGGACTGGCCCTGATACAGGACTAGCTGTAATACAGGACCGATCGTAATACAGGACTGGCCGTAATACAGGACTGGCCGTGATACAGGATTGGTCGTAATACAGGACTGGTCGTAATACAGGACTGGCTGTAATACAGGACTGGCTGTAATACAGGATACTGGCTGTGATACAGGACTGATCGTAATACAGGACTGGTCGTAATACAGGACTGGCCGTGATACAGGACTGGCCGTGATACAGGACTGGTCGTAATACAGGACTGGCTGTAATACAGGCCTGGCCGTAATACAGGACTGGCTGTAATACAGGACTAGCTGTAATACAGGACCGATCGTAATACAGGACTGGCCGTAATACAGGACTGGCCGTAATACAGGACTGGCCGTAATACAGGACTGGCCGTAAAACAGGACTGACCGTAATACAGTACTGGTCGTAATACCGGACTGGCTGTAAAACAGGACTGGCTGTAATACAGGACTGGCCGTAATACAGGACTGGCTGTAATACAGGACTGGCTGTAATACAGGACCGATCGTAATACAGGACTGGCTGTAATACAGGACTGGCCGTGACACAGGACTGGTCGTAATACAGGACTGGCCGTAATACAGGACTGGCCGTGATACAGGACTGGTCGTAATACTGGACTGGCTGTAATACAGGACTGGCTGTAATACAGGATACTGGCTGTGATACAGGACCGATCGTAATACAGGACTGGCCGTAATACAGGACTGGCTGTAATACAGGACTGGCTGTAATACAGGACTGGCCGTAATACAGGACTGGTCGTAATAAAGGACTGACCGTAATACAGGACTGGCTGTAACACAGGACTGACCTAATACAGGACGAATCGTAATACAGGACTGTCCGTAATACAGGACAGGCCGTAATACAGGACTGGCCGTGATACAGGACTGGCTGTAATACAGGACCGATCGTAATACAGGACTGGCCGTAATACAGGACTGGCCGTGATACAGGACTGGTCGTAATACAGGACTGGTCGTAATAAAGGACTCGTCGTAATAAAGGACTGGTCGTAATACAGGACTGGCTGTAAAACAGGACTGCCTGTAATACAGGACCGATCGTAATACAGGACTGGCCGTAATACAGGACTGGCTGTAATACAGGACTGGCTGTAATACACGACCGATCGTAATACAGGACTGGCCGTAATACAGCACTGGCCGTAATACAGGACTGCCCGTAATACAGGACTGGCTGTAATACACGACCGATCGTAATACAGGACTGGCCGTAATACAGGACTGGCCGTAATACAGGACTGGCCCTGATACAGGACTAGCTGTAATACGGGACCGATCGTAATACAGGACTGGCCGTAATACAGGACTGGCCGTGATACAGGATTGGTCGTAATACAGGACTGGTCGTAATACTGGACTGGCTGTAATACAGGACTGGCTGTAATACAGGATACTGGCTGTGATACAGGACTGATCGTAATACAGGACTGGTCGTAATACAGGACTGGCCGTGATACAGGACTGGCCGTGATACAAGACTGGTCGTAATACAGGACTGGCTGTAATACAGGCCTGGCCGTAATACAGGACTGGCTGTAATACAGGACTAGCTGTAATACAGGACCGATCGTAATACAGGACTGGCCGTAATACAGGACTGGCCGTAATACAGGACTGGCCGTAATACAGGACTGGCCGTAAAACAGGTCTGACCGTAATACAGTACTGGTCGTAATACCGGACTGGCTGTAAAACAGGACTGGCTGTAATACAGGACTGGCCGTAATACAGGACTGGCTGTAATACAGGACTGGCTGTAATACAGGACCGATCGTAATACAGGACTGGCTGTAATACAGGACTGGCCGTGACACAGGACTGGTCGTAATACAGGACTGGCCGTAATACAGGACTGGCCGTGATACAGGACTGGCCGTGATACAGGAGTGGTCGTAATACAGGACTGGCTGTAACACAGGACTGGCCGTAATACAGGACTGGCTGTAAAACAGGACTGCCTGTAATACAGGACCGATCGTAATACAGGACTGGCCGTAATACAGGACTGGCTGTAATACAGGACTGGCTGTAATACAGGACTGGCCGTAATACAGGACTGGTCGTAATAAAGGACTGACCGTAATACAGGACTGGCTGTAATACAGGACTGGCCGTAATACAGGGCTGGCTGTAATACAGGACTGGCTGTAATACAGGACTGGCCGTAATACAGGACTGGCTGTAATACAGGACTGGTCGTAATAAAGGACTGACCGTAATACAGGACTGGCCGTAATACAGGACTGGCCGTAATACAGGACTGGCCGTAGTACAGGATACTGGCTGTGATACAGGACTGGTCGTAATAAAGGACTGGCTGTAATACAGGACTGGCCGTAATACATGACTGGCTGTGATACAGGACTGGCTGTAATACAGGATACTGGCCGTAATAAAGGACTGGCTGTAATACAGGACTGGCCGTAATACATGACTGGCTGTGATACAGGACTGGCTGTAATACAGGATACTGGCCGTAATAAAGGACTGGCTGTAATACAGGACTGGCCGTAATACAGGACTGGCTGTGATACAGGACTGGTCGTAATACAGGACTGGCCGTAATACAGGCCTGGCTGTAATATAGGACTGACCGTAATACAGGACTAGCTGTAATACAAGACTGACCATAATACAGGACTGGCCGTAATACAGGACTGGCTGTAATACAGGACTGACCGTAATACAGGACTGGCCGAAATACAGGACTGACCGTAATACAGGACTGGTCGTAAAACAGGACTGACCGTAATACAGGACTGGCCGTAATACAGGACTGGCCGTAATACAGGACTGACCGTAATACAGGACTGGCCGTAATACAGGACTGACCGTAATACAGGACTGGCCGTAATACAGGACTGACCGTAATAAAGGACTGGCTGTAATACAGGACTGGCCGTAATACAGGACTGACCGTAATACAGGACTGACCGTAATACAGGACTGACCGTAATAGAGGACTGGCCGTAATACAGGACTGACCGTAATACAGGACTGGCCGTGATACAGGACTGGCTGTAATACAGGACCGATCGTAATACAGGACTGGCCGTAATACAGGACTGGCCGTGATACAGGACTGGTCGTAATGCAGGACTGGTCGTAATAAAGGACTCGTCGTAATAAAGGACTGGTCGTAATACAGGACTGACTGTAATACAGGACCAGCTGTAATACACGACCGATCGTAATACAGGACTGGCCGTAATACAGCACTGGCCGTGATACATGACTGGTCGTAATACAGGACTGGTCGTAATACAGGACTGGCCGTAATACAGGACTGGCCCTGATACAGGACTAGCTGTAATACAGGACCGATCGTAATACAGGACTGGCCGTAATACAGGACTGGCCGTGATACAGGATTGGTCGTAATACAGGACTGGTCGTAATACAGGACTGGCTGTAATACAGGACTGGCTGTAATACAGGATACTGGCTGTGATACAGGACTGATCGTAATACAGGACTGGTCGTAATACAGGACTGGCCGTGATACAGGACTGGCCGTGATACAGGACTGGTCGTAATACAGGACTGGCTGTAATACAGGCCTGGCCGTAATACAGGACTGGCTGTAATACAGGACTAGCTGTAATAGAGGACCGATCGTAATACAGGACTGGCCGTAATACAGGACTGGCCGTAATACAGGACTGGCCGTAATACAGGACTGGCCGTAAAACAGGACTGACCGTAATACAGTACTGGTCGTAATACCGGACTGGCTGTAAAACAGGACTGGCTGTAATACAGGACTGACCGTAATACAGGACTGGCTGTAATACAGGACTGGCTGTAATACAGGACCGATCGTAATACAGGACTGGCTATAATACAGGACTGGCCGTGACACAGGACTAGTCGTAATACAGGACTGGCCGTAATACAGGACTGGCCGTGATACAGGACTGGTCGTAATACTGGACTGGCTGTAATACAGGACTGGCTGTAATACAGGATACTGGCTGTGATACAGGACCGATCGTAATACAGGACTGGCCGTAATACAGGACTGGCTGTAATACAGGACTGGCTGTAATACAGGACTGGCCGTAATACAGGACTGGTCGTAATAAAGGACTGACCGTAATACAGGACTGGCTGTAACACAGGACTGACCTAATACAGGACGAATCGTAATACAGGACTGTCCGTAATACAGGACAGGCCGTAATACGGGACTGGCCGTGATACAGGACTGGCTGTAATACAGGACCGATCGTAATACAGGACTGGCCGTAATACAGGACTGGCCGTGATACAGGACTGGTCGTAATACAGGACTGGTCGTAATAAAGGACTCGTCGTAATAAAGGACTGGTCGTAATACAGGACTGGCTGTAAAACAGGACTGCCTGTAATACAGGACCGATCGTAATACAGGACTGGCCGTAATACAGGACTGGCTGTAATACAGGACTGGCTGTAATACACGACCGATCGTAATACAGGACTGGCCGTAATACAGCACTGGCCGTAATACAGGACTGCCCGTAATACAGGACTGGCTGTAATACACGACCGATCGTAATACAGGACTGGCCGTAATACAGGACTGGCCGTAATACAGGACTGGCCCTGATACAGGACTAGCTGTAATACGGGACCGATCGTAATACAGGACTGGCCGTAATACAGGACTGGCCGTGATACAGGATTGGTCGTAATACAGGACTGGTCGTAATACTGGACTGGCTGTAATACAGGACTGGCTGTAATACAGGATACTGGCTGTGATACAGGACTGATCGTAATACAGGACTGGTCGTAATACAGGACTGGCCGTGATACAGGACTGGCCGTGATACAAGACTGGTCGTAATACAGGACTGGCTGTAATACAGGCCTGGCCGTAATACAGGACTGGCTGTAATACAGGACTAGCTGTAATACAGGACCGATCGTAATACAGGACTGGCCGTAATACAGGACTGGCCGTAATACAGGACTGGCCGTAATACAGGACTGGCCGTAAAACAGGTCTGACCGTAATACAGTACTGGTCGTAATACCGGACTGGCTGTAAAACAGGACTGGCTGTAATACAGGACTGGCCGTAATACAGGACTGGCTGTAATACAGGACTGGCTGTAATACAGGACCGATCGTAATACAGGACTGGCTGTAATACAGGACTGGCCGTGACACAGGACTGGTCGTAATACAGGACTGGCCGTAATACAGGACTGGCCGTGATACAGGACTGGCCGTGATACAGGAGTGGTCGTAATACAGGACTGGCTGTAACACAGGACTGGCCGTAATACAGGACTGGCTGTAAAACAGGACTGCCTGTAATACAGGACCGATCGTAATACAGGACTGGCCGTAATACAGGACTGGCTGTAATACAGGACTGGCTGTAATACAGGACTGGCCGTAATACAGGACTGGTCGTAATAAAGGACTGACCGTAATACAGGACTGGCTGTAATACAGGACTGGCCGTAATACAGGGCTGGCTGTAATACAGGACTGGCTGTAATACAGGACTGGCCGTAATACAGGACTGGCTGTAATACAGGACTGGTCGTAATAAAGGACTGACCGTAATACAGGACTGGCCGTAATACAGGACTGGCCGTAATACAGGACTGGCCGTAGTACAGGATACTGGCTGTGATACAGGACTGGTCGTAATAAAGGACTGGCTGTAATACAGGACTGGCCGTAATACATGACTGGCTGTGATACAGGACTGGCTGTAATACAGGATACTGGCCGTAATAAAGGACTGGCTGTAATACAGGACTGGCCGTAATACATGACTGGCTGTGATACAGGACTGGCTGTAATACAGCATACTGGCCGTAATAAAGGACTGGCTGTAATACAGGACTGGCCGTAATACAGGACTGGCTGTGATACAGGACTGGTCGTAATACAGGACTGGCCGTAATACAGGACACTGGCCGTAATAAAGGACTGGCCGTAATACAGGACTGGCCGTAGTACAGGATACTGGCCGTAATACAGGACTGGCCGTAGTACAGGATACTGGCTGTGATACAGGACTGGCCGTAATACAGGACTGGCTGTAATACAGGACTGACCGCAATACAGGACCGATCGTAATACAGGACTGACCGTAATACAGGACTGGCCGTAGTACAGGATACTGGCCGTAATACAGGACTGGCTGTAATACAGGGCTGGCCGTAATACAGGAGTGGTCGTAATACAGGGCTGGCTGTAATACAGGACTGGCTGTAATACAGGACTGGACTGGCCGTAATACAGGGCTGGCTGTAATACAGGACTGGCTGTAATACCGAACTGGCCGTAATACAGGACTGGCTGTAATACATGACTGGCTGTAATACAGGACTGGCCGTGTTACAGGGCTGGCTGTAATACAGGACTGGTCGTAATACAGGACTGGCTGTAATACAGGATACTGGCTGGCCGTAATACAGGACTGGCTGTAATACAGGACTGGCTGTGATACAGGACTGGCTGTAATACAGGACTGACCGCAATACAGGACCGATCGTAATACAGGACTGACCGTAATACAGGACTGGCCGTAGTACAGGATACTGGCCGTAATACAGGAGTGGTCGTAATACAGGGCTGGCTGTAATACAGGACTGGCTGTAATACAGGACTGGACTGGCCGTAATACAGGGCTGGCTGTAATACAGGACTGGCTGTAATACAGGACTGGCCGCAATACAGGACTGGCTGTAATACATGACTGGCTGTAATACAGGACTGACCGTAATACAGGACTGGCCGAAATACAGGACTGACCGTAATACAGGACTGGTCGTAAAACAGGACTGACCGTAATACAGGACTGGCCGTAATACAGGACTGGCCGTAATACAGGACTGACCGTAATACAGGACTGGCCGTAATACAGGACTGACCGTAATACAGGACTGGCCGTAATACAGGACTGACCGTAATAAAGGACTGGCTGTAATACAGGACTGGCCGTAATACAGGACTGACCGTAATACAGGACTGACCGTAATACAGGACTGACCGTAATAGAGGACTGGCCGTAATACAGGACTGACCGTAATACAGGACTGGCCGTGATACAGGACTGGCTGTAATACAGGACCGATCGTAATACAGGACTGGCCGTAATACAGGACTGGCCGTGATACAGGACTGGTCGTAATGCAGGACTGGTCGTAATAAAGGACTCGTCGTAATAAAGGACTGGTCGTAATACAGGACTGACTGTAATACAGGACCAGCTGTAATACACGACCGATCGTAATACAGGACTGGCCGTAATACAGCACTGGCCGTGATACATGACTGGTCGTAATACAGGACTGGTCGTAATACAGGACTGGCCGTAATACAGGACTGGCCCTGATACAGGACTAGCTGTAATACAGGACCGATCGTAATACAGGACTGGCCGTAATACAGGACTGGCCGTGATACAGGATTGGTCGTAATACAGGACTGGTCGTAATACAGGACTGGCTGTAATACAGGACTGGCTGTAATACAGGATACTGGCTGTGATACAGGACTGATCGTAATACAGGACTGGTCGTAATACAGGACTGGCCGTGATACAGGACTGGCCGTGATACAGGACTGGTCGTAATACAGGACTGGCTGTAATACAGGCCTGGCCGTAATACAGGACTGGCTGTAATACAGGACTAGCTGTAATACAGGACCGATCGTAATACAGGACTGGCCGTAATACAGGACTGGCCGTAATACAGGACTGGCCGTAATACAGGACTGGCCGTAAAACAGGACTGACCGTAATACAGTACTGGTCGTAATACCGGACTGGCTGTAAAACAGGACTCGCTGTAATACAGGACTGGCCGTAATACAGGACTGGCTGTAATACAGGACTGGCTGTAATACAGGACCGATCGTAATACAGGACTGGCTGTAATACAGGACTGGCCGTGACACAGGACTGGTCGTAATACAGGACTGGCCGTAATACAGGACTGGCCGTGATACAGGACTGGTCGTAATACTGGACTGGCTGTAATACAGGACTGGCTGTAATACAGGATACTGGCTGTGATACAGGACCGATCGTAAGACAGGACTGGCCGTAATACAGGACTGGCTGTAATACAGGACTGGCTGTAATACAGGACTGGCCGTAATACAGGACTGGTCGTAATAAAGGACTGACCGTAATACAGGACTGGCTGTAACACAGGACTGACCGTAATACAGGACGAATCGTAATACAGGACTGTCCGTAATACAGGACAGGCCGTAATACAGGACTGGCCGTGATACAGGACTGGCTGTAATACAGGACCGATCGTAATACAGGACTGGCCGTAATACAGGACTGGCCGTGATACAGGACTGGTCGTAATACAGGACTGGTCGTAATAAAGGACTCGTCGTAATAAAGGACTGGTCGTAATACAGGACTGGCTGTAAAACAGGACTGCCTGTAATACAGGACCGATCGTAATACAGGACTGGCCGTAATACAGGACTGGCTGTAATACAGGACTGGCTGTAATACACGACCGATCGTAATACAGGACTGGCCGTAATACAGCACTGGCCGTAATACAGGACTGCCCGTAATACAGGACTGGCTGTAATACACGACCGATCGTAATACAGGACTGGCCGTAATACAGGACTGGCCGTAATACAGGACTGGCCCTGATACAGGACTAGCTGTAATACGGGACCGATCGTAATACAGGACTGGCCGTAATACAGGACTGGCCGTGATACAGGATTGGTCGTAATACAGGACTGGTCGTAATACTGGACTGGCTGTAATACAGGACTGGCTGTAATACAGGATACTGGCTGTGATACAGGACTGATCGTAATACAGGACTGGTCGTAATTCAGGACTGGCCGTGATACAGGACTGACCGTAATACAAGATTGGCCCTAATACAGGACTGGCCGTAATACAGGACTGGCTGTAATACAGGACTGACCGTAATACAGGACTGGCCGAAATACAGGACTGACCGTAATACAGGACTGGCCGTAATACAGGATTGGTCGTAACACAGGACTGACTGTAATACAGGACTGACCGTAATACAGGACTGGCCGTAATACAGAACTGGCTGTAATAGAGGACTGACCGTGATACAGGACTGACCATAATACAGGAATAGTCGTAATAAATGACTGGCCGTAATAAATGACTGGCCGTAATACAGGACTGACCGTAATACAGGACTGACCGTAATACAGGACTAGTGGTAATAAATGACTGGCCGTAATACAGGGCTGACCGTAATACAGGACTGACCATAATACAGGACTAGTCGTAATAAATGACTGGCCGTAATACAGGACTGACCGTAATACAGGACTGACCGTAATACAGGATTGGCCCTAATACAGGACTGACCGTAATACAGGACTGGCCGTAAGACAGGACTGGCTGTAATACAGGACTGACCGTGATACAGGACTGACCATAATACAGGACTAGTCGTAATAAATGACTGGCCGTAATACAGGACTGACCGTAATACAAGACTGACCGTAATACAGGACTAGTCGTAATAAATGACTGGCCGTAATACAGGACTGACCGTAATACAGGACTGACCACAATAAAGGACTGGTTGTAATACAGGACTGGCCGTAATACAGGACTGACCGTAATAAAGGACTGGTTGTAATACAGGACTGGTCGTAATACAGGACTGGCCGTAATAAAAGACTAGTTGTAATACAGGACTGGCCGTAATACAGGACTGACCGTAATACAGGACTGACCACAAAAAAGGACTGGTTGTAATACAGGACTGGGTGTAATACAGGACTGACCGTAATAAAGGACTGGTTGTAATACAGGACTGGTCGTAATACAGGACTGGCCGTAATACAGGACTGACCGTAATACAGGACTGGCTGTAATACAGGACTGGTTGTAATACAGGACTGGCCGTAATACAGGACTGACCACAATAAAAGACTAGTTGTAATACAGGACTGGTCGTAATACAGGACTGGCCGTAATACAGGACTGGCCGTAATACAGGATTGGTCGTAACACAGGACTGACCGTAATACAGGACTGACCGTAATACAGGACTGGCCGTAATACAGAACTGGCTGTCATACAGGACTGACCGTGATACAGGACTGACCATAATACAGGACTAGTCGTAATAAATGACTGGCCGTAATAAATGACTGGCCGTAATAAATGACTGGCCGTAATACAGGACTGACCGTAATACAGGACTGACCGTAATACAGGACTAGTGGTAATAAATGACTGGCCGTAATACAGGACTGACCGTAATACAGGACTGACCATAATACAGGATTGGCCGTAATACAGGACTGACCGTAATACAGGACTGGCCGTAATACAGGACTGGTCGTAACACAGGACTGACCGTAATACAGGACTGACCGTAATGCAGGACTGGCCGTAATACAGGACTGGCTGTAATACAGGACTGACCGTGATACAGGACTGACCATAATACAGGACTAGTCGTAATAAATGACTGGCCGTAATACAGGACTGACCGTAATACAGGACTGACCATAATACAGGACTAGTCGTAATAAATGACTGGCCGTAATACAGGACTGACCGTAATACAGGACTGACCATAATACAGGACTAGTCGTAATAAATGACTGGCCGTAATACAGGACTGGGTGCAATACAGGACTAACCGTAATACAGGACTGACCGTAATAAAGGACTGGTTGTAATACAGGACTGGCCGTAATACAGGACTGACCGCAATAAAGGACTGGTTGTAATACAGGACTGGCCGTAATACAGGACTGACCGTAATAAAGGACTGGTTGTAATACAGGACTGGTCGTAATACAGGACTGGCCGTAATACAGGACTGACCGTAATACAGGACTGGCTGTAATACAGGACTAGTCGTAATACAGGACTGGATGTAATACAGGACTGGCTGTAATACAGGACTGACCCAAAAAAAGGACTGACCGTAATACAGGACTGACCGTAATACAGGACTGACCGTAATAAAGGACTGGTTGTAATACAGGACTGGCCGTAATACAGGACTGACCGTAATAAAAGACTGGTTGTAATACAGGACTGGCCGTAATACAGGACTGACCGTAATAAAGGACTGGTTGTAATACAGGACTTGTCTTAATACAGGACTGGCCGTAATACAGGACAGACCGTAATACAGGACTGGCTGTAATACAGGACTAGTCGTAATACAGGACTGCCTGTAATACATGACTGGCTGTAATACAGGACTGGCCGTAATACAGGACTGGCTGTAATACAGGACTGGCTGTAATACAGGACTGACCGTAATACAGGACTGACCGTAATACAGGACTGGCTGTAATACAGGACTGGCTGTAATACAGGACTGACCGTAATACAGGACTGGTCGTAATACAGGACCGACCGTAATACAGGACTGACCGTAATACAAGATTGGCCCTAATACAGGACTGGCCGTAATACAGGACTGGCTGTAATACAGGACTGACCGTAATACAGGACTGGCCGAAATACAGGACTGACCGTAATACAGGACTGACCGTAATACAGGATTGGTCGTAACACAGGACTGACCGTAATACAGGACTGACAGTAATACAGGACTGGCCGTAATACAGAACTGGCTGTCATACAGGACTGACCGTGATACAGGACTGACCATAATACAGGACTAGTCGTAATAAATGACTGGCCGTAATAAATGACTGGCCGTAATACAGGACTGACCGTAATACAGGACTGACCGTAATACAGGACTAGTGGTAATAAATGACTGACCGTAATACGGGACTGACCGTAATACAGGACTGACCATAATACAGGACTAGTCGTAATAAATGACTGGCCGTAATTCAGGACTGACCGTAATACAGGACTGACCGTAATACAGGATTGGTCGTAATACAGGACTGACCGTAATACAGGACTGGCCGTAATACAGGACTGGTCGTAACACAGGACTGACCGTAATACAGGGCTGACCGTAATACAGGACTGGCCGTAATACAGGACTGGCTGTAATACAAGACTGACCGTGATACAGGACTGACCATAATACAGGACTAGTCGTAATAAATGACTGGCCGTAATACAGGACTGACCGTAATACAGGACTGACCGTAATACAGGACTAGTCGTAATAAATGACTGGCCGTAATACAGGACTGACCGTAGCACAGGACTGACCATAATACAGGATTGGCCGTAATACAGGACTGACCGTAATACAGGACTGGCCGTAATACAGGACTGGTCGTAACACAGGACTGACCGTAATACAGGACTGACCGTAATGCAGGACTGGCCGTAATACAGGACTGGCTGTAATACAGGACTGACCGTGATACAGGACTGACCATAATACAGGACTAGTCGTAATAAATGACTGGCCGTAATACAGGACTGACCGTAATACAGGACTGACCATAATACAGGACTAGTCGTAATAAATGACTGGCCGTAATACAGGACTGACCGTAATACAGGACTGACCATAATACAGGACTAGTCGTAATAAATGACTGGCCGTAATACAGGACTGGGTGCAATACAGGACTAACCGTAATACAGGACTGACCGTAATAAAGGACTGGTTGTAATACAGGACTGGCCGTAATACAGGACTGACCGCAATAAAGGACTGGTTGTAATACAGGACTGGCCGTAATACAGGACTGACCGTAATAAAGGACTGGTTGTAATACAGGACTGGTCGTAATACAGGACTGGCCGTAATACAGGACTGACCGTAATACAGGACTGGCTGTAATACAGGACTAGTCGTAATACAGGACTGGCTGTAATACAGGACTGGCTGTAATACAGGACTGACCCAAAAAAAGGACTGACCGTAATACAGGACTGACCGTAATACAGGACTGACCGTAATAAAGGACTGGATGTAATACAGGACTGGCCGTAATACAGGACTGACCGTAATAAAGGACTGGTTGTAATACAGGACTGGCCGTAATACAGGACTGACCGTAATAAAGGACTGGTTGTAATACAGGACTTGTCTTAATACAGGACTGGCCGTAATACAGGACTGACCGTAATAAAGGACTGGTTGTAATACAGGACTCTCCGTAATACAGGACTGACCGCAATAAAGGACTGGTTGTAATACAGGACTGGCCGTAATACAGGACTGACCGTAATAAAGGACTGGCCGTAATACAGGACTTGTCTTAATACAGGACTGGCCGTAATACAGGACTGACCGTGATACAGGACTGGCTGTAATACAGGACTAGTCGTAATACATGACTGGCAGTAATACAGGACTGGCTGTAATACAGGACTGGCTGTAATACAGGACTGACCGTAATACACCACTGACCGTAATACAGGACTGGCTGTAATACAGGACTGGCTGTAATACAGGACTGACCGTAATAGAGGACTGGTCGTAATACAGGACCGACCGTAATACAGGACTGACCGTAATACAAGATTGGCCCTAATACAGGACTGGTCGTAATACAGGACTGGCCGTAATACAAGACTGGCTGTAATACAGGACTGACCGTAATACAGGACTGGCCGAAATACAGGACTGACCATAATACAGGACTAGTCGTAATAAATGACTGGCCGTAATAAATGACTGGCCGTAATAAATGACTGGCCGTAATACAGGACTGACCGTAATACAGGACTAGTGGTAATAAATGACTGGCCGTAATACAGGACTGACCGTAATACAGGACTGACCATAATACAGGATTGGCCGTAATACAGGACTGACCGTAATACAGGACTGGCCGTAATACAGGACTGGTCGTAACACAGGACTGACCGTAATACAGGACTGGTCGTAATACAGGACTGACCGTAATACAGGACTGACCATAATACAGGATTGGCCGTAATACAGGACTGACCGTAATACAGGACTGGCCGTAATACAGGACTGGTCGTAACACAGGACTGACCGTAATACAGGACTGACCGTAATGCAGGACTGGCCGTAATACAGGACTGGCTGTAATACAGGACTGACCGTGATACAGGACTGACCATAATACAGGACTAGTCGTAATAAATGACTGGCCGTAATACAGGACTGACCGTAATACAGGACTGACCATAATACAGGACTAGTCGTAATAAATGACTGGCCGTAATACAGGACTGACCGTAATACAGGACTGACCATAATACAGGACTAGTCGTAATAAATGACTGGCCGTAATACAGGACTGGGTGCAATACAGGACTAACCGTAATACAGGACTGACCGTAATAAAGGACTGGTTGTAATACAGGACTGGCCGTAATACAGGACTGACCGCAATAAAGGACTGGTTGTAATACAGGACTGGCCGTAATACAGGACTGACCATAATACAGGACTAGTCGTAATAAATGACTGGCCGTAATACAGGACTGACCGTAATACAGGACTGACCATAATACAGGACTAGTCGTAATAAATGACTTCCCGTAATACAGGACTGACCGTAATACAGGACTGACCATAATACAGGACTAGTCGTAATAAATGACTGGCCGTAATACAGGACTGGGTGCAATACAGGACTAACCGTAATACAGGACTGACCGTAATAAAGGACTGGTTGTAATACAGGACTGGCCGTAATACAGGACTGACCGCAATAAAGGACTCGTTGTAATACAGGACTGGCCGTAATACAGGACTGACCGTAATAAAGGACTGGTTGTAATACAGGACTGGCCGTAATACAGGACTGACCGTAATAAAGGACTGGTTGTAATACAGGACTGGTCGTAATACAGGACTGGCCGTAATACAGGACTGACCGTATTACAGGACTGGCTGTAATACAGGACTAGTCGTAATACAGGACTGGCTGTAATACAGGACTGGCGGTAATACAGGACTGACCCAAAAAAAGGACTGACCGTAATACAGGACTGACCGTAATACAGGACTGACCGTAATAAAGGACTGGTTGTAATACAGGACTGGCCGTAATACAGGACTGACCGTAATAAAGGACTGGTTGTAATACAGGACTGGCCGTAATACAGGACAGACCGTAATACAGGACTGGCTGTAATACAGGACTAGTCGTAATACAGGACTGGCTGTAATACATGACTGGCTGTAATACAGGACTGGCCGTAATACAGGACTGGCTGTAATACAGGACTGACCGTAATACAGGACTGGCCGAAATACAGGACTGACCGTAATACAGGACTGGCCGTAATACAGGATTGGTCGTAACACAGGACTGACCGTAATACAGGACTGACCGTAATACAGGACTGGCCGTAATACAGAACTGGCTGTCATACAGGACTGACCGTGATACAGGACTGACCATAATACAGGACTAGTCGTAATAAATGACTGGCCGTAATAAATGACTGGCCGTAATACAGGACTGACCGTAATACAGGACTGACCGTAATACAGGACTAGTGGTAATAAATGACTGACCGTAATACAGGACTGACCGTAATACCGGACTGACCATAATACAGGACTAGTCGTAATAAATGACTGGCCGTAATACAGGACTGACCGTAATACAGGACTGACCGTAATACAGGATTGGTCGTAATACAGGACTGACCGTAATACAGGACTGGCCGTAATACAGGACTGGTCGTAACACAGGACTGACCGTAATACAGGACTGACCGTAATACAGGACTGGCCGTAATACAGGACTGGCTGTAATACAAGACTGACCGTGATACAGGACTGACCATAATACAGGACTAGTCGTAATAAATGACTGGCCGTAATACAGGACTGACCGTAATACAGGACTGACCGTAATACAGGACTAGTCGTAATAAATGACTGGCCGTAATACAGGACTGACCGTAGCACAAGACTGACCATAATACAGGATTGGCCGTAATACAGGACTGACCGTAATACAGGACTGGCCGTAATACAGGACTGGTCGTAACACAGGACTGACCGTAATACAGGACTGACCGTAATGCAGGACTGGCCGTAATACAGGACTGGCTGTAATACAGGACTGACCGTGATACAGGACTGACCATAATACAGGACTAGTCGTAATAAATGACTGGCCGTAATACAGGACTGACCGTAATACAGGACTGACCATAATACAGGACTAGTCGTAATAAATGACTGGCCGTAATACAGGACTGACCGTAATACAGGACTGACCATAATACAGGACTAGTCGTAATAAATGACTGGCCGTAGTACAGGACTGGGTGCAATACAGGACTAACCGTAATACAGGACTGACCGTAATAAAGGACTGGTTGTAATACAGGACTGGCCGTAATACAGGACTGACCGCAATAAAGGACTGGTTGTAATACAGGACTGGCCGTAATACAGGACTGACCGTAATAAAGGACTGGTTGTAATACAGGACTGGTCGTAATACAGGACTGGCCGTAATACAGGACTGACCGTAATACAGGACTGGCTGTAATACAGGACTAGTCGTAATACAGGACTGGCTGTAATACAGGACTGGCTGTAATACAGGACTGACCCAAAAAAAGGACTGACCGTAATACAGGACTGACCGTAATACAGGACTGACCGTAATAAAGGACTGGTTGTAATACAGGACTGGCCGTAATACAGGACTGACCGTAATAAAGGACTGGTTGTAATACAGGACTGGCCGTAATACAGGACTGACCGTAATAAAGGACTGGTTGTAATACAGGACTTGTCTTAATACAGGACTGGCCGTAATACAGGACTGGCTGTAATACAGGACTAGTCGTAATACAGGACTGGCTGTAATACATGACTGGCTGTAATACAGGACTGGCCGTAATACAGGACTGGCTGTAATACAGGACTGGCTGTAATACAGGACTGACCGTAATACAGGACTGACCGTAATACAGGACTGGCTGTAATACAGGACTGGCTGTAATACAGGACTGACCGTAATAAGGACTGGTCGTAATACAGGACCGACCGTAATACAGGACTGACCGTAATACAAGATTGGCCGTAATACAGGACTGGCCGTAATACAGGACTGGCTGTAATACAGGACTGACCGTAATACAGGACTGGCCGAATTACAGGACTGACCGTAATACAGGACTGACCGTAATACAGGACTGACCGTAATACAGGACTGGCCGTAATACAGAACTGGCTGTCATACAGGACTGACCGTGATACAGGACTGACCATAATACAGGACTAGTCGTAATAAATGACTGGCCGTAATAAATGACTGGCCGTAATACAGGACTGACCGTAATACAGGACTGACCGTAATACAGGACTAGTGGTAATAAATGACTGACCGTAATTCAGGACTGACCGTAATACAGGACTGACCATAATACAGGACTAGTCGTAATAAATGACTGGCCGTAATACAGGACTGACCGTAATACAGGACTGACCGTAATACAGGATTGGTCGTAATACAGGACTGACCGTAATACAGGACTGGCCGTAATACAGGACTGGTCGTAACACAGGACTGACCGTAATACAGGACTGACCGTAATACAGGACTGGCCGTAATACAGGACTGGCTGTAATACAGGACTGACCGTGATACAGGACTGACCATAATACAGGACTAGTCGTAATAAATGACTGGCCGTAATACAGGACTGACCGTAATACAGGACTAACCGTAATACAGGACTAGTCGTAATAAATGACTGGCCGTAATACAGGACTGACCGTAGCACAGGACTGACCATAATACAGGACTAGTCGTAATAAATGACTGGCCGTAATACAGGACTGACCGTAATACAGGACTGGCTGTAATACAGGACTGGCTGTAACACAGGACCGATCGTAATACACACTGGCCGTAATACAGGACTGGCCGTAATACAGGACTGACCGTAGTAAAGGACTGGTTGTAATACAGGACTGACCGTAATACAGGACTGACCGTAATAAAGGACTGGTTGTAATACAGGACTGGTCGTAATACAGGACTGGCCGTAATACAGGACTGACCGTAATACAGGACTGGCTGCAATACAGGACTGACCGTAATACAGGACTGACCGTAATAAAGGACTGGTTGTAATACAGGACTGGCCGTAATACAGGACTGACCGTAATAAAGGACTGGTTGTAATACAGGACTTGTCGTAATACAGGACTGGCCGTAATACAGGACTGACCGTAATACAGGACTAGCTGTAATACAGGACTAGTCGTAATACAGGACTGGCTGTAATACAGGACTGGCTGTAATACAGGACTGGCTGTAATACAGGACTGACCGTAATACAGGACTGACCGTAATACAGGACTGGCTGTAATACAGGACTGGCCGTAATACAGGACTGACCGTAATACAGGACTGGTCGTAATACAGGACCGACCGTAATACAGGACTGACCGTAATACAAGATTGGCCCTAATACAGGACTAGCCGTAATACAGGACTGGCTGTAATACAGGACTGACCGTAATACAGGACTGGCCGAAATACAGGACTGACCGTAATACAGGACTGGCCGTAATACAGGATTGGTCGTAATAAATGACTGGCCGTAATAAATGACTGGCCGTAATACAGGACTGGCCGTAATAAATGACTGGCCGTAATACAGGACTGGCCGTAATACATGACTGACCGTAATACAGGACTGGCCGTAATACAGGACTGGTCGTAACACAGGACTGACCGTAATACACAACTGACCGTAATACAGGACTGACCGTGATACAGGACTGACCATAATACAGGACTAGTCGTAATAAATGACTGACCGTGATACAGGACTGACCATAATACAGGACAAGTCGTAATAAATGACTGGCCGTAATAAATGACTGGCCGTAATAAATGACTGACCGTAATACAGGACTGACCGTAATACAGGACTGACCATAATACAGGATTGGCCGTAATACAGGACTGACCGTAATACAGGACTGGCCGTAATACAGGACTGGTCGTAACACAGGACTGACCGTAATACAGGACTGACCGTAATACAGGACTGGCCGTAATACAGGACTGCCTGTAATACAGGACTGACCGTGATACAGGACTGACCATAATACAGGACTAGTCGTAATAAATGACTGGCTGTAATACAGGACTGACCGTGATACAGGACTGACCATAATACAGGACTAGTCGTAATAAATGACTGGCCGTAATACAGGACTGACCGTAATACAGGACTGACCATAATACAGGACTAGTCGTCATAAATGACTGGCCGTAATACAGGACTGACCGTAATACAGGACTGGCTGTAATATAGGACTGGCTGTAACACAGGTCCGATCGTAATACAGGACTGGCCGTAATACAGGACTGGCCGTAATACAGGACTGGCCGTAATGCAGGACTGACCGTAATAAAGGACTGGCCGTAATACAGGACTGGCCGTAATACAGGACTGGCCGTAATACAGGACTGGCCGTAATACAGGACTGGCTGTAATACAGGACTGGTCGTAATAAAGGACCGACCGTAATACATGACATACAGTCATACAGGACTGGTCGTAATTGCCATGCTATGGGGCCTCTCGTAAGTCCTCACAAGGCATGCTATGGGGCCTCTCGTAAACCCTCACAAGGCATGCTATGGGGCCTCTCGTAAACCCTCGCAAGGCATGCTATGGTGCCTCCAGTAAGCCACCAGAAGGCCTGCTATGGGGCCTCCAGTAAGCCATCACTAGGCATACTATAGACCCCTCTTAATATTCCTCATGAATAATTAATTTCTGCGCCAAAGCGAGGCTTGCAGGGGGAAACCTCCAAGTGGCGCCCGCACGCAGTGGCAGCGCGGGCCTATATCATGGCGTTTAACCTGCGCTTCGATCGCGATCTATCCGTACACAAGTGCCAAAATTGTCACTTAGCTCGCAGGAAATCGTTTGGAAAGGAACTGTAAAGCATCCAGCAAGATTTATCTATCCAATTGTTAAACATTTTAGAACGATTAAGGCCGTCTACATTTGCAAACAAGGGTCTTGAATATAGCTGAGCTGACTAAACAAGTTATCAGCTGATCACCGTAGGCGTAGCCTAGATCGAGATGACTGCACAAATAACAGAACAATACAATGCAAGTTCTTTGGTACAGTTATATAAAGTAAAATAGCGTTCGAGACTTGGCACCTGTTGTCATGGATGTATTGAACTTTTTGAATGCCGAGAAAACCTCGATACTTTAGCGACCGCTCGCCCCTCTAGACTAGATGAGATTCTAATTTTTTATTTGATATCATTCAGCATTAAATCCGTCATGCTGAATTATGAGCACCGACTCGACAAGTTCTCGGCGCTAAATTTGATATCGGTCCCTGCTTTATGTAACAGGCACTGCAGACGCACAGGAGGGGGGGGGGGGCACTATATTACTACAGTGGTGGGGGTGGGGGCATGTGGAGAACGAGAGAAAATGCAAGATTTTTTCTGTCATTCATTTTTTCTGACAGTCATGGCAATCAAGTATATAGAGGTAATTATTTGAACAAATTCGATATCGAATATAATATATAGTCAAGACCCGTAATTTTATGAAGAACGGTTTCGATCTCAGCTGAAATATATATGGTCAAGAACTGCAATTTTGAAAAAAGAAAAACGTCTCAGATGGGCACATCGAGAGAAATTATAGATTTCTGCGCCGGGATAGAGAGAAAAAATCATTTGGGCGGCACATATGTCTGTACCTAACTATAGGTATTGCCGCCCCAGGGGATTAGGAATTCCCTCTGGTGGGACGTTTGACGCTCGCCGTGTTAACAGGCCTCACACAAGTCTGGGGTGGGTATATAGACCACACTGCTGTTACCCCCGCTGTGAGACTAGGTCGCAGAGCGCGTATGCTCTCGCTAGAAAGCAACTTTCAAGGCCAACGTACCACGCAAGCAGGCACCGCGGTGGAACGCAGATAGACGGAAAAATCATCAATTACGATATAAAGCCGGACAGATCGGTCAAAGGTTATAGTAGCTTTTGCTATGGACCTACCGCATTTTTTACTGTACTGTAAAGCTCTTAATACGAGTACTTGCAGAATCATAGACCGTTCTGTATCGCGCGATGGCCACATCTTGCGGCAAGCGGGATCTCACAGTGGTTTCCAAAATTTCATTTTCCTTCGTAGAAAGATTTTTAAGCAAAAAATCTCAGGCTTCTGGATCAACTTATCACTGGGAAAATCATGGAAAGTGATTCCCGTGTTATTTCTGGCATCGGATGAACAGCCTGGCACCGAACAAAACGCGTGACTTGTGCCCTTACTAAGCACAGGAAAGAACACACTCGTCCGCAGCCGCCATAACTATAGCGCACGTGGGTTTGTTTACTACGTTTACCCGGCTCGCCTCGTTTTCGCTCTGCATGCATAATTTTTGAGAGGGGCCTATGGGGCCTCAAGTAAGCCATCACAAAGCATGCTATGGGGCCTCCACTAAACCATCACAAGGCATGCTATGAAACCTCTAGTAAACCATCACAAGGCATGCTATGGGGCCTCCATTAAGCCACCACGTAGCATGCCATGGGGCCTCCAGTAAGCCATCCAAAGTTATGCTACGGGGCCTCTAGTAATCCACCAGAACGGATGCTATAGGACCTCTAGTAAGCCCTCACAAGGCATGCTATGGGACCTCTGGTAAGTCATCACAAGACATGCTATGGGGCCTCTAGTGAGCCGCCATACGGCATGCTATAGGGCCTCTAGTAAGCCATCACAAAGCATGCTATGGGGCCTCCAGTAAATCATTACAAAGCATGTTATGGGGCCTCTAGTCATCCACCACAAAACATGCTATGGGGCCTCAAGTTAGCAATCACAAGGCATGCTATAGGGCCTCCAGTAAGCCATTACAAGGCATGCTATGGGGCCTTTAGTAAGCTATTGCAAGGCATGCTTTGGGGCCTATAATATAACATTACAAAGCATGCTATGGGGCCTCCAGCAAGCCATCCCAAAGCATGCTATGGGGCCTCCAGTAAGCCATCACAAGGCATGCTATGCAGCCTCCAGTAAGCCATCAAAAGGCCTGCTATGGGGCCTCCAGTAAGCCCTCACAAGGCATGCTATGGGGCCCCCAGTCAGCCATCACAAGGCAGGCTATGATGCCTCTAGTAAGCCATTGCAGGGCATGCTATGGGGCCTCTAATATACCATTACAAGGCATGCTATGGGGCCTCCGGTAAGCCATCACAAGGCATGCTTTGAGGCCTCCAGCAAGCCATAAGAAAGCATGCTATGGGGCTTGTAGAAAGCCATCACAAAGCATGCTATGGGGCCTCTAGAAAACCATTACAAGGCATGCTATGGGGCTTCAGTAAGCCATCACAAGGAATGCTATGGGGCCTCCAGTAAGCCATTAGAAGGCATGCTATGGGGCCTCTAGTAAGCCATCACAAGGCATGCTATGGGGCCTCCAGTAAGGCATCACGAGGCATGCTATGGGTCCTCCAGTCAGGCATCACGAGGCGGGCTATGGGGCCTCCAGTAAGCCATCACAAATCATACTATCGAACCTCTAGTAAGCCATCACAAGGCATGCTATGGGGCCTCCAGTAAGGCATCACGAGGCATGTTTTGGGGCCTCCAGTAAGCCATCACAAGACATGCCATGAGGCCTCCAGTAAGCCATCACAATGCATGCTATGGGGCCTCCAGTAAGCCATCACAAGGCATGCTATGGGGCCCCTAGTAAGCCATCACATGGCATGCTATGAGGCCTCCAGTAAGGCATCACGAGGCATGTTTTTGGGGCCTCCAGTAAGCCATCACAAGGCATGCTATGGGGCCTCCAGTAAGCCATCACGAGGCACGCTATGGGGCCTCCAGTAAGCCATCACAAGGTATGCTATGGGGCCTTCAGTAAGGCATCACAAGGCATGCTATGGGGTCTCCAGTAAGCCATCACAAGGCATGCTATGGGGCCTCCAGTAAACCATCACGAGGCATGCTATGGGGCTTCCAGTAAGCCATCACTAGGAATGCTATGGGGCCTCCAGTAAGCCATCGCAAGGCATGCTATGGGGCCTCCAGTAAGCCATCACGAGGCATGCTATGGGGCCTCTAGTAAGCCATCACAAGGCAAGCTATGGGGCCTCCAGTAAGCCATCACGAGGCATCCTATAGGGCCTCCAGTAAGCCATTACAAGGCATGCTATGGGGCCTCCAGTAAGCCATCACGAGGCATGCTATGGGGCCTCCAGTAAACCATCACAAGGCATGCTATGGGGCCTCCAGCAAGCCATCACGTGGCATGCTATGGGGCCTCCAGTAAGCCATCACGAGGCATGCTATAGGGCCTCCAGTAAGGCATCACGAGGCATGCTATGGGTCCTCCAGTAAGCCATCACAAATCATACTATCGAACCTCTAGTAAGCCATCACAAGGCATGCTATGGGGCCTCCAGTAAGGCATCACAAGGCATGCTATGGGGCCTCTAGTAAGCCATCACAAGGCATGCTATGGGGCCTACAGTAAACCATCACGAGGCATGCTATGGGGCCTCCAGTAAGCCATCACTAGGAATGCTATGGGGCCTCCAGTAAGCCATCGCAAGGCATGCTATGGGGCCTCCAGTAAGCCATCACGAGGCATGCTATGGGGCCTCCAGTAAGCCATCACAAGGCAAGCTATGGGGCCTCCAGTAAGCCATCACGAGGCATGCTATGAGGCCTCCAGTAAGCCATTACAAGGCATGCTATGGGGCCTCCAGTAAGCCATCACGAGGCATGCTATGGGGCCTCCAGTAAGCCATCACAAGGCATGCTATGGGGCCTCCAGTAAGCCATCACAAGGCATGCTATGGGGCCTCCAGTAAGCCATAACAAGGCATGCTATGGGGCCTCCAGTAAGCCATCACGAGGCATGCTAAGTAGACGTAATCCCCGGTCTATGGAATATGACGGTGACATGCGCGCGCCTCTCACTGCCACATCGTGCCATCGGGGATGGGAGGGGGGGGTGGGGTAGGCAGGCCTCGCATTGCCACAGGGTCTCTTGAGTCTCGTGCCATCAGGGATGGGAGGGGATGCGATGGGCGGCGGGGGGGGGGAGGTGGCGGATGGACGAGTCCACACTGTGGTATCGAGTTCATGCCGCCTTCACTCAGTAAAGACAAACATCCTCTTAAGAGGTTCCCCTTCCCCCTCCCCCCTTTCACAACCTCCACCACCAGCAAGACCAAAGAGTGTTCAGTATCCCTGTACCCCCCCCCCCCACCCCGGCCCCCCGCTCACCCACAGTGACTGGGTGCGGGGTGTTTGCTTTAACATCGATTTGCCATCGAAATCTACGTAAACGAAGTGTTCCGCACAGCTTCAAGCACCAGAGGAGTATGCCTCCCGCTCACCCCCCTCTGCTCAACCCCCTTCCTCACCCTCACCCTGTACCCCCTCTGCTCAACCCCCTCCCTCACCCTCACCCTGTACCCCCTCCTGCTCAACCCCCTCCCTCACCCTCACCCTGTACCCCCTCCTGCTCAACCCCCTCCCTCACCCTCACCCTGTACCCCCTCCTGCTCAACCCCCTCCCTCCCCCTCACCCTGTACCCCCTCCTGCTCAACCCCCTCCCTCACCCTCACCTTGTACCCCCTCCTGCTCAACCCCCTCCCTCACCCTCACCCTGTACTTCCTCCTGCTCAACCCCGTTCCTCACCCTAACCCTGTAGCCCCTCCTGCTCAACCCCCTCCCTCACCCTCACCTTGTACCCCCTCCTGCTCAACCCCCTCCCTCACTCTCACCCTGTACCCCCTCCTGCTCAACCCCCTCCCTCACCCTCACCCTGTACCCCCTCCTGCTCAACCCCCTCCCTCACCCTCACCTTGTACCCCCTCCTGCTCAACCCCCTCCCTCACCCTCACCCTGTACCTCCTCCTGCTCAACCCCCTCCCTCACCCTCACCTTGTACCCCCTCCTGCTCAACCCCCTCCCTCACCCTCACCCTGTACCTCCTCCTGCTCAACCCCCTCCCTCATCCTCACCCTGTACCCCCTCCTGCTCAACCCCCTCCCTCACCCTCACCCTGTACTTCCTCCTGCTCAACCCCGTTCCTCACCCTAACCCTGTAGCCCCTCCTGCTCAACCCCCTCCCTCACCCTCACCTTGTACCCCCTCCTGCTCAACCCCCTCCCTCACTCTCACCCTGTACCCCCTCCTGCTCAACCCCCTCTCTCACCCTCACCCTGCACCCCCTCCTGCTCAACCCTCTCTCTCACCCTCACGTTGTACCCCCTCCTGCTCAACCCCCTCTCTCACCCTCACGTTGTACCCTCTCCTGCTCAACCCCCTTCCTCACCCTCACCTTGTACCCCCTCCTGCTCAACCCCCTCTTTCACCCTCACGTTGTACGCCCTCCTGCTCAACCCCCTCTCTCACCCTCACGTTGTACCCCCTCCTGCTCAACCCCCTCCCTCACCCTCACCCTGGAGCCCCTCCTGCTCAACCCCCTCCCTCACCCTCGTCCTGTACCCCCTCCTGCTCAACCCCTCCCCTCACCCTCACCCTGTACCCAATCCTGCTCAACCCCCTCCCTCGCCCTCACCCTGTACCCCCTCCTGCTCAACCCCCTCCCTCACCCTAACCCTGTAGCCCCTCCTGCTCAACCCCCTCCCTCGCCCTCACATTGTACCCCCTCCTGCTCAACCCCCTCCCTCACCCTCACCCTGTAGCCCCTCCTGCTCAACCCCCTGCCTCACCCTCGTCCTGTACCTCCTCCTGCTCAACCCCCTCCCTCGCCCTCACCCTGTACCCGCTCCTGCTCAACCCCTTCCCTCACCCTCGTCCTGTACCCCCTCCTGCTCAACCCCCTCCCTCGCACTCACCCTGTACCCCCTCCTGCTCAACCCCCTCCCTCACCCTCACCCTGTACCCAATCCTGCTCAACCCCCTCCCTCACCCTCACCCTCACCCTGTAGCCCATCCTGCTCAACCCCCTCCCTCACCCTCACCCTGTACCCCCTCCTGCTCACCCCCCTCCCTCACTTTCACCCTGTACCCGCTCTCGTCTCCTACCTCCCACCCAGTCCCCTGTCCTATCGCTCATTCGACCTCTATCACTCTACTCCCCCATTGCCTAATTCCTCCTCCGTCGCCCCTCCCACCCCCTCCCATCCCTCTATCCCAAACCCTCCTCCCCCATCCAAATATCCCACCTCCCTCTCCCCCTCATATAACCCATCCCACATTTGTCTCTCCCTTACTTCATACTCTCCCTTGCCTCATACCTCACCTCACACCCCTCTCATCCACCTCTCTCTCCCAGCCCGCTCTTCCGCTTCCTTGGGCCGCTATCACCCCTCTGTCCCACCTAAGTCGCCCCCTCGCGCCCCCTCGCGCCCCCTCGCGCCCCCTCCCGCCCCCCTTCTCGCGTCTCCTGAGATAATCCGGTCGCCTGGCTACATGTAAGGGTGCCACTCGGTCTGAGCGTCCTGTCGTCATTCCGCCTCACTGTGGACTAGTCTCCCAGCGCCGGTATATATCGTCACCCTCCCCGCCTCCTCCCCTACTCCACCCCACACCCCCCGCCCCGTCCCTCATCCACCCCGCCTCCCCCCCTACTCCACCCCATACCCCCCGCCCCGTCCCTCATCCACCCCGCCTCCTCCCCTACTCCACCCCATATCCCCCGCCCCGTCCCTCATCCACCCCGCCTCCCCCCCTACTCCACCCCATACCCCCCGCCCCGTCCCTCATCCACCCCGCCTCCTCCCCCTACTCCACCCCATACCCCCCGCCCCGTCCCTCATCCACCCCGCCTCCCCCCCTACTCCACCCCATACCCCCCGCCCCGTCCCTCATCCACCCCGCCTCCTCCCCTACTCCACCCCATACCCCCCGCCCCGTCCCTCATCCACCCCGCCTCCTCCCCTACTCCACCCCATACCCCCGCCCCGTCCCTCATCTACCCCGCCTCCTCCCCTACTCCACCCCATACCCCCCCCGCCCCGTCCCTCATCCACCCCGCCTCCTCCCCTACTCCACCCCATACCCCCCGCCCCGTCCCTCATCCACCTCGCCTCCTCCCCTACTCCACCCCATAACCCCCGCCCCGTCCCTCATCTACCCCGCCTCCTCCCCTACTCCACCCCATACCCCCCGCCCCGTCCCTCATCCACCCCGCCTCCTCCCCTACTCCACCCCATACCCCCCGCCCCGTCCCTCATCCACCGCGCCTCCCCCCCTACTCCACCCCATACCCCCCGCTCCGTCTCTCATCCACCCCGCCTCCTACCCTACTCCACCCCATACCCCCGCACCGTCCCTCATCCGCCCCGCCTCCCCCGCTACTCCACCCCATACCCCCCGCCCCGTCCCTCATCCACCCGGCCTCCTCCCCTACTCCACCCCATACCCCCCGCCCCGTCCCTCATCCACCTCGCCTCCTCCCCTAGTCCACCCCATAACCCCCGCCCCGTCCCTCATCCACCTCGCCTCCTCCCCTACTCCACCCCATACCCCCCGCCCCG
>OZ025263.1:35422123-35507770 GCA_964019135.1 Arenicola marina | reverse complement strand
CCCTACTCCACCCCATACCCCCCGCCCCGTCCCTCATCCACTCCGCCTCCTCCCCTACTCCACCCCATACCCCCCGCCCCGTCCCTCATCCACCCCGCCTCCTCCCCTACTCCACCCCATACCCCCGCCCCGTCCCTCATCCACCCCGCCTCCTCCCCTAGTCCACCCCATACCCCCCGCCCCGTCCCTCATTCACCCCGCCTCCTCCCCTACTCCACCCCATACCCCCCCGCCCCGTCCCTCATCCACCCCGCCTCCTCCCCTACTCCACCCCATACCCCCGCCCCCGTCCCTCATCCACCCCGCCTCCCCCCCTACTCCACCCCATACCCCCCGCCCGTCCCTCATCCACCCCGCCTCCTCCCCTACTCCACCCCATACCCCCGCCCCGTCCCTCATCCACCCCGCCTCCTCCCCTACTCCACCCCATACCCCCGCCCCGTCCCTCATCCACCCCGCCTCCTCCCCTACTCCACTCCATCCCCCCCGCCCCGTCCCTCATCCACCCCGCCTCCTCCCCTACTCCACCCCATAACCCCGCCCGTCCCTCATCCACCCCGCCTCCTCCCCTACTCCACCCCACACCCCCCGCCCCGTCCCTCATCCACCCCGCCTCCTCCCCTAGTCCACCCCATACCTCCCGCCCCGTCCCTCATCTCCACCCCGCCTCCCCCCCTACTCCACCCCATACCCCCCGCCCCGTCCCTCATCCACCCCGCCTCCCCCCCACTCCACCCCACACCCCCCGCCCCGTCCCTCATCCACCCCGCCTCCCCCCCTACTCCACCCCATACCCCCCGCCCCGTCCCTCATCCACCCCGCCTCCTCCCCTACTCCACCCCATACCCCCCGCCCCGTCCCTCATCCACCCCCGCCTCCCCCCCTACTCCACCCCATACCCCCCGCCCCGTCCCTCATCCACCCCGCCTCCTCCCCTACTCCACCCCATACCCCCCGCCCCGTCCCTCATCCACCCCGCCTACTCCCCCTACTCCACCCCATACCCCCCGCCCCGTCCCTCATCCACCCCGCCTCCTCCCCTACTCCACCCCATACCCCCCGCCCCGTCCCTCATCCACCCCGCCTCCTCCCCTAGTCCACCCCATACCCCCGCCCCGTCCCTCATCCACCCCGCCTCCCCCCCTACTCCACCCCATACCCCCCGCCCCGTCCCTCATCTACCCCGCCTCCCCCCCTACTCCACCCCACACCCCCCGCCCCGTCCCTCATCCACCCCCGCCTGCCCCCCTACTCCACCCCATATCCCCGCCCCGTCCCTCATCCACCCCGCCTCCTCCCTTGCCCCCCTTCTACCCCACTCCCGCCTCCTCCCTTGCCCCCCTTCTACCTCACCCCCTCCTCCAGCCTTCTCGCCGAGCCCCATCAGTCTACGCCAGTAAGACACGAACACAATAGAAAGACTACCCCCAACCCGAGCCGTGCGGACCCCTACCAAGGAACGACGCCAGCGCTTCAGTTGTCCACCACAGGGTGTCGCCACAGGTATCTGCCCCGATTATATAAATCTCCAAGCAATTGACAGTACAACAGGCGTCGCTCCTCGCCTCGCGGCCTTCGGTAATGTCACTTGTCGGAAGTGTGGGGGGGGGGCAGAAAGGGGTGGCGGGAGGAGAGCTATGGCGTGAGGAGGGCTATGGCGTGAGGAGGGCTATGGGGTGAGGAGGGCTATGACGTGAGGAGGGCTATAGCGTGTGGAGGGCTATAGCGTGGGGAGGGCTGTGATGTGAGAAGGGCTATAGCGTGAGGAGGGCTATGGGGTGAGGAGGGCTATGACGTGAGGAGGGCTATAGCGTGAGGAGGGCTATGGTGTGAGAAGGGCTATAGCGTGAGGTGGGCTATGGTGTGAGGAGGGCTATGACGTGAGGAGGGCTATAGCGTGAGGATGGCTATGGTGTGAGGAGGGCTATGCGTGAGGAGGGCTATGGTGTGAGGAGGGCTGTGGCGTGAGGAGGGCTATAGCGTGAGGAGGGCTGTGGCGTGAGGAGGGCTATGGCCTGAGGAGGGCTGTGGCGTGAGGAGGGCAATTGCGTGAGGAGGGCTATGGCGTGAGGAGGGCTATAGCATGAGGAGGGCTATGGTGTGAGGAGGGCTATAGCGTGAGGAGGGCTGTGGCGTGAGGAGGGCTATGGCGTGAGGAGGGCTATGGCGTGAGGAGGGCTATAGCGTGAGGAGGGCTATGGCGTGAGGAGGGCTATGGTGTGAGAAGGGCTATGACGTGGGGAGGGCTATGGCGTGAGGAGGGATATGGCACGAGGAGGGCTATGGTGTGAGGAGGGCTATGGCATGAGGAGGGCTATGGCGTGAGGAGAGATATGGTGTGAAGCTGGCTATGGCGTGAGGAGGGCTATGGCGTGAGGAGGGCTATAGCGTGAAGAGGGCTATCGTGTGAGGAGGGTTAAGGCGTGAGTAGGGCTATGGCCGTGAGGAGGGCTATGGCGTGAAGAGGGCTAATGCGTGGGGAGGGCTATGGCGTGAAGAGGGCTATGGCGTGAGGAGGGCTATAGCATGAGGAGGGCTATGGCGTGAGGAGGGCTATGGCGTGAGGAGGGCTATGGCGTAAGAAGAGATATGGTGTGAAGCTGGCTATGGCGTGAGGAGGGCTATGGCGTGAGGAGGGCTATGGTGTGAGGAGGGCTATGGCGTGAGGAGGGCTATGGCGTGAGGAGGGCTATGGCGTAAGAAGAGATATGGTGTGAAGCTGGCTATGGCGTGAGGAGGGCTATGGCGTGAGGAGGGCTATGGCGTGAGGAGGGCTATGGTGTGAGGAGGGCTATAGCGTGAGGAGGGCTGTGGCGTGAGGAGGGCTATGGCGTGAGGAGGGCTATGGCGTGAGGATGGCTATAGCGTGAGGAGGGCTGTGGCGTGAGGAGGGCTATGGCGTGGGGAGGGCTATGGTGTGAGGAGGGCTATGGCGTGAGGAGGGCTATAGCATGAGGAGAGCTATGGTGTGAGGAGGGCTATGGTGTGAGGAAGGCTATGGCGTAAGGAGGGCTATGGCGTGAGGAGGGCTATGGCGTGAGGAGGGATATGGTATGAGGAGGGCTATGGTGTGAGGAGGGATATGGTATGAGGAGGGCTATGGCGTAAGGAGGGATATGGCGTGAGGAGGGCTATGGCGTGAGGAGGGATATGGTATGAGGAGGGCTATGGCGTGAGGAGTGCTCTGGTGTGAGGAGGGCTATGGCGTGAGGAGGACTATGGCGTGAGGAGGGCTATAGCATGAGGAGAGCTATGGTGTGAGGAGGGCTATGGTGTGAGGAAGGCTATGGCGTGAGGAGGGCTATGGCGTGAGGAGGGATATAAGGTGAGGAGGGCTATGGCGTGAGGAGGGATATAAGGTGAGGAGGGCTATGGCGTGAGGAGGGATATGGTATGAGGAGGGCTATGGCGTAAGGAGGGATATGGCGTGAGGAGGGCTATGGCGTGAGGAGGGATATGGTATGAGGAGGGCTATGGCGTGAGGAGGACTATGGCGTGAGGAGGGCTATAGCATGAGGAGAGCTATGGTGTGAGGAGGGCTATGGTGTGAGGAAGGCTATGGCGTGAGGAGGGCTATGGCGTGAGGAGGGATATAAGGTGAGGAGGGCTATGGCGTGAGGAGGGATATGGTATGAGGAGGGCTATGGCGTAAGGAGGGATATGGCGTGAGGAGGGCTATGGCGTGAGGAGGGATATGGTATGAGGAGGGCTATGGCGTGAGGAGTGCTCTGGTGTGAGGAGGGCTATGGCGTGAGGAGTGCTCTGGTGTGTGGAGGGCTATGGCGTGAGGAGGGCTATGGCGTGATGAGGGATATGACGTGAGGAGGGCTGTGGCGTGAGGAGGGATATGGTATGAGGAGGGCTATGGCGTGAGGAGGGATATGGCGTGAGGAGGGCTATGGGGTAAAGAAGGCTATGGCGTGAGGAGGGCTATAGCATGACGACGGCTATGGCGTGAGGAGGGCTATGGCGTGAGGAGGGTTATGGCGTGAGGAAGGCTCTGGTGTGAGGAGGGCTCTGGCGTGCGGAGGGCTCTGGTGTGAGGAGGCCTATGGCGTGAGGAGGGCTATGGCGTGAGGAGGGCTATGGCGTGAGGAGGGCTATGGCGTGAGGAGGGCTATGGCGTGCGGACGGCTGTGGGGGGTCCACGGCTATGGGGGCGGGGGGGGGGGGGTGCGGTGAGTGCAGAAGGCAAGGTGATGAGGAAGGACCGTGTCCCTGTATTGGCGCTAGTGCTGCCCCTGACGGCCAGGTATGACAGTGAAGGGTCATGTCGATTGTAGAACGCTACGGACACCCTGGCAGGAGCACCAGTGACCTGCAGGCTTGTTACCGCCTGCGCCTTACCCCGACTTCCAGCCCCTCCCCTCCCCAAACCCCCTAGGCACGCGCGGCGTCAGCGCTTCGGCATGAGAGCAGAAAGCACCCACCCAAAGGGGTGAAACGACAGCACCCCCCACCCCCACCCTCCATGAAAGCAGCGCTACCTAGCGAGACACGAAATAACAATAATCAAGTGCGCCTGGAGACCCGATAGCTGTGACGTCACACAACCCGGGTTACGTACAGACCACCACGCCTCGTGTATTGTATATTATGTCCTTATACAGGCTTTACTATTCATAATGGCACATTCCCTTTATGTTTCGTTTTCCTGACATATAAATGTATGTCTGTTTTTGTATATGTAAGTGCCGTGTGACACTCGCGGGTTTCTGAAGCCCACTGTCCCCATATGGCGTGTACTGCGGCCTTCACTATGGGTATACAGTGTGTTCCTCTCTACGTCAAGCAAGTCTACTGTGACTACTGGGCCAATACACGATTTAGCAATTATACGCCATCTTGGAAAAATCGAGACTGGCGCAAAGAGTTATGGAAAATATTTTGGTGTTATCTTGACTTTTTATATGGAGATAAATACCATATTTCCAAGTTATTGGCAAGGCATGTATAAAATTAATGAGCATATCTAACTTAACTTTAAATTACGTTACTTTTCCGTTACATAAATGACACTATTTCATGTTTAAATGTCTACAAAATACGTTGTCAGGCGATGACTCCATCTTGACATCTCGCAAAGACCAAAATAATACCCAGAATGCTTTGCACATGCAGTGGCGCCTCACGGTGGCAAAATTGGAACTACGATTAGCGAAGTGGTATATAGGTCTGTCAAATTAATAGGCAACCACTTTCTACATATTATTAAAGGTGCTAGGATTACACTTATATCTACCCTATAGCTGGCTTAATATCTGACGACAGTTATACTACGACCACCTCGAGATACAAATCACGTCCACATCTCGCCAGCCAAACGGTTTTTACGAGGACTCACAATTTACACTGGATGGCTTCACTCCGGCTGCTGGCACCAGAGCGACCCTAGCGGGCGGCGCGGGGGATTGTGGGATATCCCTTGGTACCACGGTAACTATGGCAGCCAAACCTGCCGCCCATCACCGAGGTAATCCAGCGTGTCACGTGACGCGGGCTCCGGGAGGGCCGACCGCGAGATCACGCGCGACCCGCTATCCTGCCAAAGTGTGACGTCACGGTAACGTCACTGGTGGCCCCACGTGCGGGCTGACGGCTGGCTGACCACGTGCTATCTGCCGTCGGTCGCTGTGTCGCTATCCCGAGATTCTGTGTCTTGTGTCGTACGACAGTATGTGTCGTGTGTCGCAATCCCGGCAGTCTGTGTCGTGGGTCACGCGACGCTCTGTGTCGACGACTTGTTGCGGTGTTCTGACGCCGTTTGGGGGTGGGGGTTTTGGTGGGGTGGGGGGGTGGCGTCTGTTAAATTGGATGAGGGCAGAGAGCGGGGGACGCCAGTAGGCTGGGTGAGGCAGGATGGGGGGGGGAGGACGGTGAGAGGCAGAGGCAGGCTGGGGAGGGAGGGAGGGCGGGGAGAGGCAGGATAGGGAGGTAGCTTGGGGAGGGAGGGAGGTCGGGGAGAGGTAGGCTGGGGAGGGAGAGATGGCGGCGAGAGGCAGGCTGGGGAGGGGGCGGGAGGAAGGGTGGCGAGAGGCAGGCTCGGGCGGGTGGCGGTCGTGGTCCTCTCGGCGGGGTAGCGCCGTGTAGCGCCGTATGGTGTCGCTGCGGTCGACTCTAGTGAAGCCACTTGGCGCAGGCGCCGACCAAACGGGAAAATGGTGACGGTCGGGTGGGCGACAGAACTTTATAAGGCACCAAGGGAGGGTGGCGGGGGCCAGGAGAGGTTTGGGTGGCTGGGGGGGAGGGAGGGTGGGCGGGCGAAGAATCATTATAAGGCACCGAAGGAGGTTAGTGAGGTAGGGTGGGCGTGGTCGATCATGGAGAGCGTGGGGGGCGGGGGAGGTTGGCAGGGAGAGGGTGGGCGAGGGGTCTTTATAAGACACCCAGAGAGGGTGGCGGGGTCAGGAGAGGTTTGGGTGGCTGGGGCAGGGAGAGGGTGGGCGAGGAGTCTTTATAAGGCACCGAGGGTGGCGGGGCGGGGTGAGTGGGCGGGGTGCCATACGGGTGGTTCCTGGCACGGGTGGACGGCTAAGTCGGGTACAGGGCCGGTGGGTAATCGTGGGCCCCGGTGAGCGGCGGTGGCGCGGCGGGTGTCCGTGCCGGCCAGCGGCGGTGGCGAGGCGGGTGTCCGTGCCGGCCAGGGGAAAAGGAAGGGATGAAACAGGGGCGGCCACTTCAGCAAACAAAGGTTGGTTCACGGAGACAGGAGAGCCGCCTGGTAACTGAGTATCTGAGGCAGGTTCAGGCGGTGGGCTGTAGCAAGAAACTCCCCAGGCCGGAGATCAACGAACGATTGATCACAGCTTGAAAGTAATAACCTAGATGTATATTGGGAGGCAATCAATTGGCACAGGGAGCGGCAGTCACAGAGTGAGGTATATATGAGAGCGTCAGGCACAGAGATAGATATATTCCGAGAGCGGCAATCACAGAGAGAGGGATATATGAGAGCGGCAGTCACAGAGAGAGGTATATATGAGAGCGGCAGTCACAGAGAGAGGTATATATGAGAGCGGCAGTCACAGAGAGAGGTATATATGTGAGCGGCAGTTACAGAGAGAGTTATATATGAGAGCGTCAGGCACAGAGAGAGATATATATGAGAGCGTCAGTCACAGAGAGAGGTATATATGAGAGCGGCAGTCACAGAGAGAGTTATATATGAGAGCGTCAGGCACACCGAGAGAGGTATATATGAGAGCGGCAGTCACAGAGAGAGGTATATATGAGAGCGGCAGTCACAGAGAGCGGTATATATGAGAGCGTCAGGCACACAGAGAGAGGTATATATGAGAGCGGCAGGCACAGAGAGAGGTATATATGAGAGCGGCAGTCACAGAGAGAGGTATATATGAG
This sequence comes from Arenicola marina, assembly GCA_964019135.1. NCBI lineage: Eukaryota > Metazoa > Annelida > Polychaeta > Arenicolidae > Arenicola > Arenicola marina. Next base: position 35,500,411 of record OZ025263.1, on the reverse strand, counting down.
AGCGGCAGTCACAGAGAGAGTTATATATGAGAGCGTCAGGCACACCGAGAGAGGTATATATGAGAGCGGCAGTCACAGAGAGAGGTATATATGAGAGCGGCAGTCACAGAGAGCGGTATATATGAGAGCGTCAGGCACACAGAGAGAGGTATATATGAGAGCGGCAGGCACAGAGAGAGGTATATATGAGAGCGGCAGTCACAGAGAGAGGTATATATGAGAGCGGCAGTCACAGAGAGAGGTATATATGAGGGCGGCAGGCACAGAGAGCGGTATATATGAGAGCGGCAGTCACAGAGAGAGGTATATATGAGAGCGGCAGTCACAGAGAGAGGTATATATGAGAGCGGCAGTCACAGAGAGGTATATATGAAAGCGGCAGTCACAGAGAGAGGTATATATGAGAGCGGCAGTCACAGAGAGCGGTATATATGAGAGCGGCAGTCACAGAGAGAGGTATATATGAGAGCGGCAGTCACAGAGAGAGGTATATATGAGAGCGGCAGTCACAGAGAGCGGTATATATGAGAGCGGCAGTCACAGAGAGAGGTATATATGAGAGCGGCAGTCACACAGAGAGGTATATATGAGAGCGGCAGTCACAGAGAGCGGTATATATGAGAGCGGCAGTCACAGAGAGAGGTATATATGAGAGCGGCAGTCACAGAGAGAGGTATATATGAGAGCGGCAGTCACAGAGAGCGGTATATATGAAAGCGGCAGTCACAGAGAGAGGTATATATGAGAGCGGCAGTCACAGAGAGCGGTATATATGAGAGCGGCAGTCACAGAGAGAGGTATATATGAAAGCGGCAGTCACAGAGAGAGGTATATATGAGAGCGGCAGTCACAGAGAGCGGTATATATGAGAGCGGCAGTCACAGAGAGAGGTATATATGAGAGCGGCAGTCACACAGAGAGGTATATATGAGAGCGGCAGTCACAGAGAGCGGTATATATGAGAGCGGCAGTCACAGAGAGAGGTATATATGAGAGCGGCAGTAACAGAGAGAGGTATATATGAAAGCGGCAGTCACAGAGAGAGGTATATATGAGAGCGGCAGTCACAGAGAGAGGTATATATGAGAGCGGCAGTCACAGAGAGAGGTATATATGAGAGCGGCAGTCACAGAGAGAGGTATATATGAGAGCGGCAGTCACAGAGAGAGGTATATATGAAAGCGGCAGTCACAGAGAGAGGTATATATGAGAGCGGTATATATGAGAGCGGCAGTCACATGAAGCGGTATATATGAGAGCGGCAGTCACATGAAGCGGTATATATGAGAGCGGCAGGCACCCAATGGCTGCAGAACACCACGCGGAAGATGGATGGGAACCTTTTCGTCGTGAAGCATTAACTGCGGTCTGACAATGACAAGCCTCATCACGAGCGCTTCCTGCAGGGAGCGAGAGGCGGCCAGAGACACGATCCCCAGCCTCTCACAGTCTTTGTCACGAGACAACTGCGCCAATCGATCACCGAGTCTGACCGGATGTGACGTCAGAGCCTGCCCTCAGCCTGCCGGGCGGCGGGAAGGGAGGCTCGGGGCCTTAGACACCGAGACCGCGGCTTACGGGAGAACTGATCACAGGAGACCATTCCCATGTTTAGACCTCTCTCGACACTTGCAGACAAACGACAGAGCCGCGAATTCATTCTCTCATGCTTGGGGGGAGGGAGGGAGTGGTAGGGGGGTGCGGGCGTGCGGCATCTTGTTAATGAGGTCAAATTGTTTCATAAAAAACTATTTCATCAGTGCGACCAGGAAGGAAAAAGGCCAGACCTCTATTGTCTGCACCGCCCCACCACCACTTACCCCTATAGCCTGGAGACCTCCCCCCCCCACCAGTCACCCCTGTAGCCTAAAGACCCCCAACCAGTCACCCCCACCAGTCACCCCTGTAGCCTAAAGACCCCCACCAGTCACCCCTGTAGCCTAAAGACCCCCCACCAGTCACCCCTGTAGCCTAAAGACCTCCCACCAGTCACCCATGTAGCCTAGACCCCCACCAGTCACCCATGTAGCCTAAGGACCCCCACCAGTCACCCCTGTAGCCTAAAGACCCCCCACCAGTCACCCCTGTAGTCTAAAGACCCCCCACCAGTCACCCCTGAAGCCTAAAGACCCCCAACCAGTCACCCCCAACAGTCACCACTGTAGCCTAAAGACCCCCCACCAGTCACCCCTGTAGCCTAAAGACCCCCCACCAGTCACCCCTGTAGCCTAAAGACCCCCAATCAGTCACCCCTGTAGCCTAAAGACCCCCCACCAGTCACCCCTGTAGCCTAAAGACCCCCAAGTCACCCCTGTAGCCTAAAGAACCCCCACCAGTCACCCCGACCAGTCATCCCCACCAGTCATCCCTGTTGCCTAAAGACCCCCCACCAATCACCCCCACCAGTCACCCCTGTAGCCTAAAGACCCCCCACCAGTCACCCCCACCAGTCACCCCTGTAGCCTAAAGACCCCCCACCAGTCACCCCTGTAGCCTAAAGACCCCCACCAGTCACCCCTGTAGCCTAAAGACCCCCCAACAGTCACCCCTGTAGCCTAAATACCCCCCACCAGTCACCCCGACCAGTCACCCCTGTAGCCTAAAGACCCCCCACCAGTCACCCCCGCCAGTCACCCCTGTAGCCTAAATACCTCCCACCAGTCACCCCGACCAGTCACCCCTGTAGCCTAAAGACCCCCCACCAGTCACCCCCGCCAGTCACCCCTGTAGCCTAAAGACCCCCCACCAGTCACCCCCGCCAGTCACCCCTGTAGCCTAAAGACCCCCCACCAGTCACCCCTGTAGCCTAAAAAAAACCCACCAGTCACCCCTGTAGCCTAAAGACCCCCCACCAGTCACCCCCACCAGTCACCCATGTAGCCTAAAGACCCCCCACCAGTCACCCTCACCAGTCACCCCTGTAGCCTAAAGACCCCCCACCAGTCACCCCCACCAGTCACCCCTGTAGCCTAAAGATCCCCCACAAGTCACCCCTGTAGTCTAAAGACCCCCCCACCAGTCACCCCTGTAGCCTAAAGACCCCCCACCAGTCACCCCCACCAGTCACCCCTGTAGCCTAAAGACCCCCCACCAGTCACCCTCACCAGTCACCCCTGTAGCCTAAAGACCCCCCACCAGTCACCCCCACCAGTCACCCCTGTAGCCTAAAGATCCCCCACAAGTCACCCCTGTAGTCTAAAGACCCCCCCACCAGTCACCCCTGTAGCCTAAAGACCCCCCATCAGGCACCCCGACCAGTCACCCCTGTAGCCTCAAGCCCCCCCACCAGTCACCCCGACCAGTCACCCCTGTAGCCTAAAGACCCCCCACCAGTCATCCCTGTAGCCTAAAGACCCCCCATCAGTCACCCCCACCAGTCATCCCTGTGGCCTAAAGACCCCCCACCAATCACCCCCACCAGTCACCTCTGTAGTCTAAAGATTCTCCTCTCGCGACACCCCCTCGGCCCAGGTCCCCCCCCCCCCCCCCACCACTAGCCTTTCCCCCATGCGGCACTTTGATGACTCCCCTCCCCAGCCCCCAACCCACCCCCGCCACCCTGAAGACCCCCCTCTCCCCACCTCGCTCCTTCAGTCCCCGCCCCCCAGCCCCCACTTTATCAACGCCCACCGCCTCATTTAGCGGAAGGCGTTATTACGGCGTCGGCAGCGCAGCCAAAATGTTGTTCTGATTGGCGGAAATTCGGGAAATCGTGACACGGCGACGGCTTCCGGCGGCGACCGACTTGTCTGAGACTGTCGCCGCCAGCTATACGGTCGGGGGAGGGGGGGGGGCAGAGTGTGGGTTGGAGGGGCCAGAGACCGGGGGGGTGGGGGGTGGGGCGGGTGAGGGGCAGGGGGCAGAGGGCGGCGGGGGGGCGTTGATTACGAATGGGAGTGAGGGCCCGGCGGGAGATTCCTTGGAGGAAGGGGCAGCCGCGGCGCTGACTGGGAGAGGAGGCGGGTGGGTGGGGTAGAGGGAGGGGCGATTGAGAGACGTGTGCTCGCGGGAGGGGGGAGGGGGCGGGGGCGCTCGCATGAGGGTAGCTGGTGCTACAGGTCCTTGTTAGAGCCCACATTGGATAAGTCCGGAGTTTAGCAACGTCGCCTTGTCTTCGTCTTGCGCCACCCTCACTAACCCCAAGCCTCGTCGGCTCGCCCTCATTCTCACAGCCCCCCACCGCCCCCCCCCCCCCCAGCCCAGCCTGCTCTCATTCTCACCCTCTGTTTCTCCACGTGCCAAGCTTCCCCCGTCACCCGCCCGCCCCCGTCACGTTCCCCGTCACCCGCCCGCCCCCGTCACGTCCCCTTTCCCCGCCTCTTTGCCCAACGCCCTTCTTCCTTTAACGCCGCGGTCTTGATCCGATTTAAGAAACTGGAATGGAACGCAACAACTGGGGTCGGCAGAGTCAAAAATAGACATGACGCCACGTGACGCCACGTGACACCACGTGACATCCCGAGAAAACCGAATTACGTTTCATTTCCGCTTCCGCTAACAGTCGTCGGGTGGAAGCAGTGACGTCACACGTCACCGCCCCCACAATTATAGGTGTGTATCTGCTATCAGACGGGTGACACTAACTTCTGTCCTAGTGGGAAGTGTGGGGTCAGACCGGTGACACTGACTTCTGTCCTAGTGGGAAGTGTGCGGTCAGACCGGTGACACTGACTTCTGTCCTAGTGGGAAGTGTGTGGTCAGACCGGTGACACTGACTTCTGTCCTAGTGGGAAGTGTGTGGTCAGACCGGTGACACTGACTTCTGTCCTAGTGGGAAGTGTGCGGTCAGACCGGTGACACTGACTTCTGTCCTAGTGGGAAGTGTGCGGTTAGACCGGTGACACTGACTTCTGTCCTAGTGGGAAGTGTGCGGTCAGACCGGTGACACTGACTTCTGTCCTAGTGGGAAGTGTGCGGTCAGACCGGTGACACTGACTTCTGTCCTAGTGGGAAGTGTGCGGTCAGACCGGTGACACTGACTTCTGTCCTAGCGGAAAGTGTGGGGACAGACCGGTGACACTGACTTCTGTCCTAGTGGGAAGTGTGCGGTCAGACCGGTGACACTGACTTCTGTCCTAGTGGCAAGTTTCCGGTCAGACCGGTGACACTGACTTCTGTCCTAGTGGCAAGTGTGGGGTCAGACCGGTGCCACTCACTTCTGTCCTAGTGGGAAATGTGCGGTCAGACCGGTGACACTGACTTCTGTCCTAGTGGGAAGTGTGCGGTCAGACCGGTGACACTGACTTCTGTCCTAGTGGCAAGTTTCCGGTCAGACCGGTGACACTGACTTCTGTCCTAGTGGGAAGTGTGGGGTCAGACCGGTGACACTGACTTCTGTCCTAGTGGGAAGTGTGCGGTCAGACCGGTGACACTGACTTCTGTCCTAGTGGGAAGTGTGCGGTCAGACCGGTGACACTGACTTCTGTCCTAGTGGGAAGTGTGCGGTCAGACCGGTGACACTGGCTTCTGTCCTAGTGGGAAGTGTGCGGTCAGACCGGTGACACTGACTTCTGTCCTAGTGGGAAGTGTGCGGTCAGACCGGTGACACTGACTTCTGTCCTAGTGGCAAGTTTCCGGTCAGACCGGTGACACTGACTTCTGTCCTAGTGGGAAGTGTGGGGTCAGACCGGTGACACTGGCTTCTGTCCTAGTGGGAAGTGTGCGGTCAGACCGGTGACACTGACTTCTGTCCAAGTGGGAAGTGTGCGGTCAGACCGGTGACACTGGCTTCTGTCCTAGTGGGAAGTGTTGGGTCAGACCGGTGACACTGACTTCTGTCCTAGTGGGAAGTGTGCGGTCAGACCGGTGCCACTGACTTCTGTCCTAGTGGGAAGTCTGTGGTCAGACCGGTGACACTGACTTCTGTCCTAGTGGGAAGTGTGCGGTCAGACCGGTGACAGTGACTTCTGTCCTAGTGGGAAGTGTGCGATCAGACCGGTGACACTGACTTCTGTCCTAGTGGGAAGTGTGGGGTCAGACCGGTGACACTGACTTCTGTCCTAGTGGGAAGTGTGTGGTCAGACCGGTGACACTGACTTCTGTCCTAGTGGGAAGTGTGGGGTCAGACCGGTGACACTGACGTCTGTCCTAGTGGGAAGTGTGCGGTCAGACCGGTGACACTGACTTCTGTCCTAGTGGGAAGTGTGCGGTCAGACCGGTGACACTGACTTCTGTCCTAGTGGCAAGTTTCCGGTCAGACCGGTGACACTGACTTCTGTCCTAGTGGCAAGTGTGGGGTCAGACCGGTGACACTCACTTCTGTCCTAGTGGGAAATGTGCGGTCAGACCGGTGACACTGACTTCTGTCCTAGTGGGAAGTGTGCGGTCAGACCGGTGACACTGACTTCTGTCCTAGTGGGAAGTGTGCGGTCAGATCGGTGACACTCACTTCTTTCCTAGTGGGAAGTGTGGGGTCAGACCGGTGACACTCACTTCTGTCCTAGTGGGAAGTGTGGGGTCAGACGGGTGACACTGACTTCTGTCCTATTAGGATGTGTGCGATCAAACCGGTGACACTCACTTCTGTCCTAGTGGGAAATGTGTGGTCAGACCGGTGACACTGGCTTCTGTCCTAGTGGGAAGTGTGGGGTCAGACCGGTGACACTGGCTTCTGTCCTAGTGGGAAGTGTGGGGTCAGACCGGTGACACTGACTTCTGTCCTAGTGGGAAGTGCGCGGTCAGACCGGTGACACTGACTTCTGTCCTAGTGGGAAGTGTGTGGTCAGACCGGTGACACTGGCTTCTGTCCTAGTGGGAAGTGTGCTGTCAGAACGGTGACACTGGCTTCTGTCCTAGTGGGAAGTGTGCTGTCAGACCGGTGACACTGACTTCTGTCTTCGTGGGAAGTGTGTGGTCTGACCGGTGACACTGACTTCTGTCCTAGTGAGAATTGTGCGGTCAGACCGGTGACACTGACTTCTGTTCTAGTGGGAAGTGTGCGGTCAGACCGGTGACACTGACTTCTGTCCTAGTGGGAAGCGTGGGGTCAGACCGGTGACACTCACTTCTGTCCTAGTGGGAAGTGTGCGGTCAGACCGGTGACACTGACTTCTGTCCTAGTGGGAAGTGTGCGGTCAGACCGGTGACACTCACTTCTGTCCTAGTGGGAAGTGTGCGTTCAGACCGGTGAAATTCCCTTCTGTCCTAGTGGGAAGTGTGGGGTCAGACCGGTGACACTGACTTCTGTCCTAGTGGGAAGTGTGCGGTCAGACCGGTGACACTGACTTCTGTCCTAGTGGGAAGTGTGGGGTCAGACCGGTGACACTGACTTCTGTCCTAGTGGGAAGTGTGCGGTCAGACCGGGGACACTCACTTCTGTCCTAGTAGGAAGTGTGCGGTCAGACCGGTGACACTCACTTCTGTTCTAGTGGGAAGTGTGCGGTCAGACCGGTGACACTCACTTCTGTCCTAGTGGGAAGTGTGCGGTCAGACCGGTGAAATTCACTTCTGTCCTAGTGGGAAGTGTGGGGTCAGACCGGTGACACTGACTTCTGTCCTAGTGGGAAGTGTGGGGTCAGACCGGTGACACTGACTTCTGTCCTAGTGGGAAGTGTGGGGTCAGACCGGTGACACTGACTTCTGTCCTAGTGGGAAGAGTGGGGTCAGACCGGTGACACTGACTTCTGTCCTAGTGGGAAGGGTGGGGCCAGACCGGGGACACTCACTTCTGTCCTAGTAGGAAGTGTGCGGTCAGACCGGTGACACTGACTTCTGTCCTAGTGGGAAGTGTGGGGTCAGACCGGTGACACTCACTTCTGTCCTAGTGGGAAGTGTGCGGTCAGACCGGTGACACTCACTTCTTTCCTAGTGGGAAGTGTGGGGTCAGACCGGTGACACTGGCTTCTGTCCTAGTGGGAAGTGTGCGGTCAGACCGGTGACACTGACTTCTGTCCTAGTGGGAAGTGCGCGGTCAGACCGGTGACACTGACTTCTGTCCTAGTGGGAAGTGTGGGGCCAGACCGGTGACACTGACTTCTGTCCTAGTGGGAAGTGTGCGGTCAGACCGGTGAAACTGACTTCTGTCCTAGTGGGAAGCGTGCGGTCAGACCGGTGACACTGACTTTTGTCCTAGTGGGAAGTGTGGGGTCAGACCGGTGACACTGACTTCTGTCCCAGTGGGAAGTGTGCGGTCCGACCGGTGACACAGACTTGTGTCCTAGTGAGAATTGTGCGGTCAGACCGGTGACACTGACTTCTGTCCTAGTGGGAAGTGTGCGGTCAGACCGGTGACACTGACTTCTGTCCTAGTGGGAAGCGTGGGGTCAGACCGGCGACACTCACTTCTGTCCTAGTGGGAAGTGTGCGGTCAGACCGGTGACACCGACTTCTGTCCTAGTGGGAAGTGTGCGGTCAGACCGGTGACACTCACTTCTGTCCTAGTGGGAAGTGTGCGTTCAGACCGGTGAAATTCCCTTCTGTCCTAGTGGGAAGTGTGGGGTCAGACCGGTGACACTGACTTCTGTCCTAGTGGGAAGTGTGCGGTCAGACCGGTGACACTGACTTCTGTCCTAGTGGGAAGTGTGGGGTCAGACCGGTGACACTGACTTCTGTCCTAGTGGGAAGTGTGCGGTCAGACCGGGGACACTCACTTCTGTCCTAGTAGGAAGTGTGCGGTCAGACCGGTGACACTCACTTCTGTCCTAGTGGGAAGTGTGCGATCAGACCGGTGACACTGACTTCTGTCCTAGTGGGAAGTGTGGGGTCAGACCGGTGACACTGGCTTCTGTCCTAGTGGGAAGTGTGCGGTCAGACCGGTGACACTGACTTCTGTCCTAGTGGGATGTCTGTGGTCAGACCGGTGACACTGACTTCTGTCCTAGTGGGAAGTGTGCGGTCAGACCGGTGACAGTGACTTCTGTCCTAGTGGGAAGTGTGCGATCAGACCGGTGACACTGACTTCTGTCCTAGTGGGAAGTGTGGGGTCAGACCGGTGACACTGGCTTCTGTCCTAGTGGGAAGTGCGCGGTCAGACCGGTGACACTGACTTCTGTCCTAGTGGGAAGTGTGCGGTTAGACCGGTGACACTGACTTCTGTCCTAGTGGGAAGTGTGGGGTCAGACCGGTGACACTGACTTCTGTCCTAGTGGGAAGTGTGGGGTCAGACCGGTGACACTGACGTCTGTCCTAGTGGGAAGTGTGCGGTCAGACCGGTGACACTGACTTCTGTCCTAGTGGGAAGTGTGCGGTCAGACCGGTGACACTGACTTCTGTCCTAGTGGCAAGTTTCCGGTCAGACCGGTGACACTGACTTCTGTCCTAGTGGCAAGTGTGGGGTCAGACCGGTGACACTGACTTCTGTCCTAGTGGGAAATGTGCGGTCAGACCGGTGACACTGACTTCTGTCCTAGTGGGAAGTGTGCGGTCAGACCGGTGACACTGACTTCTGTCCTAGTGGGAAGTGTGCGGTCAGATCGGTGACACTCACTTCTTTCCTAGTGGGAAGTGTGGGGTCAGACCGGTGACACTGACTTCTGTCCTAGTGGGAAGTGTGGGGTCAGACGGGTGACACTGACTTCTGTCCTATTAGGATGTGTGCGATCAAACCGGTGACACTCACTTCTGTCCTAGTGGGAAGTGTGTGGTCAGACCGGTGACACTGGCTTCTGTCCTAGTGGGAAGTGTGGGGTCAGACCGGTGACACTGGCTTCTGTCCTAGTGGGAATTGTGCGGTCAGACCGGTGACACTGACTTCTGTCCTAGTGGGAAGTGCGCGGTCAGACCGGTGACACTGACTTCTGTCCTAGTGGGAAGTGTGTGGTCAGACCGGTGACACTGGCTTCTGTCCTAGTGGGAAGTGTGCTGTCAGACCGGTGACACTGGCTTCTGTCCTAGTGGGAAGTGTGGGGTCAGACCGGTGACACTGACTTCTGTCCTAGTGGGAAGTGTGCGGTCAGACCGGTGACACTGACTTCTGTCCTGGTGGGAAGTGTGCGGTCAGACCGGGGACACTCACTTCTGTCCTAGTAGGAAGTGTGCGGTCAGACCGGTGACACTGACTTCTGTCCTAGTGGGAAGTGTGCGGTCAGACCGGTGACAGTGACTTCTGTCCTAGTGGGAAGTGTGCGGTCAGACCGGTGACACTCACTTCTGTCTTCGTGGGAAGTGTGTGGTCTGACCGGTGACACTGACTTCTGTCCTAGTGGGAAGTGTGGGGTCAGACCGGTTACACTGACTTCTGTCCCAGTGGGAAGTGTGCGGTCAGACCGGTGACACTGACTTCTGTCCTAGTGGGAAGCGTGGGGTCAGACCGGTGGCACTGACTTTTGTCCTAGTGGGAAGTGTGGGGTCAGACCGGTGACACTGACTTCTGTCCCAGTGGGAAGTGTGCGGTCCGACCGGTGACACTGACTTGTGTCCTAGTGAGAATTGTGCGGTCAGACCGGTGACACTGACTTCTGTCCTAGTGGGAAGTGTGCGGTCAGACCGGTGACACTGACTTCTGTCCTAGTGGGAAGCGTGGGGTCAGACCGGTGACACTCACTTCTGTCCTAGTGGGAAGTGTGCGGTCAGACCGGTGACACTGACTTCTGTCCTAGTGGGAAGTGTGCGGTCAGACCGGTGACACTCACTTCTGTCCTAGTGGGAAGTGTGCGTTCAGACCGGTGACAGTGACTTCTGTCCTAGTGGGAAGTGTGGGGTCAGACCGGTGACACCGACTTCTGTCCTAGTGGGAAGTGTGCGGTCAGACCGGTGACACTGACTTCTGTCCTAGTGGGAAGTGTGGGGTCAGACCGGTGACACTGACTTCTGTCCTAGTGGGAAGTGTGCGGTCAGACCGGGGACACTCACTTCTGTCCTAGTAGGAAGTGTGCGGTCAGACCGGGGACACTCACTTCTGTCCTAGTAGGAAGTGTGCGGTCAGACCGGTGACACTCACTTCTGTCCTAGTGGGAAGTGTGGGGTCAGACCGGTGACACTCACTTCTGTCCTAGTGGGAAGTGTGCGGTCAGACCGGTGAAATTCACTTCTGTCCTAGTGGGAAGTGTGGGGTCAGACCGGTGACACTGACTTCTGTCCTAGTGGGAAGTGTGCGGTCAGACCGGTGACACTGACTTCTGTCCTAGTGGGAAGTGTGGGGTCAGACCGGTGACACTGACTTCTGTCCTAGTGGGAAGATTGGGGTCAGACCGGTGACACTGACTTCTGTCCTAGTGGGAAGTGTGCGGTCAGACCGGGAACACTCACTTCTGTCCTAGTAGGAAGTGTGCGGTCAGACCGGTGACACTCACTTCTGTCCTAGTGGGAAGTGTGGGGTCAGACCGGTGACACTCACTTCTGTCCTAGTGGGAAGTGTGCGGTCAGACCGGTGACACTCACTTCTTTCCTAGTGGGAAGTGTGGGGTCAGACCGGTGACACTGGCTTCTGTCCTAGTGGGAAGTGTGCGGTCAGACAGGTGACACTGACTTTTGTCCTAGTGGGAAGTGCGCGGTCAGACCGGTGACACTGACTTCTGTCCTAGTGGGAAGTGTGGGGCCAGACCGGTGACACTGACTTCTGTCCTAGTGGGAAGTGTGCGGTCAGACCGGTGACACTGACTTCTGTCCCAGTGGGAAGTGTGCGGTCCGACCGGTGACACTGACTTGTGTCCTAGTGAGAATTGTGCGGTCAGACCGGTGACACTGACTTCTGTCCTAGTGGGAAGTGTGCGGTCAGACCGGTGACACTGACTTCTGTCCTAGTGGGAAGCGTGGGGTCAGACCGGTGACACTCACTTCTGTCCTAGTGGGAAGTGTGCGGTCAGACCGGTGACACCGACTTCTGTCCTAGTGGGAAGTGTGCGGTCAGACCGGTGACACTCACTTCTGTCCTAGTGGGAAGTGTGCGTTCAGACAGGTGAAATTCACTTCTGTCCTAGTGGGAAGTGTGGGGTCAGACCGGTGACACTGACTTCTGTCCTAGTGGGAAGTGTGCGGTCAGACCGGTGACACTGACTTCTGTCCTAGTGGGAAGTGTGGGGTCAGACCGGTGACACTGACTTCTGTCCTAGTGGGAAGTGTGCGGTCAGACCGGGGACACTCACTTCTGTCCTAGTAGGAAGTGTGCGGTCAGACCGGTGACACTCACTTCTGTCCTAGTGGGAATTGTGTGGTCAGACCGGTGACACTCACTTCTGTCCTAGTGGGAAGTGTGCGGTCAGACCGGTGAAATTCACTTCTGTCCTAGTGGGAAGTGTGCGGTCAGACCGGTGACACTGACTTCTGTCCTAGTGGGAAGTGTGCGGTCAGACCGGTGACACTGACTTCTGTCCTAGTGGGAAGTGTGGGGTCAGACCGGTGACACTGACTTCTGTCCTAGTGGGAAGAGTGGGGTCAGACCGGTGACACTGACTTCTGTCCTAGTGGGAAGTGTGCGGTCAGACCGGGGACACTCACTTCTGTCCTAGTAGGAAGTGTGCGGTCAGACCGGTGACACTCACTTCTGTCCTAGTAGGAAGTGTGGGGTCAGACCGGTGACACTCACTTCTGTCCTAGTGGGAAGTGTGCGGTCAGACCGGTGACACTCACTTCTTTCCTAGTGGGAAGTGTGGGGTCAGACCGGTGACACTGGCTTCTGTCCTAGTGGGAAGTGTGCGGTCAGACCGGTGACACTGACTTCTGTCCTAGTGAGAAGTGCGCGGTCAGACCGGTGACACTGACTTCTGTCCTAGTGGGAAGTGTGGGGCCAGACCGGTGACACTGACTCCTGTCCTAGTGGGAAGTGTGCGGTCAGACCGGTGAAACTGACTTCTGTCCTAGTGGGAAGTGTGCGGTCAGACCGGTGACACTGACTTCTGTCCTAGTGGGAAGTGTGGGGTTAGACCGGTGACACTGACTTCTGTCCTAGTCGGAAGTGTACGGTCAGACCGGGGACACTCACTTCTGTCCTAGTGGGAAGTGTGGGGTCAGAGCGGTGACACTCACTTTTGTCCTAGTGAGAAGTGTGCGGTCAGACCGGTGACACTCACTTCTGTCCTAGTGGGAAGTGTGCGGTCAGACCGGTGACACTGACTTCTGTCCTAGTGGGAAGCGTGGGGTCAGACCGGTGACACTCACTTCTGTCCTAGTGGGAAGTGTGCGGTCAGACCGGTGACACTGACTTCTGTCCTAGTGGGAAGTGTGCGGTCAGACCGGTGACACTCACTTCTGTCCTAGTGGGAAGTGTGCGTTCAGACCGGTGAAATTCACTTCTGTCCTAGTGGGAAGTGTGGGGTCAGACCGGTGATACCGACTTCTGTCCTAGTGGGAAGTGTGCGGTCAGACCGGTGACACTGACTTCTGTCCTAGTGGGAAGTGTGGGGTCAGACCGGTGACACTGACTTCTGTCCTAGTGGGAAGTGTGCAGTCAGACCGGGGACACTCACTTCTGTCCTAGTAGGAAGTGTGCGGTCAGACCGGTGACACTCACTTCTGTCCTAGTGGGAAGTGTGGGGTCAGACCGGTGACACTCACTTCTGTCCTAGTGGGAAGTGTGCGGTCAGACCGGTGAAATTCACTTCTGTCCTAGTGGGAAGTGTGGGGTCAGACCGGTGACACTGACTTCTGTCCTAGTGGGAAGTGTGCGGTCAGACCGGTGACACTGACTTCTGTCCTAGTGGGAAGTGTGGGGTCAGACCGGTGACACTGACTTCTGTCCTAGTGGGAAGATTGGGGTCAGACCGGTGACACTGACTTCTGTCCTAGTGGGAAGTGTGCGGTCAGACCGGGAACACTCACTTCTGTCCTAGTAGGAAGTGTGCGGTCAGACCGGTGACACTCACTTCTGTCCTAGTGGGAAGTGTGGGGTCAGACCGGTGACACTCACTTCTGTCCTAGTGGGAAGTGTGCGGTCAGACCGGTGACACTCACTTCTTTCTTAGTGGGAAGTGTGGGGTCAGACCGGTGACACTGGCTTCTGTCCTAGTGGGAAGTGTGCGGTCAGACCGGTGACACTGACTTTTGTCCTAGTGGGAAGTGCGCGGTCAGACCGGTGACACTCACTTCTGTCCTAGTGGGAAGTGTGGGGCCAGACCGGTGACACTGACTTCTGTCCCAGTGGGAAGTGTGCGGTCCGACCGGTGACACTGACTTGTGTCCTAGTGAGAATTGTGCGGTCAGACCGGTGACACTGACTTCTGTCCTAGTGGGAAGTGTGCGGTCAGACCGGTGACACTGACTTCTGTCCTAGTGGGAAGCGTGGGGTCAGACCGGTGACACTCACTTCTGTCCTAGTGGGAAGTGTGCGGTCAGACCGGTGACACTGACTTCTGTCCTAGTGGGAAGTGTGCGGTCAGACCGGTGACACTCACTTCTGTCCTAGTGGGAAGTGTGCGTTCAGACCGGTGACAGTGACTTCTGTCCTAGTGGGAAGTGTGGGGTCAGACCGGTGACACCGACTTCTGTCCTAGTGGGAAGTGTGCGGTCAGACCGGTGACACTGACTTCTGTCCTAGTGGGAAGTGTGGGGTCAGACCGGTGACACTGACTTCTGTCCTAGTGGGAAGTGTGCGGTCAGACCGGGGACACTCACTTCTGTCCTAGTAGGAAGTGTGCGGTCAGACCGGGGACACTCACTTCTGTCCTAGTAGGAAGTGTGCGGTCAGACCGGTGACACTCACTTCTGTCCTAGTGGGAAGTGTGGGGTCAGACCGGTGACACTCACTTCTGTCCTAGTGGGAAGTGTGCGGTCAGACCGGTGAAATTCACTTCTGTCCTAGTGGGAAGTGTGGGGTCAGACCGGTGACACTGACTTCTGTCCTAGTGGGAAGTGTGCGGTCAGACCGGTGACACTGACTTCTGTCCTAGTGGGAAGTGTGGGGTCAGACCGGTGACACTGACTTCTGTCCTAGTGGGAAGATTGGGGTCAGACCGGTGACACTGACTTCTGTCCTAGTGGGAAGTGTGCGGTCAGACCGGGAACACTCACTTCTGTCCTAGTAGGAAGTGTGCGGTCAGACCGGTGACACTCACTTCTGTCCTAGTGGGAAGTGTGGGGTCAGACCGGTGACACTCACTTCTGTCCTAGTGGGAAGTGTGCGGTCAGACCGGTGACACTCACTTCTTTCCTAGTGGGAAGTGTGGGGTCAGACCGGTGACACTGGCTTCTGTCCTAGTGGGAAGTGTGCGGTCAGACAGGTGACACTGACTTTTGTCCTAGTGGGAAGTGCGCGGTCAGACCGGTGACACTGACTTCTGTCCTAGTGGGAAGTGTGGGGCCAGACCGGTGACACTGACTTCTGTCCTAGTGGGAAGTGTGCGGTCAGACCGGTGACACTGACTTCTGTCCCAGTGGGAAGTGTGCGGTCCGACCGGTGACACTGACTTGTGTCCTAGTGAGAATTGTGCGGTCAGACCGGTGACACTGACTTCTGTCCTAGTGGGAAGTGTGCGGTCAGACCGGTGACACTGACTTCTGTCCTAGTGGGAAGCGTGGGGTCAGACCGGTGACACTCACTTCTGTCCTAGTGGGAAGTGTGCGGTCAGACCGGTGAAACCGACTTCTGTCCTAGTGGGAAGTGTGCGGTCAGACCGGTGACACTCACTTCTGTCCTAGTGGGAAGTGTGCGTTCAGACAGGTGAAATTCACTTCTGTCCTAGTGGGAAGTGTGGGGTCAGACCGGTGACACTGACTTCTGTCCTAGTGGGAAGTGTGCGGTCAGACCGGTGACACTGACTTCTGTCCTAGTGGGAAGTGTGGGGTCAGACCGGTGACACTGACTTCTGTCCTAGTGGGAAGTGTGCGGTCAGACCGGGGACACTCACTTCTGTCCTAGTAGGAAGTGTGCGGTCAGACCGGTGACACTCACTTCTGTCCTAGTGGGAAGTGTGGGGTCAGACCGGTGACACTCACTTCTGTCCTAGTGGGAAGTGTGCGGTCAGACCGGTGAAATTCACTTCTGTCCTAGTGGGAAGTGTGCGGTCAGACCGGTGACACTGACTTCTGTCCTAGTGGGAAGTGTGCGGTCAGACCGGTGACACTGACTTCTGTCCTAGTGGGAAGTGTGGGGTCAGACCGGTGACACTGACTTCTGTCCTAGTGGGAAGAGTGGGGTCAGACCGGTGACACTGACTTCTGTCCTAGTGGGAAGTGTGCGGTCAGACCGGGGACACTCACTTCTGTCCTAGTAGGAAGTGTGCGGTCAGACCGGTGACACTCACTTCTGTCCTAGTGGGAAGTGTGGGGTCAGACCGGTGACACTCACTTCTGTCCTAGTGGGAAGTGTGCGGTCAGACCGGTGACACTCACTTCTTTCCTAGTGGGAAGTGTGGGGTCAGATCGGTGACACTGGCTTCTGTCCTAGTGGGAAGTGTGCGGTCAGACCGGTGACACTGACTTCTGTCCTAGTGAGAAGTGCGCGGTCAGACCGGTGACACTGACTTCTGTCCTAGTGGGAAGTGTGGGGCCAGACCGGTGACACTGACTCCTGTCCTAGTGGGAAGTGTGCGGTCAGACCGGTGAAACTGACTTCTGTCCTAGTGGGAAGTGTGCGGTCAGACCGGTGACACTGACTTCTGTCCTAGTGGGAAGTGTGGGGTTAGACCGGTGACACTGACTTCTGTCCTAGTCGGAAGTGTGCGGTCAGACCGGGGACACTCACTTCTGTCCTAGTGGGAAGTGTGGGGTCAGAGCGGTGACACTCACTTTTGTCCTAGTGAGAAGTGTGCGGTCAGACCGGTGACACTCACTTCTGTCCTAATGGGAAGTGTGCGGTCAGACCGGTGACACTGACTTCTGTCCTAGTGGGAAGCGTGGGGTCAGACCGGTGACACTCACTTCTGTCCTAGTGGGAAGTGTGCGGTCAGACCGGTGACACTGACTTCTGTCCTAGTGGGAAGTGTGCGGTCAGACCGGTGACACTCACTTCTGTCCTAGTGGGAAGTGTGCGTTCAGACCGGTGAAATTCACTTCTGTCCTAGTGGGAAGTGTGGGGTCAGACCGGTGATACCGACTTCTGTCCTAGTGGGAAGTGTGCGGTCAGACCGGTGACACTGACTTCTGTCCTAGTGGGAAGTGTGGGGTCAGACCGGTGACACTGACTTCTGTCCTAGTGGGAAGTGTGCAGTCAGACCGGGGACACTCACTTCTGTCCTAGTAGGAAGTGTGCGGTCAGACCGGTGACACTCACTTCTGTCCTAGTGGGAAGTGTGGGGTCAGACCGGTGACACTCACTTCTGTCCTAGTGGGAAGTGTGCGGTCAGACCGGTGAAATTCACTTCTGTCCTAGTGGGAAGTGTGGGGTCAGACCGGTGACACTGACTTCTGTCCTAGTGGGAAGTGTGCGGTCAGACCGGTGACACTGACTTCTGTCCTAGTGGGAAGTGTGGGGTCAGACCGGTGACACTGACTTCTGTCCTAGTGGGAAGATTGGGGTCAGACCGGTGACACTGACTTCTGTCCTAGTGGGAAGTGTGCGGTCAGACCGGGAACACTCACTTCTGTCCTAGTAGGAAGTGTGCGGTCAGACCGGTGACACTCACTTCTGTCCTAGTGGGAAGTGTGGGGTCAGACCGGTGACACTCACTTCTGTCCTAGTGGGAAGTGTGCGGTCAGACCGGTGACACTTACTTCTTTCTTAGTGGGAAGTGTGGGGTCAGACCGGTGACACTGGCTTCTGTCCTAGTGGGAAGTGTGCGGTCAGACCGGTGACACTGACTTTTGTCCTAGTGGGAAGTGCGCGGTCAGACCGGTGACACTCACTTCTGTCCTAGTGGGAAGTGTGGGGCCAGACCGGTGACACTGACTTGTGTCCTAGTGGGAAGCGTGCGGTCAGACCGGTGACACTGACTTCTGTCCCAGTGGGAAGTGTGCGGTCCGACCGGTGACACTGACTTGTGTCCTAGTGAGAATTGTGCGGTCAGACCGGTGAAACTGACTTCTGTCCTAGTGGGAAGTGTGCGGTCAGACCGGTGACACTGACTTCTGTCCTAGTGGGAAGCGTGGGGTCAGACCGGTGACACTCACTTCTGTCCTAGTGGGAAGTGTGCGGTCAGACCGGTGACACCGACTTCTGTCCTAGTGGGAAGTGTGCGGTCAGACCGGTGACACTCACTTCTGTCCTAGTGGGAAGTGTGCGTTCAGACCGGTGAAATTCACTTCTGTCCTAGTGGGAAGTGTGGGGTCAGACCGGTGACACTGACTTCTGTCCTAGTGGGAAGTGTGCGGTCATACCGGTGACACTGACTTCTGTCCTAGTGGGAAGTGTGCGGTCAGACCGGGGACACTCACTTCTGTGCTAGTAGGAAGTGTGCGGTCAGACCGGTGACACTCACTTCTGTCCTAGTGGGAAGTGTGGGGTCAGACCGGTGACACTGACTTCTGTCCTAGTGGGAAGTGTGCGGTCAGACCGGTGACACTGATTTCTGCCCTAGTGGGAAGTGTGCGGTCAGACCGGTGACACTGACTTCTGTCCTAGTGGGAAGTGTGGGGTCAGACCGGTGACACTGACTTCTGTCCTAGTGGGAAGAGTGGGGTCAGACCGGTGACACTGACTTCTGTCCTAGTGGGAAGTGTGCGGTCAGACCGGTGAAACTGACTTCTGTCCTAGTGGGAAGTGTGCGGTCAGACCGGTGACACTGACTTCTGTCCTAGTGGGAAGTGTGGGGTTAGACCGGTGACACTGACTTCTGTCCTAGTCGGAAGTGTGCGGTCAGACCGGGGACACTCACTTCTGTCCTAGTAGGAAGTGTGGGGTCAGAGCGGTGACACTCACTTTTGTCCTAGTGAGAAGTGTGCGGTCAGACCGGTGACACTCACTTCTGTCCTAGTGGGAAGTGTGCGGTCAGACCGGTGAAATTCACTTCTGTCCTAGTGGGAAGTGTGCGGTCAGACCGGTGAAACTGACTTCTGTCCTAGTGGGAAGTGTGGGGTCAGACCGGTGACACTGACTTCTGTCCTAGTGGGAAGAGAGGGGTTAGACCGGTGACACTGACTTCTGTCCTAGTGGGAAGTGTGCGGTCAGACCGGGGACACTCACTTCTGTCCTAGTAGGAAGTGTGCGGTCAGACCGGTGACACTCACTTCTGTCCTAGTGGGAAGTGTGGGGTCAGACCGGTGACACTCACTTCTGTCCTAGTGGGAAGTGTGCGGTCAGACCGGTGACACTCACTTCTTTCCTAGTGGGAAGTGTGGGGTCAGACCGGTGACACTGGCTTCTGTCCTAGTGGGAAGTGTGCGGTCAGACCGGTGACACTGACTTCTGTCCTAGTGGGAAGTGCGCGGTCAGACCGGTGACACTGACTTTTGTCCTAGTGGGAAGTGTGGGGCCAGACCGGTGACACTGACTTCTGTCCTAGTGGGAAGTGTGCGGTCAGACCGGTGAAACTGACTTCTGTCCTAGTGGGAAGTGTGCGGTCAGACCGGTGAAACTGACTTCTGTCCTAGTGGGAAGTGTGTGGTCAGACCGGTGACACTGACTTCTGTCCTAGTGGGAAGTGTGCGGTCAGACCGGTGAAACTGACTTCTGTCCTAGTGGGAAGTGTGCGGTCAGACCGGTGACACTGGCTTCTGTCCTCGTGGGAAGTGTGTGGTCAGACCGGTGACACTGACTTCTGTCCTAGTGGGAAGTGTGGGGTCAGACCGGTTACACTGACTTCTGTCCTAGTGGGAAGTGGGCGGTCAGACCGGTGACACTGACTTCTGTCCTAGTGGGAAGTGTGCGGTCAGACCGGTGACACTGACTTCTGTCCTAGTGGGAAGCGTGGGGTCAGACCGGTGACACTCACTTTTGTCCTAGTGGGAAGTGTGGGGTCAGACCGGTGACACTGACTTCTGTCCCAGTGGTAAGTGCGCGGTCCGACCGGTGACACTGACTTCTGTCCTAGTGGGAAGCGTGGGGTCAGACCGGTGACACTGGCTTCTGTCCTCGTGGGAAGTGTGTGGTCAGACCGGTGACACTGACTTCTGTCCTAGACGGAAGTGTGGGGTCAGACCGGTGACACTGACTTCTGTCCTAGTGGGAAGTGTGCGGTCAGACCGGTGACACTGACTTCTGTCCTAGTGGGAAGTGTGCGGTCAGACCGGTGACACTGACTTCTGTCCTAGTGGGAAGCGTGGGGTCAGACCGGTGACACTGACTTCTGTCCTAGTGGGAAGCGTGGGGTCGGACCGGTGACACTAACTTCTGTCCTAGTGGGATTTGTGCGGTCAGATTGGTGACACTGACTTCTGTCCTAGTGGGAAGTGTGGGGTCAGACCGGTGACACTGACTTCTGTCCTAGTGGGAAGTGTGGGGTCAGACCGGTGACACTGACTTCTGTCCTAGTGGGAAGTGTGCGGTCAGACCGGTGAAACTGACTTCTGTCCTAGTGGGAAGTGTGGGGTCAGACCGGTGACACTGACTTCTGTCCTAGTGGGTAGTGTGCGGTCAGACCGGTGACACTGACTTCTGTCCTAGTGGAAAGTGTGGGGTCAGACCGGTGACACTGACTTCTGTCCTAGTGGGAAATCTGCGGTCAGACCGGTGACACTGACTTCTGTCCTAGTGGGAAGTGTGTGGTCAGACCGGTGACACTGACTTCTGTCCTAGTGGGAAGTGTGCGGTCAGACCGGTGACACTGACTTCTGTCCTAGTGGGAAGTGTGGGGTCAGACCGGTGACACTGACTTCTGTCCTAGTGGGAAGTGTGCGGTCAGACCGGTGACACTGACTTCTGTTCTAGTGGGAAGTGTGGGGTCAGACCGGTGACACTGACTTCTGTCCTAGTGGGAAGTGTGCGGTCAGACCGGTGACACTGACTTCTGTCCTAGTGGGAAGTGTGGGGTCAGACCGGTGACACTCACTTCTGTCCTAGTGGGAAGTGTGCGGTCAGACCGGTGACACTCACTTCTTTCCTAGTGGGTAGTGTGGGGTCAGACCGGTGACACTGGCTTCTGTCCTAGTGGGAAGTGTGCGGTCAGACCGGTGACACTGACTTCTGTCCTAGTGGGAAGTGCGCGGTCAGACCGGTGACACTGACTTCTGTCCTAGTGGGAAGTGTGGGGTCAGACCGGTGACACTCACTTCTGTCCTAGTGGGAAGTGCGCGGTCAGACCGGTGACACTGACTTCTGTCCTAGTGGAAAGTGTGGGGTCAGACCGGTGACACTCACTTCTTTCCTAGTGGGAAGTGTGGGGTCAGACCGGTGACACTGACTTCTGTCCTAGTGGGAAGTGTGCGGTCAGACCGGTGACACTGACTTCTGTCCTAGTGGGAAGTGTGCGGTCAGACCGGTGACACTGACTTCTGTCCTAGTGGGAAGTGTGCGGTCAGACCGGTGACACTGACTTCTGTCCTAGTGGGAAGTCTGTGGTCAGACCGGTGACACTGGCTTCTGTCCTAGTGGGAAGTCTGTGGTCAGACCGGTGACACCAGGACCCTGACACAGGTACACTGCCTCCAAACACAACAACTATTAGTTACAGGCACGACATGTTGCCAAGGCAACAACCATCGCCCACCGGCGCGTCTTGCTCCGCCCTGGCTCAGATCTCGACGCTGACGAGATATCACATTGCCGATTAGGTCGTGAAGTGTTGTCATGGTAACCAGACCGTTGTCTTGGGGCGGCTGACAGCGACGCAGGTGACAGGTCATGCGCATGCGCAGTTGGCGACAGATCGGCCTAATTTGGCGATCGGCCTCCAGAAAGGAGAGTGAGCAACCCAGGGTGAGGGAGGCCCCCGTGATGACTCCACCGTCACCCCCATCCCCCAGTCCCGCCATGCTCACCCCACCCCATCCCCCAGTCTCTCCATATCTACCCCACCTCAACTCCCAGTCCCGCCATACTCACCCCACCCCAACCCCCAGTCTCTCCATATCTACCCCACCTCAACCCCCAGTCCCGCCATATCTATTCCACCCATCTCCCAGTCCCTCCATATCTACCCCACCCCAACCCCCAGTCCCTCCATATCTACCCCACCTCATCCCCCAGTCCCGCCATACTCACCCCACCCCAACCCCCAGTCCCTCCATATCTACCCCACCTCAACCCCCAGTCCCGCCATATCTACTCCACCCATCTCCCAGTCCCTCCATATCGACCCCACCCCAACCCCCAGTCCCTCCATATCTACCCCACCTCATCCCCCAGTCCCGCCATACTCACCCCACCCCAACCCCCAGTCCCTCCATATCTACCCCACCTCAACCCCCAGTCCCGCCATATCTATTCCACCCATCTCCCAGTCCCTCCATATCTACCCCACCCCAACCCCCAGTCCCTCCATATCTTCCCCACCTCATTCCCCAGTCCCGCCATACTCACCCCACCCCAACCCCCAGTCCCTCCAAATCTACCCCACCCATCTCCCTGTCCCTCCATATCTACCCCACCCCAACCCCCAGTCCCTCCATATCTACCCCACCCATCTCCCAGTCCCTCCATATCTACCCCACCCCAACCCCCAGTCCCTCCATATCTACCCCACCCCAACCCCCAGTCCCTCCATATCTACCCCACCCCAAGCCCCAGTCCCTCCATATCTACCCCACCCCAACCCCCAGTCCCTCCATATCTACCCCACCCCAACCCCCGGTCCCTCCATATCTACCCCACCCCAACCCCCAGTCCCTCCATATCTACCCCACCCCAAGCCCCAGTCCCTCCATATCTACCCCACCCCAACCCCCAGTCCCTCCATATTTACCCCACCCCAACCCCCGGTCCCTCCATATCTACCCCACCCCAACCCCCAGTCCCTCCATATCTACCCCACCCCAACCCCCGGTCCCTCCATATCTACCCCACCCCAACCCCCAGTCCCTCCATATCTACCCCACCCCAACCCCCGGTCCCTCCATATCTACCTCACCTCATCCCCCAGTCCCTCCATATCAACCCCACCCCAACCCCCAGTCCCTCCATATCTACCCCACCCCAACCCCCGGTCCCTCCATATCTACCTCACCTCATCCCCAGGTCCCTCCATATCTACTCCACCCCAACCCCCAGTCCCTCCATATCTACCCCATCTCAACCCCCCGTCGGGCCATACTCACCCCACCCATCTGCCAGTCCCCCAATATCTACCCCGCCCCATCCCCCAGTCCCTCCCCATCTACCCCACCCCAACCCCCAGTCCCTCCATATCTACCCCACCCCAACCCCCAGTCCCTCCATATCTAACCCACCCCATCCCCCAGTCCCTCCCCATCTACCCCACCTCAACCCCCAGTCCCGCCATACTCACCCCACCCCAACCCCCAGTCTCTCCATATCTACCCCACCCCATCCCCCAGTCCCTCCATATCTACCCCACCCCAACCCCCAGTCCCTCCAAATCTACCCCACCTCAACCCCAGTCCCTCCATATCTACCCCAACTCAACCCCCAGTCCCTCCATATCTTCCCCACCCCATCCCCCAGTCCCACCATATCTACCCCACCCCAACCCCCAGTCCCTCCATATCTAGCCCACCCCATCCCCCAGTCCCTCCATATCTACCCCACCCCAACCCCCAGTCCCTCCATATCTACCCCACCCCAACCCCCAGTCCCTCCATATCTACCCCACCTCAACCCCCAGTCCCTCCATATCTACCCCACCTCAACCCCCAGTCCCTCCATATCTACCCCACCTCAACCCCCAGTCCCTCCATATCTACCCCACCTCAACCCCCAGTCCCTCCATATCTACCCCACCTCAACCCCCAGTCCCTCCATATCTACCCCACCTCAACCCCCAGTCCCTCCATATCTACCCCACCCCATCCCCCAGTCCATCCATATCTACTCCACCTCAACCCCCAGTCCCTCCATATCCACCCCACCTCAACCCCCAGTCCCTCCATATCTACCCCACCCCATCCCCCAGTCCCTCCATATCTACTCCACCTCAACCCCCAGTCCCTCCATATCTAGCCCACCCCATCCCCCAGTCCCTCCATATCTACCCCACCCCAACCCTCAGTCCCTCCATATCTACCCCACCCCATCCCCCAGTCCCTCCATATCTACCCCACCCCAACCCCCAGTCCCTCCATATCTAATCCAACTCAACCCCCAGTCCCTCCATATCTACCTCACCCCATCCCCCAGTCCCTCCATATCTACCCCACCTCATCCCCCAGTCCCTCCATATCTACCCCACCCCGTCCCCCAGTCCCTCCATATCTACCCCACCTCAACCCCCAGTCCCTCCATATCTACCCCACCTCAACCCCCAGTCCCTCCATATCTACCCCACCTCAACCCCCAGTCCCTCCATATCTACCCCACCTCAACCCCCAGTCCCTCCATATCTACCCCACCTCAACCCCCAGTCCCTCCATATCTACCCCACCCATCTCCCAGTCCCTCAATATCTACCCCACCTCAACCCCCAGTCCCTCAATATCTACCCCACCTCAACCCCCAGTCCCTCCATATCTACCCCACCCCAACCTCCAGTCCCTCCATATCTAACCCACCCATCTCCCAGTCCCTCCATATCTAACACACCCCATCCCCCAGTCCCTCCATATCTAGCCCACCCCATCCCCCAGTCCCTCCATATCTACCCCACCCCAAACCCCAGTCCCTCCATATCTACCCCACCCCAACCCCCAGTCCCTCCATATCTACCCCACCTCATCCCCCAGTCCCTCCATTTCTACCCCACCCAAACCCCCAGTCCCTCCATATCTACCCCACCTCAACCCCCAGTCCCTCCATATCTAACCCACCCCATCCCCCAGTCCCTCCATATCTACCCCACCTCAACCCCCAGTCCCTCCATATCTAACCCACCCCATCCCCCAGTCCCTCCATATCTACCCCACCCAAACCCCCAGTCCCTCCATATCTACCCCACCCCAACCCCCAGTCCCTCCATATCTAACCCACCCCATCCCCCAGTCCCTCCATATCTACCCCACCTCAACCCCCAGTCCCTCCATATCTAGCCCACCCCATCCCCCAGTCCCTCCATATCTACCCCACCTCAACCCCCAGTCCTTCCATATCTACCCCACCCCAACCCCCAGTCCCTCCATATCTACCCCACCCCAACCCCCAGTCCCTCCATATCTACCCCACCCCAACCCCCAGTCCCTCCATATCTACCCCACCTCAACCCCCAGTCCCTCCATATCTAACCCACCCCATCTCCCAGTCCCTCCATATCTACCCCACCCCAACCCCCAGTCCCTCCATATCTAACCCACCCCATCCCCCAGTCCCTCCATATCTAGCCCACCCCATCCCCCAGTCCCTCCATATCTACCCCACCTCAACCCCCAGTCCTTCCATATCTACCCCACCCCAACCCCCAGTCCCTCCATATCTACCCCACCCCAACCCCCAGTCCCTCCATATCTACCCCACCCCAACCCCCAGTCCCTCCATATCTACCCCACCTCAACCCCCAGTCCCTCCATATCTAACCCACCCCATCTCCCAGTCCCTCCATATCTACCCCACCCCAACCCCCAGTCCCTCCATATCTAACCCACCCCATCCCCCAGTCCCTCCATATCTACCCCACCTCAACCCCAATCCCTCCATATCTACGCCACCCCATCCCCCAGTCCCTCCATATCTACCCCACCTCAACCCCCAGTCCCTCCACATCTAGCCCACTCCATCCCCCAGTCCCTCCATATCTACCCCACCCCAACCCCCAGTCCCTCCATATCTACCCCAACCCCATCCCCCGGTCCCTCCATATCTACCCCACCTCAACCCCCAGTCCCTCCATATCTACCCCACCCGAACCCCCAGTCCCTCCATATCTACCCCACCTCAACCCCCAGTCCCTCCATATCTACCCCACCCCAACCCCCAGTCCCTCCATATCTACCCCACCCCATCCCCCAGTCCCTCCATATCTACCCCACCTCAACCCCCAGTCCCTCCATATCTACCCCACCCCAACCCCCAGTCCCTCCATATCTACCCCACCTCAACCACCAGTCCCTCCATATCTACCCCACCTCAACCCCCAGTCCCTCCACATCTAGCCCACCCCATCCCCCAGTCCCTCCATATCTACCCCACCCCAACCCCCAGTCCCTCCATATCTACCCCACCCCATCCCCCAGTCCCTCCATATCTACCCCACCTCAACCCCCAGTCCCTCCATATCTACCCCGCCCCAACCCCCAGTCCCTCCATATCTACTCCACCTCAACCCCCAGTCCCTCCATATCTACCCCACCTCAACCCCCAGTCCCTCCATATCTACCCCACCCCATCCCCCAGTCCCTCCATATCTACCCCACCCCAACCCCCAGTCCCTCCATATCTACCCCACCCCATCCCCCAGTCCCTCCATATCTACCCCACCTCAACCCCCAGTCCCTCCATATCCACCCCACCCCATCCCTCAGTCCCTCCATATCTACTCCACCTCAACCCCCAGTCCCTCCATATATACCCCACCTCAACCCCCAGTCCCTCCATATCTACCCCACCTCAACCCCCAGTCCCTCCATATCAACCCCACCTCAGCCCCCAGTCCCTCCATATCTACCCCACCCCATCCCCCAGTCCCTCCATATCTACTCCACCTCAACCCCCAGTCCCTCCATATCTACCCCACCTCAACCCCCAGTCCCTCCATATCTACCCCACCCCATCCCCCAGTCCCTCCATATCTACTCCACCTCAACCCCCAGTCCCTCCATATCTAGCCCACCCCATCCCCCAGTCCCTCCATATCTACCCCACCCCAACCCCCAGTTCCTCCATATCTACCCCACCCCATCCCCCAGTCCCTCCATATCTACTCCACCCCAACCCCCAGTCCCTCCATATCTAACCCACCTCAACCACCAGTCCCTCCAAATCTACCCCACCCCATCCCCCAGTCCCTCCATATCTACCCCACCTCATCCCCCAGTCCCTCCATATCTACCCCACCCCATCCCCCAGTCCCTCCATATCTACCCCACCTCAACCCCCAGTGTCCTCCATATCTACCCCACCTCAACCCCCAGTCCCTCCATATCTACCCCACCTCAACCCCCAGTCCCTCCATATCTACCCCACCTCAACCACCTGTCCCTCCATATCTACCCCACCCATCTCCCAGTCCCTCCATATCTAACCCACCCCATCCCCCAGTCCCTCCATATCTAGCCCACCCCATTCCCCAGTCCCTCCATATCTACCCCACCCCAACCTCCAGTCCCTCCATATCTACCCCACCTCAACCCCCAGTCCCTCCATATCTACCCCACCCCATCCCCCAGTCCCTCCATATCTACCCCACCCCAACCCCCAGTCCCTCCATATCCAACCCACCCCATCCCCCGGTCCCTCCATATCTACCCCACCTCAACCCCCAGTCCCTCCATATCTACCCCACCCCAACCCCCAGTCCCTCCATATCTAACCCACCCATCCCCCAGTCCCTCCATATCTACCCCACCTCAACCCCCAGTCCCTCCATATCTACCCCACCCCATCCCCCAGTCCCTCCATATCTACCCCACCTCAACCCCCAGTCCCTCCATATCTACCCCACCCCAACCCCCAGTCCCTCCATATCTACCCCACCTCAACCACCAGTCCCTCCATATCTACCCCACCTCAACCCCCAGTCCCTCCACATCTAGCCCACCCCATCCCCCAGTCCCTCCATATCTACCCCACCCCAACCCCCAGTCCCTCCATATCTACCCCACCCCATCCCCCAGTCCCTCCATATCTACCCCACCTCAACCCCCAGTCCCTCCATATCTACCCCGCCCCAACCCCCAGTCCCTCCATATCTACTCCACCTCAACCCCCAGTCCCTCCATATCTACCCCACCTCAACCCCCAGTCCCTCCATATCTACCCCACCCCATCCCCCAGTCCCTCCATATCTACCCCACCCCAACCCCCAGTCCCTCCATATCTACCCCACCCCATCCCCCAGTCCCTCCATATCTACCCCACCTCAACCCCCAGTCCCTCCATATCCACCCCACCCCATCCCTCAGTCCCTCCATATCTACTCCACCTCAACCCCCAGTCCCTCCATATATACCCCACCTCAACCCCCAGTCCCTCCATATCTACCCCACCTCAACCCCCAGTCCCTCCATATCAACCCCACCTCAGCCCCCAGTCCCTCCATATCTACCCCACCCCATCCCCCAGTCCCTCCATATCTACTCCACCTCAACCCCCAGTCCCTCCATATCTACCCCACCTCAACCCCCAGTCCCTCCATATCTACCCCACCCCATCCCCCAGTCCCTCCATATCTACTCCACCTCAACCTCCAGTCCCTCCATATCTAGCCCACCCCATCCCCCAGTCCCTCCATATCTACCCCACCCCAACCCCCAGTTCCTCCATATCTACCCCACCCCATCCCCCAGTCCCTCCATATCTACTCCACCCCAACCCCCAGTCCCTCCATATCTAACCCACCTCAACCACCAGTCCCTCCAAATCTACCCCACCCCATCCCCCAGTCCCTCCATATCTACCCCACCTCATCCCCCAGTCCCTCCATATCTACCCCACCCCATCCCCCAGTCCCTCCATATCTACCCCACCTCAACCCCCAGTGTCCTCCATATCTACCCCACCTCAACCCCCAGTCCCTCCATATCTACCCCACCTCAACCCCCAGTCCCTCCATATCTACCCCACCTCAACCACCTGTCCCTCCATATCTACCCCACCCATCTCCCAGTCCCTCCATATCTAAGCCACCCCATCCCCCAGTCCCTCCATATCTAGCCCACCCCATTCCCCAGTCCCTCCATATCTACCCCACCCCAACCTCCAGTCCCTCCATATCTACCCCACCTCAACCCCCAGTCCCTCCATATCTACCCCACCCCATCCCCCAGTCCCTCCATATCTACCCCACCCCAACCCCCAGTCCCTCCATATCCAACCCACCCCATCCCCCGGTCCCTCCATATCTACCCCACCTCAACCCCCAGTCCCTCCATATCTACCCCACCCCAACCCCCAGTCCCTCCATATCTAACCCACCCCATCCCCCAGTCCCTCCATATCTACCCCACCTCAACCCCCAGTCCCTCCATATCTACCCCACCCCATCCCCCAGTCCCTCCATATGTACTCCACCTCAACCCCCAGTCCCTCCATATCTACCCCACCTCAACCCACAGTCCCTCCATATCTACCCCACCCCATCCCCCAGTCCCTCCATATCTACCCCACCCAACCCCCAGTCCCTCCATATCTACCCCACCCCATCCCCCAGTCCCTCCATATCTACCCCAACTCAACCCCCAGTCCCTCCATATCTACCCCACCCCATCCCCCAGTCCCTCCTTATCTACTCCACCTCAACCCCCAGTCCCCCCATATCTACCCCACCTCAACCCCCAGTCCCTCCATATCTACCCCACCTCAACCCCCAGTCCCTCCATATCTACCCCACCTCAACCCCCAGTCCCTCCATATCTACCCCACCCCATCCCCCAGTCCCTCCATATCTACTCCACCTCAACCCCCAGTCCCTCCATATCTACCCCACCTCAACCCCCAGTCCCTCCATATCTACCCCACCCCATCCCCCAGTCCCTCCATATCTACTCCACCTCAACCCCCAGTCCCTCCATATCTAGCCCACCCCATCCCCCAGTCCCTCCATATCTACCCCACCCCAACCCCCAGTCCCTCCATATCTACCTCACCCCATCCCCCAGTCCCTCCATATCTACCCCACCCCAACCCCCAGTCCCTCCATATCTACCCCACCTCAACCACCAGTCCCTCCATATCTACCCCACCCCATCTCCCAGTCCATCCATATCTACCCCACCCCTTCCCCCAGTCCCTCCATATCTACCCCACCCAAACCCCCAGTCCCTCCATATCTACCCCACCCCAACCCCCAGTCCCTCCATATCTACCCCACCTCAACCCCCAGTCCCTCCATATCTACCCCACCCCATCCCCCAGTCCCTCCATATCTACCCCACCCCAACCCCCAGTCCCTCCATATCTACCCCACCTCAACCCCCAGTCCCTCCATATCTACCCCACCTCAACCCCCAGTCCCTCCATATCTACCCCACCCCAACCCCCAGTCCCTCCATATCTACCCCACTCCATCCCCCAGTCCCTCCATATCTACCCCACCCCATCTCCCAGTCCCGCCATACTCACTCCACCCCAACCCCCAGTCCCTCCATATCCAACCCACCCCATCCCCCGGTCCCTCCATATCTACCCCACCCCATCCCCCAGTCCCTCCATATCTACCCCATCTCAACCCCCAGTCCCTCAATATCTACCCCACCCCAACCCCCAGTCCCTCCATATCTAACCCACCCCAACCCCCAGTTCCTCCATATCTACCCCACCCCATCTCCCAGTCCCTCCATATCTACCCCACCCCAACCCCCAGTCCCTCCATATCTACCCCACTCCATCCCCCAGTCCCTCAATATCTACCCCACCCCAACCCCCAGTCCCTCCATATCTAACCCACCCCAACCCCCAGTTCCTCCATATCTACCCCACCCCATCCCCCAGTCCCTCCATATCTACCCCACCCAAAACCCCAGTCCCTCCATATCTACCCCACCCCATCTCCCAGTCCCTCCATATCTAACCCACCCCAACCCCCAGTCCCTCCATATCTACCCCACGCCATCCCCCAGTCCCTCCATATCTACCTCATCTCAACCCCCAGTCCCTCAATATCTACCCCACCCCAACCCCCAGTCCCTCCATATCTAACCCACCCCAACCCCCAGTTCCTCCATATCTACCCCACCCCATCTCCCAGTCCCTCCATATCTACCCCACCTCAACCCCCAGTCCCTCCATATCTACCCCACCTCATCCCCCAGTCCCTCCATATCTACCCCACCCCATCCCCCAGTCCCTCCATATCTAACCCACCCCATCCCCCAGTCCCTCCATATCTAACCCACCCCAACCCCCAGTTCCTCCATATCTACCCCACCCCATCTCCCAGTCCCTCCATATCTACCCCACCCCAACCCCCAGTCCCTCCATATCTACCCCACCCCAAACCCCAGTCCCTCCATATCTACCCCACCTTATCCCCCAGTCCCTCCATATCTACCCCACCCCATCCCCCAGTCCCTCCATATCTAACCCACCCCAACCCCCAGTCCCTCCATATCTAACCCACCCCAACCCCCAGTCCCTCCATATCTACCCCACCCCAACCCCCAGTCCCTCCATATCTACCCCACCCCAAACCCCAGTCCCTCCATATCTACCCCACCTCATCCCCCAGTCCCTCCATATCTACCCCACCCCATCTCCCAGTCCCTCCATATCTAACCCACCCCAACCCCCAGTCCCTCCATATCTACCCCACCCCAACCCCCAGTCCCTCCATATCTACCCCACCTCAACCCCAGTCCCTCCATATCTACCCCACCCCAAGCCCCAGTCCCTCCATATCTACCCCACCTCAACCCCAGTCCCTCCATATCTACCCCACCTCAACCCCCAGTCCCTACATATCTAACCCACCCCATGTCCCAGTCCCTCCATATCTACCCTACCCCATCCCCCAGTCCCTCCATATCTAACCCACCCCATCCCCCAGTCCCTCCATATCTACCCCACCCCAACCCCCAGTCCCTCCATATCTTCCCCACCCCATCCCCCAGTCCCTCCATATCTACCCCACCCCAACCCCCGGTCCCTCCATATCCACCCCACCCCATCTCCCAGTCCCTCCATATCTACCCCACCCCAACCCCCAGTCCCTCCATATCTACCCCATCTCAACCCCCCGTCCCGCCATACTCACCCCGCCCCAACCCCCGGTCCCTCCATATCTACCCCACCCTAACCCCCAGTCCCTCCATATCCAACCCACCCCAACCCCCAGTCCCTCCATATCTACCCCACCCCATCCCCCAGTCCCTCAATATCTACCCCACCTCCACCCCCAGTCCCTCCATATCTAACCCACCCCATCCCCCAGTCCCTCCATATCTACCCCACCTCAACCCCCAGTCCCTCCATATCTACCCCACCTCAACCCCCAGTCCCTCCATATCTACCCCACCTCATCCCCCAGTCCCTCCATATCTACCCCACCCCATCCCCCAGTCCCTCCATATCTACCCCACCTCATCCCCCAGTCCCTCCATATCTACCCCACCCCATCCCCCAGTCCCTCCATATCTACCCCACTTCAACCCCCAGTCCCTCCATATCTAACCCACCCCATCCCCCAGTCCCTCCATGTCTACACCACCCTAACCCCCAGTCCCTCCATATCTACCCCACCCCATCCCCCAGTCCCTCCATATCAACCCCACCCCAACCCCCAGTCCCTCCATATCAACACCACCCCAACCCCCAGTCCCTCCATATCTACCCCACCCCAACCCCCAGTCCCTCCATATCTACCCCACCCCAACCCCCGGTCCCTCCATATCTACCCCAGCCCAACCCCCAGTCCCTCCATATCTACCCCACCTCATCCCCCAGTCCCTCCATATCTACCCCACCCCATCCCCCAGTCCCTCCATATCTACCCCACCCATCTCCCTGTCCCTCCATATCTACCCCACCTCAACCCCCAGTCCCTCCATATCTACCCCACCTCAACCCCCAGTCCCTCCATATCTACCCCACCTCAACCCCCAGTCCCTCCATATCTACCCCACCTCAACCGCCAGTCCCTCCATATCTACCCCACCCCATCCCCCAGTCCCTCCATATCTACCCCACCTCAACCCCCAGTCCCTCCATATCTAACCCACCCCATCCCCCAGTCCCTCCATATCTACCCCACCCTAACCCCCAGTCCCTCCATATCTACCCCACCCCATCCCCCAGTCCCTCCATTTCTACCCCACCCCATCCCCCAGTCCCTCCATATCTACCCCACCCATCTCCCAGTCCCTCCATATCTACCCCACCCCATCCCCCAGTCCCTCCATATCTACCCCACCCATCTCCCAGTCCCTCCATATCTACCCCACCCCATCCCCCAGTCCCTCCATATCTACCCCACCCCATCTCCCAGTCCCTCCATATCTAACCCACCCCAACCCCCAGTCCCTCCATATCTACCCCACGCCATCCCCCAGTCCCTCCATATCTACCCCATCTCAACCCCCAGTCCCTCAATATCTACCCCACCCCAACCCCCAGTCCCTCCATATCTAACCCTCCCCAACCCCCAGTTCCTCCATATCTACCCCACCCCATCTCCCAGTCCCTCCATATCTACCCCACC
This sequence comes from Arenicola marina, assembly GCA_964019135.1. Classification (NCBI taxonomy): domain Eukaryota; kingdom Metazoa; phylum Annelida; class Polychaeta; family Arenicolidae; genus Arenicola; species Arenicola marina. Next base: position 35,467,337 of record OZ025263.1, on the reverse strand, counting down.
TCAACCCCCAGTCCCTCCATATCTACCCCACCTCATCCCCCAGTCCCTCCATATCTACCCCACCCCATCCCCCAGTCCCTCCATATCTAACCCACCCCATCCCCCAGTCCCTCCATATCTAACCCACCCCAACCCCCAGTTCCTCCATATCTACCCCACCCCATCTCCCAGTCCCTCCATATCTAACCCACCCCAACCCCCAGTCCCTCCATATCTACCCCACCCCAACCCCCAGTCCCTCCATATCTACCCCACCTCAACCCCAGTCCCTCCATATCTACCCCACCCCAAGCCCCAGTCCCTCCATATCTACCCCACCTCAACCCCAGTCCCTCCATATCTACCCCACCTCAACCCCCAGTCCCTACATATCTAACCCACCCCATGTCCCAGTCCCTCCATATCTACCCTACCCCATCCCCCAGTCCCTCCATATCTAACCCACCCCATCCCCCAGTCCCTCCATATCTACCCCACCCCAACCCCCAGTCCCTCCATATCTTCCCCACCCCATCCCCCAGTCCCTCCATATCTACCCCACCCCAACCCCCGGTCCCTCCATATCCACCCCACCCCATCTCCCAGTCCCTCCATATCTACCCCACCCCAACCCCCAGTCCCTCCATATCTACCCCATCTCAACCCCCCGTCCCGCCATACTCACCCCGCCCCAACCCCCGGTCCCTCCATATCTACCCCACCCTAACCCCCAGTCCCTCCATATCCAACCCACCCCAACCCCCAGTCCCTCCATATCTACCCCACCCCATCCCCCAGTCCCTCAATATCTACCCCACCTCCACCCCCAGTCCCTCCATATCTAACCCACCCCATCCCCCAGTCCCTCCATATCTACCCCACCTCAACCCCCAGTCCCTCCATATCTACCCCACCTCAACCCCCAGTCCCTCCATATCTACCCCACCTCATCCCCCAGTCCCTCCATATCTACCCCACCCCATCCCCCAGTCCCTCCATATCTACCCCACCTCATCCCCCAGTCCCTCCATATCTACCCCACCCCATCCCCCAGTCCCTCCATATCTACCCCACTTCAACCCCCAGTCCCTCCATATCTAACCCACCCCAACCCCCAGTCCCTCCATGTCTACACCACCCTAACCCCCAGTCCCTCCATATCTACCCCACCCCATCCCCCAGTCCCTCCATATCAACCCCACCCCAACCCCCAGTCCCTCCATATCAACACCACCCCAACCCCCAGTCCCTCCATATCTACCCCACCCCAACCCCCAGTCCCTCCATATCTACCCCACCCCAACCCCCGGTCCCTCCATATCTACCCCAGCCCAACCCCCAGTCCCTCCATATCTACCCCACCTCATCCCCCAGTCCCTCCATATCTACCCCACCCCATCCCCCAGTCCCTCCATATCTACCCCACCCATCTCCCTGTCCCTCCATATCTACCCCACCTCAACCCCCAGTCCCTCCATATCTACCCCACCTCAACCCCCAGTCCCTCCATATCTACCCCACCTCAACCCCCAGTCCCTCCATATCTACCCCACCTCAACCGCCAGTCCCTCCATATCTACCCCACCCCATCCCCCAGTCCCTCCATATCTACCCCACCTCAACCCCCAGTCCCTCCATATCTAACCCACCCCATCCCCCAGTCCCTCCATATCTACCCCACCCTAACCCCCAGTCCCTCCATATCTACCCCACCCCATCCCCCAGTCCCTCCATTTCTACCCCACCCCATCCCCCAGTCCCTCCATATCTACCCCACCCATCTCCCAGTCCCTCCATATCTACCCCACCCCATCCCCCAGTCCCTCCATATCTACCCCACCCATCTCCCAGTCCCTCCATATCTACCCCACCCCATCCCCCAGTCCCTCCATATCTAGCCCACCCATCTCCCAGTCCCTCCATATCTACCCCACCTCAACCCCCAGTCCCTCCATATCTACCCCACCTCAACCCCCAGTCCCTCCATATCTACCCCACCTCAACCCCCAGTTCCTCCATATCTACCCCACCCCAACCCCCGGTCCGTCCATATCTACCCCACCCCAACCCCCAGTTCCTCCATATCTACCCCACCCATACCCCCGGTTCCTCCATGTCTACCCCACCCCAACCCCCAGTCCCGCCATACTCACCCCACCCCAACCCCCGGTCCCTCCATATCTACCCCACCTCAACCCCCAGTCCCTCCATATCTACCCCACCCCAACCCCCAGTCCCTCCATATCTACCCCACCCCAACCCCCAGTCCCTCCATATCTACCCCACCCCAAGCCCCGGTCCCTCCATATCTACCCCACCTCAACCCCCAGTCCCTCCATATCTACCCCACCCTAACCCCCAGTCCCTCCATATCTACCCCACCCCAACCCCCGGTCCCTCCATATCTACCCCACCCCAACCCCCAGTCCCTCCGTATCTACCCCACCCCAACCCCCAGTCCCTCCATATCTACCCCACCCCAACCCCCAGTCCCTCCATATCTACCCCATCCCAACCCCCAGTCCCTCCATATCTACCCCACCCCAACCCCCAGTCCCTCCATTTCTACCCCACCTCAACCCCCAGTCCCTCCATATCTACCCCACCCCATCCCCCAGTCCCTCCATATCTACCCCACCTCCACCCCCAGTCCCTCCATATCTAACCAACCCCATCCCCCAGTCCCTCCATATCTACCCCACCTCAACCCCCAGTCCCTCAATATCTACCCCACCCTAACCCCCAGTCCCTCCATATCTACCCCACCCCATCCCCCAGTCCTTCCATATCTACCCCACCCCATCCCCCAGTCCCTCCATATCTACCCCACCTCATCCCCCAGTCCCTCCATATCTACCCCACCCCATCCCCCAGTCCTTCCATATCTACCCCACCTCAACCCCCAGTCCCTCCATATCTAACCCACCCCATCCCCCAGTCCCTCCATATCTACCCCACCCTAACCCCCAGTCCCTCCATATCTACCCCACCCCATCCCCCAGTCCCTCCATATCTACCCCACCCATCTCCCAGTCCCTCCATATCTACCCCACCCCATCCCCCAGTCCCTCCATATCTAGCCCACCCATCTCCCAGTCCCTCCATATATACCCCACCTCAACCCCCAGTCCCTCCATATCTACCCCACCTCAACCCCCAGTCCCTCCATATCTACCCCACCTCAACCCCCAGTCCCTCCATATCTACCCCACCTCAACCCCCAGTCCCTCCATATCTACCCCACCCCATCCCCCAGTCCCTCCATATCTACCCCACCTCAACCCCCAGTCCCTCCATATCTAACCCACCCCATCCCCCAGTCCCTCCATATCTACCCCACCCTAACCCCCAGTCCCTCCATATCTACCCCACCCCATCCCCCAGTCCCTCCATATCTACCCCACCCATCTCCCAGTCCCTCCATATCTACCCCTCCCCTTCCCCCAGTCCCTCCATATCAAGCCCACCCATCTCCCAGTCCCTCCATATCTACCCCACCTCAACCCCCAGTCCCTCCATATCTACCCCACCTCAACCCCCCGTCCCTCCATATCTACCCCACCTCAACCCCCAGTCCCTCCATATCTACCCCACCTCAACCCCCAGTCCCTCCATATCTACCCCACCTCATCCCCCAGTCCCTCCATATCTACCCCACCCCATCCCCCAGTCCCGCCATACTCACTCCACCCCAACCCCCAGTCCCTCCATATCCAACCCACCCCATCCCCCGGTCCCTCCATATCTACCCCACCCCATCCCCCAGTCCCTCCATATCTACCCCATCTCAACCCCCAGTCCCTCAATATCTACCCCACCCCAACCCCCAGTCCCTCCATATCTAACCCACCCCAACCCCCAGTTCCTCCATATCTACCCCACCCCATCTCCCAGTCCCTCCATATCTACCCCACCCCAACCCCCAGTCCCTCCATATCTACCCCACCCCAAACCCCAGTCCCTCCATATCTACCCCACCCCATCTCCCAGTCCCTCCATATCTAACCCACCCCAACCCCCAGTCCCTCCATATCTACCCCACCCCATCCCCCAGTCCCTCCATATCTACCCCTTCTCAACCCCCAGTCCCTCAATATCTACCCCACCCCAACCCCCAGTCCCTCCATATCTAACCCACCCCAACCCCCAGTTCCTCCATATCTACCCCACCCCATCTCCCAGTCCCTCCATATCTACCCCACCCCAACCCCCAGTCCCTCCATATCTACCCCACCCCAAACCCCAGTCCCTCCATATCTACCCCACCTCATCCCCCAGTCCCTCCATATCTACCCCACCCCATCCCCCAGTCCCTCCATATCTAACCCACCCCATCCCCCAGTCCCTCCATATCTAACCCACCCCAACCCCCAGTTCCTCCATATCTACCCCACCCCATCTCCCAGTCCCTCCATATCTACCCCACCCCAACCCCCAGTCCCTCCATATTTACCCCACCCCAAACCCCAGTCCCTCCATATCTACCCCACCTTATCCCCCAGTCCCTCCATATCTACCCCACCCCATCCCCCAGTCCCTCCATATCTAACCCACCCCAACCCCCAGTCCCTCCATATCTAACCCACCCCAACCCCCAGTCCCTCCATATCTACCCCACCCCAACCCCCAGTCCCTCCATATCTACCCCACCCCAAACCCCAGTCCCTCCATATCTACCCCACCTCATCCCCCAGTCCCTCCATATCTACCCCACCCCATCTCCCAGTCCCTCCATATCTAACCCACCCCAACCCCCAGTCCCTCCATATCTACCCCACCCCAACCCCCAGTCCCTCCATATCTACCCCACCTCAACCCCAGTCCCTCCATATCTACCCCACCCCAAGCCCCAGTCCCTCCATATCTACCCCACCTCAACCCCAGTCCCTCCATATCTACCCCACCTCAACCCCCAGTCCCTCCATATCTAACCCACCCCATGTCCCAGTCCCTCCATATCTACCCTACCCCATCCCCCAGTCCCTCCATATCTAACCCACCCCATCCCCCAGTCCCTCCATATCTACCCCACCCCAACCCCCAGTCCCTCCATATCTTCCCCACCCCATCCCCCAGTCCCTCCATATCTACCCCACCCCAACCCCCGGTCCCTCCATATCCACCCCACCCCATCTCCCAGTCCCTCCATATCTACCCCACCCCAACCCCCAGTCCCTCCATATCTACCCCATCTCAACCCCCCGTCCCGCCATACTCACCCCGCCCCAACCCCCGGTCCCTCCATATCTACCCCACCCTAACCCCCAGTCCCTCCATATCTAACCCACCCCAACCCCCAGTCCCTCCATATCTACCCCACCCCATCCCCCAGTCCCTCAATATCTACCCCACCTCCACCCCCAGTCCCTCCATATCTAACCCACCCCATCCCCCAGTCCCTCCATATCTACCCCACCTCAACCCCCAGTCCCTCCATATCTACCCCACCTCAACCCCCAGTCCCTCCATATCTACCCCACCTCATCCCCCAGTCCCTCCATATCTACCCCACCCCATCCCCCAGTCCCTCCATATCTACCCCACCTCATCCCCCAGTCCCTCCATATCTACCCCACCCCATCCCCCAGTCCCTCCATATCTACCCCACCTCAACCCCCAGTCCCTCCATATCTAACCCACCCCATCCCCCAGTCCCTCCATGTCTACACCACCCTAACCCCCAGTCCCTCCATATCTACCCCACCCCATCCCCCAGTCCCTCCATATCAACCCCACCCCAACCCCCAGTCCCTCCATATCTACACCACCCCAACCCCCAGTCCCTCCATATCTACCCCACCCCAACCCCCAGTCCCTCCATATCTACCCCACCCCAACCCCCGGTCCCTCCATATCTACCCCAGCCCAACCCCCAGTCCCTCCATATCTACCCCACCTCATCCCCCAGTCCCTCCATATCTACCCCACCCCATCCCCCAGTCCCTCCATATCTACCCCACCCATCTCCCTGTCCCTCCATATCTACCCCACCTCAACCCCCAGTCCCTCCATATCTACCCCACCTCAACCCCCAGTCCCTCCATATCTACCCCACCTCAACCCCCAGTCCCTCCATATCTACCCCACCTCAACCGCCAGTCCCTCCATATCTACCCCACCCCATCCCCCAGTCCCTCCATATCTACCCCACCTCAACCCCCAGTCCCTCCATATCTAACCCACCCCATCCCCCAGTCCCTCCATATCTACCCCACCCTAACCCCCAGTCCCTCCATATCTACCCCACCCCATCCCCCAGTCCCTCCATTTCTACCCCACCCCATCCCCCAGTCCCTCCATATCTACCCCACCCATCTCCCAGTCCCTCCATATCTACCCCACCCCATCCCCCAGTCCCTCCATATCTACCCCACCCATCTCCCAGTCCCTCCATATCTACCCCACCCCATCCCCCAGTCCCTCCATATCTAGCCCACCCATCTCCCAGTCCCTCCATATCTACCCCACCTCAACCCCCAGTCCCTCCATATCTACCCCACCTCAACCCCCAGTCCCTCCATATCTACCCCACCTCAAACCCCAGTTCCTCCATATCTACCCCACCCCAACCCCCGGTCCGTCCATATCTACCCCACCCCAACCCCCAGTTCCTCCATATCTACCCCACCCATACCCCCGGTTCCTCCATGTCTACCCCACCCCAACCCCCAGTCCCGCCATACTCACCCCACCCCAACCCCCGGTCCCTCCATATCTACCCCACCTCAACCCCCAGTCCCTCCATATCTACCCCACCCCAACCCCCAGTCCCTCCATATCTACCCCACCCCAACCCCCAGTCCCTCCATATCTACCCCACCCCAAGCCCCGGTCCCTCCATATCTACCCCACCTCAACCCCCAGTCCCTCCATATCTACCCCACCCTAACCCCCAGTCCCTCCATATCTACCCCACCCCAACCCCCGGTCCCTCCATATCTACCCCACCCCAACCCCCAGTCCCTCCGTATCTACCCCACCCCAACCCCCAGTCCCTCCATATCTACCCCACCCCAACCCCCAGTCCCTCCATATCTACCCCATCCCAACCCCCAGTCCCTCCATATCTACCCCACCCCAACCCCCAGTCCCTCCATTTCTACCCCACCTCAACCCCCAGTCCCTCCATATCTACCCCACCCCATCCCCCAGTCCCTCCATATCTACCCCACCTCCACCCCCAGTCCCTCCATATCTAACCAACCCCATCCCCCAGTCCCTCCATATCTACCCCACCTCAACCCCCAGTCCCTCAATATCTACCCCACCCTAACCCCCAGTCCCTCCATATCTACCCCACCCCATCCCCCAGTCCTTCCATATCTACCCCACCCCATCCCCCAGTCCCTCCATATCTACCCCACCTCATCCCCCAGTCCCTCCATATCTACCCCACCCCATCCCCCAGTCCTTCCATATCTACCCCACCTCAACCCCCAGTCCCTCCATATCTAACCCACCCCATCCCCCAGTCCCTCCATATCTACCCCACCCTAACCCCCAGTCCCTCCATATCTACCCCACCCCATCCCCCAGTCCCTCCATATCTACTCCACCCATCTCCCAGTCCCTCCATATCTACCCCACCCCATCCCCCAGTCCCTCCATATCTAGCCCACCCATCTCCCAGTCCCTCCATATATACCCCACCTCAACCCCCAGTCCCTCCATATCTACCCCACCTCAACCCCCAGTCCCTCCATATCTACCCCACCTCAACCCCCAGTCCCTCCATATCTACCCCACCTCAACCCCCAGTCCCTCCATATCTACCCCACCCCATCCCCCAGTCCCTCCATATCTACCCCACCTCAACCCCCAGTCCCTCCATATCTAACCCACCCCATCCCCCAGTCCCTCCATATCTACCCCACCCTAACCCCCAGTCCCTCCATATCTACCCCACCCCATCCCCCAGTCCCTCCATATCTACCCCACCCATCTCCCAGTCCCTCCATATCTACCCCACCCCTTCCCCCAGTCCCTCCATATCAAGCCCACCCATCTCCCAGTCCCTCCATATCTACCCCACCTCAACCCCCAGTCCCTCCATATCTACCCCACCTCAACCCCCCGTCCCTCCATATCTACCCCACCTCAACCCCCAGTCCCTCCATATCTACCCCACCTCAACCCCCAGTCCCTCCATATCTACCCCACCTCATCCCCCAGTCCCTCCATATCTACCCCACCCCATCCCCCAGTCCCTCCATATCTACCCCACCTCATCCCCCAGTCCCTCCATATCTACCCCACCCCATCCCCCAGTCCTTCCATATCTACCCCACCTCAACCCCCAATCCCTCCATATCTAACCCACCCCATCCCCCAGTCCCTCCATATCTACCCCACCCTAACCCCCAGTCCCTCCATATCTACCCCACCCCATCCCCCAGTCCCTCCATATCTACCCCACCCATCTCCCAGTCCCTCCATATCTACCCCACCCCATCCCCCAGTCCCTCCATATCTAGCCCACCCATCTCCCAGTCCCTCCATATCTACCCCACCTCAACCCCCAGTCCCTCCATATCTACCCCACCTCAACCCCCAGTCCCTCCATATCTACCCCACCTCAACCCCCAGTCCCTCCATATCTACCCCACCCCAACCCCCAGTCCCTCCATATCTACCCCACCGCAACCCCCAGTCCCTCCATATCTACCCCACCTCAACCCCCAGTCCCTCCATATCTAACCCACCCCATCCCCCAGTCCCTCCATATCTACCCCACCCTAACCCCCAGTCCCTCCATATCTACCCCACCCCATCCCCCAGTCCCTCCATCTCTACCCCACCCATCTCCCAGTCCCTCCATATCTACCCCACCTCAACCCCCAGTCCCTCCATATCTACCCCACCTCAACCCCCCGTCCCTCCATATCTACCCCACCTCAACCCCCAGTCCCTCCATATCTACCCCACCCCAACCCCCGGTCCCTAGATATCTACCCCACCCCAACCCCCAGTTCCTCCATATCTACCCCACCCCAACCCCCGGTTACTCCATGTCTACCCCACCCCAACCCCCAGTCCCGCCATACTCACCCCACCCCAACCCCCGGTCCCTCCATATCTACCCCACCTCAACCCCCAGTCCCTCCATATCTACCCCACCCCAACCCCCAGTCCCTCCATATCTACCCCACCCCAACCCCCAGTCCCTCCATATCTACCCCACCCATCTCCCAGTCCCTCAATATCTACCCCACCCTAACCCCCAGTCCCTCCATATCTACCCCACCCCATCCCCCAGTCCTTCCATATCTACCCCACCCCAACCCCCAGTCCCTCCATATCTACCCCACCCATCTCCCAGTCCCTCAATATCTACCCCACCCTAACCCCCAGTCCCTCCATATCTACCCCACCCCAACCCCCAGTCCCTCCATATCTACCCCACCCCATCCCCCAGTCCCTCCATATCTACCCCACCCCAACCCCCAGTCCCTCCATATCTACCCCACCCCAACCCCCAGTCCCTCCATATCTACCCCACCCCAAGCCCCAGTCCCTCCATATCTACCTCACCTCAACCCCCAGTCCCTCCATATCTACCCCACCCATCTCCCAGTCCCTCCATATCTACCCCACCCCAACCCCACAGTCCCTCCATATCTACCCCACCCCATCCCCCAGTCCCTCCATATCTACCCCACCCATCTCCCAGTCCCTCCATATCTACCCCACCCCAACCCCCAGTCCCTCCATATCTAACCCACCCCAAGCCCCAGTCCCTCCATATCTACCCCACCCATCTCCCAGTTCCTCCATATCTACCCCACCCCATCCCCCAGTCCCTCCATATCTACCCCACCCATCTCCCAGTCCCTCCATATCTACCCCACCCCAACCCCCAGTCCCTCCATATCTAACCCACCCCAACCCCCAGTCCCTCCATATCTACCCCACCCATCTCCCAGTCCCTCCATATCTACCCCACCCCAACCCCCAGTCCCTCCATATCTAGCCCACCTCAACCCCCAGTCCCTCCATATCTACCCCACCTCATCCCCCAGTCCCTCCATATCTAACCCACCCCATCCCCCAGTCTCTCCATATCTACCCCACCCCAACCCCCAGTCCCCCCATATCTACCCCACCCCGACCCCCGGTCCCTCCATATCTACCCCACCCATCTCCCAGTCCCTCCATATCTACCCCACCCCATCCCCCAGTCCCTCCATATCTACCCCACCCCAAGCCCCAGTCCCTCCATATCTACCCCACCCCAACCCCCAGTCCCTCCATATCTACCCCACCCATCTCCCAGTCCCTTCATATCTACCCCACCCCAACCCCCGGTCCCTCCATATCTACCCCACCCATCTCCCAGTCCATCCATATCTACCCCACCCCATCCCCCAGTCCCTCCATATCTACCCCACCCCAACCCCCAGTCCCTCCATATCTACCCCACCCCAACCCCCAGTCCCTCCATATCTACCCCACCCCATCCCCCAGTCCTCCATATCTACCCCACCCCAACCCCCAGTCCCTCCATATCTACCCCACCCCAACGCCCAGTCCCTCCATATCTAGCCCACCCCATCCCCCAGTCCCTCCATATCTACCCCACCCCAACCCCCAGTCCCTCCATATCTACCCCACCCATCTCCCAGTCCCTCCATATCTACCCCACCCCATCCCCCAGTCCCTCCATATCTACCCCACCCCATCCCCCAGTCCCTCCATATCTACCCCACCCATCTCCCAGTCCCTCCATATCTACCCCACCCCATCCCCCAGTCCCTCCATATCTACCCCACCCATCTCCCAGTCCCTCCATATCTACCCCACCCCATCCCCCAGTCCCTCCATATCTACCCCACCCATCTCCCAGTCCCTCCATATCTACCCCACCCCAACCCCCAGTCCCTCCATATCTACCCCACCCCATCCCCCAGTCCCTCCATATCTACCCCACCCCATCTCCCAGTCCCTCCATATCTACCCCACCCCAACCCCCAGTCCCTCCATATCTAACCCACCCATCCCCCAGTCCCTCCATATCTAACCCACCCTAACCCCCAGTCCCTCCATATCTACCCCACCCCAACCCCCAGTCCCTCCATATCTAACCCACCCATCCCCCAGTCCCTCCATATCTAACCCACCCTAACCCCCAGTCCCTCCATATCTACCCCACCCGATCCCCCAGTCCCTCCATATCTACCCCACCCATCTCCCAGTCCCTCCATATCTACCCCACCCCAACCCCCAGTCCCTCCATATCTAACCCACCCATCCCCCAGTCCCTCCATATCTAACCCACCCTAACCCCCAGTCCCTCCATATCTACCCCACCCCATCCCCCAGTCCCTCCATATCTACCCCACCCATCCCCCAGTCCCTCCATATCTAACCCACCCTAACCCCCAGTCCCTCCATATCTACCCCACCCCATCCCCCAGTCCCTCCATATCTACCCCACCCATCTCCCAGTCCTTCCATATCTACCCCACCCCAACCCCCAGTCCCTCCATATCTACCCCACCCCATCCCCCGGTCCCTCCATATCTACCCCACCCAACCCCCAGTCCCTCCATATCTACCCCATCTCAACCCCCAGTCCCTCCATATCTACCCCACCCCAAGCCCCAGTCCCTCCATATCTACCCCACCCCAAGCCCCAGTCCCTCCATATCTACCCCACCCCAACCCCCAGTCCCTCCATATCTACCCCACCCATCTCCCAGTCCCTCCATATCTACCCCACCCGTCTCCCAGTCCCTCCATATCTACCCCACCCCATCCCCCAGTCCCTCCATATCTACCCCACCCATCTCCCAGTCCCTCCATATCTACCCCACCCCATCCCCCAGTCCCTCCATATCTACCCCACCCATCTCCCAGTCCCTCCATATCTACCCCACCCCATCCCCCAGTCCCTCCATATCTAACCCACCTCAACTCCCAGTCCCGCCATACTCACCCCACCCCAGCCCCCAGTCCCTCCATATCTACCCCACCCATCTCCCAGTCCCTCCATATCTAACCCACCCCATCCCCCAGTCCCTCCATATCTAACCCATCCCATCCCCCAGTCCCTCCATATCTACCCCACCCAACCCCCAGTCCCTCCATATCTACCCCACCCATCTCCCAGTCCCTCCATATCTACCCCACCCTAACCCCCAGTCCCTCCATATCTACCCCACCCCAAGCCCCAGTCCCTCCATATCTACCCCACCCCAACCCCCAGTCCCTCCATATCTACCCCACCCATCTCCCAGTCCCTCCATATCTACCCCACCTCAACCCCCAGTCCCTCCATATCTACCCCACCCCATCTCCCAGTCCCTCCATATCTACCCCACCCCATCCCCCAGTCCCTCCATATCTACCCCACCCCATCCCCCAGTCCCTCCATATCTACCCCACCCATCTCCCAGTCCCTCCATATCTACCCCACCCTAACCCCCAGTCCCTCCATATCTACCCCACCCCAAGCCCCAGTCCCTCCATATCTACCCCACCCCAACCCCCAGTCCCTCCATATCTACCCCACCCATCTCCCAGTCCCTCCATATCTACCCCACCCCATCCCCCAGTCCCTCCATATCTACCCCACCCCAACCCCCAGTCCCTCAATATCTACCCCACCCCAACCCCCAGTCCCGCCATACTCACCCCACCCCAACCCCCGGTCCCTCCATACTCACCCCACCCCTCCCTGAGTCCTTTCATCCCCTCCCGCACCCCAGACGGTCAAGTGGGGCGGGGACCGCTCTATCAGCCCCTTGTACATCCTATCGGTCTGCTCACCTTCATGCGAGACCTACCGCACCCCCTCCAACACCCCCCCCCCCACCCCACCCCCAGCTCGATGCACTGTGATCAGCATCAGAACCAGTAGGTCGCTACCTGATGTCTTCATACCATACAGCTGACCCACCGCCTTGGCAACTGTGCCCCGCCTCGCCACACCCCGCCCCGCTTAACCCCGCCCCGCCACTCGCCGCCCCGCCTCACCCCGCCACACCACGCCCTTTCTCACCCCGCCACTCCCCGCCCCGCCACACCTAGCCACTCCCCGCCCCGCCCCGTCTCGCCCCGCCACTCCCCGCCCCGCCACACACAGCCACTCCCCGCCCCCCGTCTCGCCCCGCCACTCCCCGCCCCGCCACACACAGCCACTCCCCGCCCCGCCACACACAGCCACTCCCCGCCCCGCCACACACAGCCACTCCCCGCCCCGCCACACCCAGCCATTTCCCACCGGTTTCACCCAGCTACTCCCCGCCCCGCCACACCCCGCCACTCCTTGCCCCGCCGCACCCAGCCACTCCCGCCCCCTCTCACCCAGCCACTCCCCGCCCGCCACACCCAGCCACTCCCCGCCCCGCCACACCCAGCCACTCCCCGCCCCGTCTCACCCAGCCACACTCTGCCCCGTCTCACCCAGCCACTCCCCGCCCCGCCATTCCCCGCCCCGTCTCACCCTGCCACTCCCCGCCCCACCACACCCAGCCACTCCCCGCCCCGCCACTCCCCACCCCGCCACACCCAGCCACTCCCCGCCCCGCCACAGCCAGCCACTCCCCGCCCAGTCTCACCCAGCCACTCCCCGCCCCGCCACACCCAGCCACTTTCCGCCCCGTCTCACCCAGCCACTCACCGCCCCGCCACACCCAGCCACTCCCCGCCCAGTCTCACCCAGCCACTTCCCGCCCCGCCACACCCAGCCACTCCCCGCCCCGCCACACCCAGCCACTCCCCGCCCCGCCACACCCAGCCACTCCCCGCCCCGCCACACCCAGCCACTTCCCGCCCCGCCACACCCAGCCACTCCCCGCCCCGTCTCACCCAGCCACTCCCCGCCCCGCCACACCCAGCCACTCCCCGCCCCGTCTCACCCAGCCACACTCTGCCCCGTCTCACCCAGCCACTCCCCGCCCCGCCATTCCCCGCCCAGTCTCACCCTGCCACTCCCCGCCCCACCACACCCAGCCACTCCCCGCCCCGCCACTCCCCGCCACTCCCCGCCCCGCCACTCCCCACCCCGCCACACCTATCCACTCTCCGCCCCGCCACACCCTGCCACTCCCCGCTCCGCCACACCCAGCCACTCCCCGCCCCGTCTCACCCAACCACTCCCCGCTCCGCCACACCCAGCCACTCCCCGCCCCGTCTCACCCAGCCACACTCTGCCCCGTCTCACCCAGCCACTCTCCGCCCCGCCATTCCCCGCCCAGTCTCACCCAGCCACTCCCCGCCCCGCCACACCCAGCCACTTCCCGCCCCGCCACACCCAGCCACTCCCCGCCCCGCCACACCCAGCCACTCCCCGCCCCGCCACACCCAGCCACTCCCCGCCCCGCCACACCCAGCCACTCCCCCGCCCCGCCACACCCAGCCACTCCCCGCCCCGCCACACCCAGCCACTCCCCGCCCCGCCACACCCAGCCACTCCCCGCCCCGCCACACCCAGCCACTCCCCGCCCCGCCACACCCAGCCACTCCCCGCCCCGCCACACCCAGCCACTTCCCGCCCCGCCACACCCAGCCACTCCCCGCCCCGCCACACCCAGCCACTCCCCGCCCCGCCACACCCAGCCACTCCCCGCCCCGCCACACCCAGCCACTCCCCGCCCCGCCACACCCAGCCACTCCCCGCCCCGCCACACCCAGCCACTCCCCGCCCCGCCACACCCAGCCACTCCCCGCCCCGCCACACCCAGCCACTCCCCGCCCCGCCACACCCAGCCACTCCCCGCCCCGCCACACCCAGCCACTCCCCGCCCCGCCACACCCAGCCACTCCCCGCCCCGCCACACCCAGCCACTCCCCGCCCCGCCACACCCAGCCACTCCCCGCCCCGCCACACCCAGCCACTCCCCGCCCCATCTCACCCAGCCACTCCCCGCCCCGCCACACCCAGCCACTCCCCCGCCCCGCACACCCCAACCACTTCCCGCCCCGCCACACCCAGCCACTCCCCGCCCCCGCCACACCCAGCCACTCCCCGCCCCGCCACACCCAGCCACTTCCCGCCCCGCCACACCCAGCCACTCCCCGCCCCGCCACACCCAGCCACTCCCCGCCCCGCCACACCCAGCCACTCCCCGCCCCGCCACACCCAGCCACTCCCCGCCCCGCCACACCCAGCCACTCCCCGCCCCGCCACACCCAGCACTTCCCCGCCCCGCCACACCCAGCCACTCCCCGCCCCGCACACCCAGCCACTTCCCGCCCCGCCACACCCAGCCACTCCCCGCCCCGCCACACCCAGCCACTCCCCGCCCCGCCACACCCAGCCACTCCCCGCCCCGCCACACCCAGCCACTCCCCGCCCAGTCTCACCCAGCCACTCCCCGCCCCGCCACACCCAGCCACTCCCCGCCCCGCCACACCCAGCCACTCCCCGCCCCGCCACACCCAGCCACTCCCCGCCCCGCCACACCCAGCACTTCCCCGCCCCGCCACACCCAGCCACTCCCCGCCCAGTCTCACCCAGCCACTCCCCGCCCCGCCACACCCAGCCACTCCCCGCCCCGCCACACCCAGCCACTCCCCGCCCCGCCACACCCAGCCACTCCCCGCCCCGCCACACCCAGCCACTCCCCGCCCAGTCTCACCCAGCCACTCCCCGCCCAGTCTCACCCAGCCACTCCCCGCCCCGCCACACCCAGCCACTCCCCGCCCCGCCACACCCAGCCACTCCCCGCCCCGCCACACCCAGCACTCCCCGCCCCGCCACACCCAGCCACTCCCCGCCCCGCCACACCCAGCCACTCCCCGCCCCGCCACACCCAGCCACTCCCCGCCCCGCCACACCCAGCCACTCCCCGCCCAGTCTCACCCAGCCACTCCCCGCCCCGCCACACCCAGCCACTCCCCGCCCCGCCACACCCAGCCACTCCCCGCCCCGCCACACCCAGCCACTCCCCGCCCCGCCACACCCAGCCACTCCCCGCCCCGCCACACCCAGCCACTTCCCGCCCCGCCACACCCAGCCACTCCCCGCCCCGCCACACCCAGCCACTCCCCGCCCCGCCACACCCAGCCACTCCCCGCCCGCCACACCCAGCCACTCCCCGCCCCGCCACACCCAGCCACTCCCCGCTCCGCCACACCCAGCCACTCCCCGCCCCGCCACACCCAGCCACTCCCCGCCCCGCCACACCCAGCCACTCCCCACCCCGCCACACCCAGCCACTCCCCGCCCCGCCACACCCAGCCACTCCCCGCCCCGCCACACCCAGCCACTCCCCGCCCCGCCACACCCAGCCACTTCCCGCCCCGCCACACCCAGCCACTCCCCGCCCCGCCACACCCAGCCACTCCCCGCCCCGCCACACCCAGCCACTCCCCGCCCCGCCACACCCAGCCACTCCCCGCCCCGCCACACCCAGCCACTCCCCGCCCCGCCACACCCAGCCACTCCCCGCCCCGCCACACCCAGCCACTCCCGCCCCGCCACACCCAGCCACTCCCCGCCCCGCCACACCCAGCCACTCCCCGCCCCGCCACACCCAGCCACTCCCGCCCCGCCACACCCAGCCACTCCCGCCCCGCCACACCCAGCCACTCCCCGCCCCGCCACACCCAGCCACTCCCCGCCCCGCCACACCCAGCCACTCCCCACCGCCCGCCACACCCAGCCACTCCCCGCCCCGCCACACCCAGCCACTCCCACCCCGCCACACCCAGCCACTCCCCCGCCCCGCCACACCCAGCCACTCCCCGCCCCGCCACACCCAGCCACTCCCCGCCCCGCCACACCCAGCCACTTCCCCGCCCCGCCACACCCAGCCACTCCCCGCCCCGCCACACCCAGCCACTCCCCGCCCCGCCACACCCAGCCACTCCCCGCCCCGCCACACCCAGCCACTCCCCGCCCCGCCACACCCAGCCACTCCCCGCCCCGCCACACCCAGCCACTCCCCGCCCAGTCTCACCCCAGCCACTCCCCGCCCAGTCTCACCCAGCCACTCCCCGCCCCGCCACACCCAGCCACTCCCCGCCCCGCCACACCCAGCCACTCCCCGCCCCGCCACACCCCAGCCACTCCCCGCCCCGCCACACCCAGCCACTCCCCGCCCCGCCACACCCAGCCACTCCCCGCCCCGCCACACCCAGCCACTCCCCGCCCCGCCACACCCAGCCACTCCCCGCCCCGCCACACCCAGCCACTCCCCGCCCCGCCACACCCAGCCACTCCCCGCCCCGCCACACCCAGCCACTCCCCGCCCCGCCACACCCAGCCACTCCCCGCCCCGCCACACCCAGCCACTCCCCGCCCCGCCGTGTCGGATGTGTTTACCCCTTCTCGTTCGCCCCATGAACGAGAGAGCGTGCCACGTGGCATTGACTGCATTTATGCGCCCCCCACCCCACCCCCATCCCCACCCCCCTCCTTACACTCCTGGCATGGTGGTTGTTAATGACCGTGGACCGTCCTTACCTTGGTCCCGGCGTCCACACTTCTTCACCCTCCGGTCGCCTTGACGACAACACATAACAAGCTTGTTGAGCAGATTATAACCCAGCTCATCGACTAGTTGTCTCCACGTCGAGCACTTTTACCATGTCATCTCAAGAGGGGTGGTGGGGGGGGGGGTCCGATACCGCATGGCCTGCCCACATACCCCTCCACCGCCGCCTCCCCGTCCCTCACACCCGCTGAGAGCCCCGGGGGTGATGTTCATTACCACACCCGTCAGGAGGGTAGGCATTCCCTGATCAGACCAACCCTAGCCCCCTTCTCCGCAACCTATTTTTGCTGCCTGTCCTCACTGCCAAGCAAGCCCTGAGGGTGAACACCCCAGGAACTGGCATTACTGATGACCCCCTGCACTTCGTCTCCACGTGCAAGACAGACTCCCAAGCTCCCTCCCCAAGTGTGGGCCAGACCCCCAAGCTCTCACTCCCCAAGTGTGGGCCAGACCCCCAAGCTTTCACTCCCCAAGTGTGGGCCAGACCCCCAAGCTTTCACTCCCCAAGTGTGGGCCAGACCCCCAAGATCTTACTCCCCAAGTGTGGGCCAGACCCCCAAGCTTTCACTCCCCAAGTGTGGGCCAGACCCCCAAGATCTCACTCCTCAAGTGTGGGCCAGACCCCCAAGATCTCACTCCCCAAGTGTGGGCCAGACCCCCAAGCTTTCACTCCCCAAGTGTGGGCCAGACCCCCAAGCTTTCACTCCCCAAGTGTGGGCCAGACCCCCAAGATCTCACTCCTCAAGTGTGGGCCAGACCCCCAAGCTTTCACTCCCCAAGTGTGGGCCAGACCCCCAAGCTCTCACTCTCCTTGGATACACCCAAGTGTGGACGTCAAAGTAATGGCGATTAGCGGAATGACATATTTCCACCGACCGACCCGTGTGTGGGGTCATGGGATGGCGGGTGGGTGGGGGGGGGGCAGGAGGCCCCCTGTCTGGCCAGCCCTCCACCAGCCAGTGGCCAGGGATTAACGTCCCCCATCATGAAAGGGTCAATGATCGTTTATTTATTCTGTAATTGGTAATAAAGTTACGTCGCCATGCGGCGTCTTGTCTGTCACGTGGTGCTTTCTGTGGCGGTCGCCGATCAGCCGCGCTACAAGGCGCAGTCAAGTTGGTCTCCATGGCAACCAGCGAGTGATACTTTTTCCGCTGAGGCTTGGTGACGTGGGTAGCGTGGTTCGGTGGTGTGCCGGTAGGTGGCGTGTGTTTGAGTAGGGGTTGGCGCTCCGAACACAGGGCGCATGAAAACCCGCTTATTGGTGGTGTGGGCTGTGGCGGCGTCACGCGGGCGGAAGCGGCTTTCTTCTCCGGTGCCAAACCAAGTAAAACCTGGCGGCAAATGTAAAGCACAGAGAACCTGACGGGTCGGGTTACCGCCTCGTGCGGTCTGAGCGCGACCAGGAAGGGGGCGGGGGCAGCGACTGGGGGGAGGGGGGGGGGGGCAGGGGTTGCAGCGACTAGGTGGGGTGAGCAGGAGTTTACGGCGGGGGGGCGTCGGGAAACCGCGGCCATATAGGCCTACTATTGGGGCGGGGGGAGGGGCGGGGGGCGCATTAAATCGGGCGGGAATCCAGGATTTTGAAAAGAGTGTTGGGGTGTCTACGGTGAGTCGGTTCCAGTATCTTATGGCGGAGAGCGCGGGGTACACGCCTATGCCGTATGGCGTAAGATTACGTATGTGCATTAAAAATGGCATCCCGCTGGAGACGCTGCCCCCCCCCCCCCCGACACACCCACTTGAATCCACCACTGGACTTTAACGCTTTGCTTAAGAGGGGGGGATAAACCCTTTAGGCACACCAAACCCGCCCATTGGATACGTCCCAGTAAAAAAGACAATCCAACGGATTAACTTGTAACAAATGTTACAAAGCGTCTAATCCCTCCACTCGCCCTCACCCCGCCACTCGCCACCACTCGCCCTCACCCCGCCACTCGTCCTCCCCCCACCACTCACCCTCACCCCGCCAATCGCCCTCACCCCATCACTCGCCCTCACCTCACCACTCACCCTCACCCCAAGTAGTGGACGGTTGGTTGGTTGGTTATTCAGGACGTTTTAACCACTTTTGGTCATATCGCGTCAATGGGAGCAGGAAGGGAGGGGGGAGCCATGTCCCCGGGGTAACCCCCTACTCTTTACGAAGAAAGACATGGGATCTTTATCCTGAAACCACACAGACATAGCCACAGCAGAGCGCGAACCAACGATCCACGTGCCGTTAGGCTCTCAGGTGGCCAGAGCGCTCAATGCAAGCGCTCTAACCGCTGAACTACCGGGCCGGCCCCCAAGCACTGGATGGGGAGACGGCGCTTGGCTATCTCCAGAATGACACAACTGAACGCCTTTCCGCAGTTATTGGCACAGAGGCGACACCTACCGTGAGTTCGAGATTGAGGAGATTGAGCGATTCTTTCTTCACCGGAAAGCCAATTGGAGTTGCGCCATCTACAGGCAGAGACCCGCCCTTAGCTGGTCCCACCCCCAGGGACCCCTCCACCCTCCCACCCATAGCCCCCCCACCCCCCCGCACCACCCCCGGGTGTGATGACGTATATCTCTGTAGCAAGAAGCCACGTCGCCTCCATCGCTCAGCAAGCAGCTCCCTGTCAGTGCCTACGGTACACCAACTCACCGTGAGCCCCACCCCCACCAACCACCAACCACCAACTCACCGTGAGCCCCACCCCCACCAACCACCAACCACCAACTCACCGTGAGCCCCACCCCCACCAACCACCAACCACCAACTCACCGTGAGCCCCACCCCCACCAACCACCAACCACCAACTCACCGTGAGCCCCACCCCCACCAACCACCAACCACCAACTCACCGTGAGCCCCACCCCCACCAACCACCAACCACCAACTCACCGTGAGCCCCACCCCCACCAACCACCAACCACCAACTCACCGTGAGCCCCACCCCCACCAACCACCAACCACAAACTCACCGTGAGCCCCACCCCCACCAACCACCCTCCCACCGTGAGCCCCACCCCCACCAACCACCCGCCCACCGTGAGCCCCACCCCCACCAACCACCCGCCCACCGTGAGCCACATAGCCCACCAACCACCCGGCCACCGTGAGCCCCATCCCCACCAACCACCTGCCCACGGTGAGCCCCACCCCCCCCCAACCACCCGCCTACCGCCCTCGGATTAGATTGATCTGAAGTCGTTGGTTACTTTGAGAAAGCGCTCATCCTTGCCACACGCTATATACGTGTCCCTACTCATCGACACGCTCTCGTCCCTGCTCATCGACAGGCTCTCCTCCCCACTCATCGACAGGCTCTCCTCCCCAGTCATCGACAGGCTCTCCTCCCCACTCATCGACAGGCTCTCGTCCCCACTCATCGACAGGCTCTCCTCCCCAGTCATCGAGAGGCTCTCCTCCCCACTCATCGACAGGCTCTCCTCCCCACTCATCGACAGGCTCTCGTCCCCACTCATCGACAGGCTCTCGTCCCCACTCATCGACAGGCTCTCGTCCCCAGTCATCGACAGACTCTCGTCCCAAGTCATCGACAGGCTCTCGTCCCCACTCATCGACAGGCTCTCCTCCCCAGTCATCGACAGGCTCTCCTCCCCACTCATCGACAGGCTCTCGTCCCCAGTCATCGACAGGCTCTCGTCCCCACTCATCGACAGGCTCTCCTCCCCAGTCATCGAGAGGCTCTCTTCCCCACTCATCGACAGGCTCTCCTCCCCAGTCATCGACAGGCTCTCCTCCCCAGTCATCGACAGACTCTCGTCCCAAGTCATCGACAGGCTCTTGTCCCCACTCATCGACAGGCTTTCCTCTCCACTCATCGACAGGCTCTCCTCTCCAGTCGTCGACAGGATCTCCTCCCCACTCATCGACAGGCTCACGTCCCCACTCATCGACAGGCTCTCGTCCTCAGTCATCGACAGGCTCTCGTCCCCAGTCATCGACAGGCTCTCGTCCCCACTCATCGACAGGCTCTCCTTCCCAGTCATCGACAGGCTCTGCTCCAAAGTCATCGACAGGCTCTCCTCCCCAGTCATCGAAAGTCTCTCGTCCCCACTCATCGACAGGCTCTCGTCCTCAGTCATCGACAGGCTCTCGTCCCCAGTCATCGACAGGCTCTCGTCCCCACTCATCGACAGGCTCTCCTTCCCAGTCATCGACAGGCTCTTCTCCCCAGTCATCGACAGGCTCTCCTCCCCAGTGATCGACAGGCTCACGTCCCCACTCATCGACAGGCTCTTATCCCCAGTCATCGACAGACTCTCGTCCCCAGTCATCGACAGGCTCTTGTCCCCAGTCATCGACAGGTTCTCGTCCCCAGTCATCGACAGGCTCTCGTCTTCAGTCATCGACAGGCTGTCATCCCTAGTCATCGACAGGCTCTTGTCCCCAGTCATCGACAGGTTCTCGTCCCCAGTCATCGACAGGCTCTTGTCCCCAGTCATCGACAGGTTCTCGTCCCCAGTCATCGACAGGCTCTCGTCTTCAGTCATCGACAGGCTGTCATCCCCAGTCATCAACAGGCTCTTATCCCCAGTCATCGACAGACTCTCGTCTTCAGTCATCGACAGGCTGTCATCCCCAGTCATCGACAGGCTCTTATCCCCAGTCATCGACAGACTCTCGTCTTCAGTCATCGACAGGCTGTCATCCCTAGTCATCGACAGGCTCTTGTCCCCAGTCATCGACAGGTTCTCGTCCCCAGTCATCGACAGACTCTCGTCTTCAGTCATCGACAGGCTGTCATCCCCAGTCATCGACAGGCTCTCGTCTTCAGTCATCGACAGGCTGTCATCCCCAGTCATCGACAGGCTCTTGTCCCCAGTCATCGACAGGTTCTCGTCCCCAGTCATCGACAGACTCTCGTCTCCAGTCATCGACAGGCTTTCATCCCCACTTAGTAGTCTGTGACACAATATTCTCGTGTCCCCCCGCTCCCCTCCTTCCACCCCCCCCCCCCTCCACCCCCACCTCCCCGGTGTTCCATGTTTCCACCACATTGCCTTGGCCCCCCAGAACCTCGTCGTTGTTCTGGCACTAGGAGTAAAGTAAAGTAACCACGGACTTTAATTACTCACAAGACGGGGACTAAGATAGACAGATACCCCCCACACACACACACACACACACCGCCCCCCGTGTCTCACCACCGTACTGTGGATGGACCCCACCCCTTCCCAACACCCCACCCTGGCGGACCCCGCCCCCTCCTCCCCTTTCTGCGTTATTCCCCGTCAATGCCGTATTTCCTGAGCAAACTTCGGTTTCACTAAAGGAAAGACACCCTTCCCCGGTACCCGTCTGGACCCAGCATGACTCCCCACCGCACCCCCGCCCCACATGACCGCTCAAACCACCCACTCACACAATGAAAAGTCTCTCTGGGCAGCCCTCTTGGCCCTTCTGTCTCCACCCCCCCCCCCTCCCCCACCCCGCACCGCCCGCTCTCAGTGCCAACCCGACATCGCATTGGACTTGAGGTCTTTGTATCGAAGAGCCGCTTCACCATGCTTCCCTCGGCCTCTTTGTTTGTTGATCGTGTTAGTTTATCGACCGGCCGGGAGAGGGCGCCTCCCTCCCTCGCAGGGACAGGGCAACGCCTGTCGCGGACCAACCTGGTCAGAAACAATGCCGATGTCTATCTCCTAGTCGGCATTGTGTAAATTGATGGCATTACTGTCTTCCGGTGTCTAAACTGGGGTCGTTGCCTACTTACGGTGTCTAGAATGGTGGCATCGGCTGTTTCCGATGTCTAAACTGGTGGCATTGGCTGTTTCCGATGTCTAAACTGGTGGCATTGGCTGTTTCCGCTGTCTGACTGGTGACATTGCCTGTTTCCGCTGTCTGACTGATGGCATTGCCTGCTTCCGCTTCTCACACCTCGCGCCACGTTTGCTTGTGTCTTATGCAGCCATATAGCCAGACATATAGCCAGACATATAGCCATATAGCCAGACATATAGCCATATAGCCAGACATACAGCCAGACATATAGCCATATAGCCAGACATATAGCCAGACATATAGCCATATAGCCAGACATATAGCCATATAGCCAGACATATAGCCAGACATATAGCCATATAGCCAGACATATAGCCATATAGCCAGACATATAGTCATATAGCCAGACATATAGCCATATAGCCAGACATATAGCCATATAGCCAGACATATAGCCAGACATATAGCCATGTAGCCAGACATATAGCCATATAGCCAGACATATAGCCATATAGCCAGACATATAGTCATATAGCCAGGCATATAGCCGTATAGCCAGACATATAGCCATATAGCCAGACATATAGTCATATAGCCAGGCATATAGCCATATAGCCAGACATAGCCACTGCGACTGGGGGCCATTGTTGTAAACACGGTATTTACTTTCGCTCTTCTTTTAGTCTTCGTTCTTTTCTTCCCTTTTTTTTATCAGTTTTTCATTGTTCTTTCATTAATTCTACACGGTATTTTGTTATGGTACAATTGTCAATGAAAATTACGTTTTATAATCAACGAAAATTACATTAATTATCAATGAGCCATACATTTATTAGAAATGAAGGATACATTTTATTATCAACGAGCAATACACATTTTTTTTTTTGTATAAACTTTATTTATTTTGCGAGGTTTTCGACAGCGAATACACATGTGGATGATCACCTCGAATACGATACAAACAGTTGTGTACTAAACGGATAAAAAAAAAATCAAATTCATAACTACATCATAAGGCACAAGTGAAAAAGGTCAACAAAGGGTTCTACAAACAAATGTTGCATAACGATTGGTTACATTATGACGACAGTATAATATAATATAAACAACCAATACTTAAACCTCTTATTCGTGAGATATAAGTTATTTACCTAAACCGTTTCGAGCAATACACATGCCTTTTCATTTTCAGAGTATCGGCGTTCCGTGACGTAAATGTAGGTTTCCATCTGAAGAGCAGGTGCGCTGGACGCAATAAACTGGCAGTCAAAATATTTCTTTTGTTAAAAACTCCGTTTCCTAAAATTGCAGGCTAAAAAGCTGGCAACACACGAGTATCGAGTGAGCTACGGGCATGTTCCACCCACCTCACAAAGACAAAACTGTCCATATTTAATTTATACGCTGCCTCACATCTGTTCCCATAGTACGCGATGTGCTAATATACTATGTGACCCGGTGCCAAGTAACACCCCCCCCCAACACCCCTCCCTCTACACGCAGTGACCATGGGTGCCATTAGATAGATATGTGGCCTTGATATGATAGCATATGGACCATGTATCTGTGCCTTGAGTTTCTGCATTGTTACTGGCGGCAGTGAGTGGCTCACTTTGGATCACCCATGTCGTTTGCAAGACGGTCGGAGATAATTGAAGGGTGGATGACGTAGACGTGTCCTTGGTAATCAGGCGGCGCCATGGCAACTGTGCGTTGCCATGACGCCTTTGCGACGTGAGATAATGAGGCTTACAACAGTATCCAGCTCAGTCTGCCGCAGTCAGGTAACACAACAGGGCCCGTATTCTCAAACGAGTTGCGATCTTCGCAACTCGACTTCCTCGCAAATATTGCTGCGAAAAATCGCAAAAGTAGCGTTTCATCGCAAGTGGTATTCTCGAAAAGTTAAGAAAAAGATCTTCCTATAAGTTTCATCGCAAAATTTGCGATGTGTTCATACGTCTCGCAACTAGTCGCAACTAGTCAGTAATCATGGTGGCAATCTTCATGGCGAGTCGCTTATTTCGACGAAGGCTCCGACAGCGAATCGTTAGGCTTCGTGAAGATCCATTCACGAATCTCAACAACAATAAGGTGTTTATATGGATATGTTGTGGTATCATTATCAGGCCGCAGTGCAGCTAAAATAGCGTCTTTGTTCCAATCTAAGCGCGCGTGGCTAATTAAGTGACGTCAAATGTATTGTGACGCAATGCATCAAAGATGTTACTTAGCAGCGAACTATACCTACAAGTGACACCGACACCCCCGCCCCCCCCCCCCCCCCACCATCAACTGCTTTAGTCACCTATATCATTATATTTAGGATAAAGCGGAGAAAATCGAAGCGAGACATTTATATTATCATATAAATAAATTTAGATCTAATACATCTACAGCAATAAAGTTATCTGTTAATGTGCATTCAAAATTAACCCTAGTCGAAGCGATGGTTTTGGCGCTTTACGTAAGTGCCTCGAATATGTTACGCTCCATATGCAACAAAACGATAACTGCTCATACGATTTCTGTAATATATGGCATGTCACTTGATCATGGCAATCCCTTTAAAGTGCGGAAATTTCTGCAAAATCGAGGCGACTGTTTTTGCGTATTCGCTGAAATAATATTGATGTCTGGAATCGCGGGTTGCACGTGAATGTAGCGCAATAACATAACATATATCTATCAATGTTGCTGTGAATGTGTCGCTTCGATTTTCCTAAACTTCTAGCATTTTATCTAAATTTGTCCTGGTGGAGTGACAAGCTAAGTTGAACAGCAAGTGAATGGGCGACGTCGATATCGCTTATGTCTAAGTTTGCTATTCTGTGACAACTCTACATTCGACCATTTACTACATATATTTTACCATGTTTACGCACCCCGACAATTTGGGTATCCATGGTACATACATATGGCTTTACCAGTACATCTACAATGCCCCCGCCCCTTCCCATAACCCTTGCTCTTGCTAGCAAGGCGAAGTGATGAGCGTGATGTGCACTCATGATTTTTGCAACTTTGTATCGTTTATTTCTTTATTGACGTCATATCGAGCGTCACGACCAGCAAGCACGCTGTCATTCTTGCATAACTGTTATTTGGCTAATTGTAGCATACAATTACAAAATGTAATTCCGACTGACCGAGTTGGAGCCTGCATGTCAGAGATCGTATACTATAGGGAATAATCTCTCTGATTATATATATATGCTAAATTAATCCGCCCCTGGGGGCCGGCATGCGAGTTGCGTCGCCTGCCTACCCCCGGAGGTGGATTAATTTAGTTAATGAGGATTGAATCGGCAAATTTAAAGATTCGAGATTCAGAATTTAATTGTAAGATTGGGCTCACTTATTTCTTGCTATGCTGCTTGTTTGCTGTTATATGAGATACGGAGCATATGTTGAATTATCCAGTCCAGACAATAATTCTTATTTTAAAATTTATTTTGAACAATTTTTTGTGTGGAAATGTGTATATATTTTGCGTGCGCTTTCGTTCATGTTGTAGTGACGCGGGAAATCTAGAACATGCGGAAATACACGACTATGCAAATAAAGGTTCGGGGTTGGTCGGAATCACGTGACTAGGGGGACGACGGGGGTTTCGGCGCGAAATACGGACAGTAACTAATTGGACTTTGACAAGTACGGACTAACGTAGCTGTAGGTCGACAGACTGACGGACATTTACCTTATTTTATACAGACGCCCATGCCATAAATAGTCCCAATACTTATGTAGAAGCAAAGCTCCATATGATGTTGGTCGGTACAGAGGTGATGTGTGAAGCTTAGGTAGTCTTTTCGTTAGCGCCATCGACGTTCTACGCAAGTCTACTGAAATACCTTTGGTAAGTGATCTTGGACCGAGTTTATTGTGATGTCGTTATTGTTATGGTATTAGATCGAATGTATAATGTATGAAAACTGTAAAAATACTACATTGGTGTCAGAAGTTTAAATGGAAAGCCTGTTATTGAATCGGCGAAATTTTCATTTTTCTATCTTGACGACAAGGTAAACAAACCAGGTCCAAGGTCGAACAAATTATCATAAGCAGTCATTTGTCTATTTTTTGTAGTGTTAAAATTATAATTCTCTGTGTAAAATCGGATGGATACTAACCCCTAATTTATGTAATTCAAATAATTCGAGGTAACTTGGAAGTATTATCTGCATGTTTGACATATTGCAAGCGGTCGCTTTCTGATTTGGGGATTTAAAAATTTTGGGCTTTCCGGCCTTGACCTTGTCTGAGAGGGTGTCGGCGCCAAAGCCGGAACAGCCTAATTTGCATAGTTGTACTCTATTGGTTTAGAATTAGAAAGAGATCTGTGCGCAGGGTAAACATGCACGCCTAACGTCAATCCTTATTTGGTTGTGTTTGTCAATAGATGACCTTTTACACACGTGTCACGAATTCTCGTAGCCACTTAGTTTGTCCTAGATTTCATACACTTAATTAATGTCACTAAATCGAAGCCCAAGCAATATTTGTTGTTTTCAGTGAAATTTTACTGTGCATACTGAAACAAAATCAGGAATTATAATACTGAGCCAATATATGGTCATTATGCCTACTGCTCTAATGCTAATACTGGCCTGTTGAATTTTTTGCTTTGGTAGTTGAGGTCTGTTCTTCTATAGGTGCACACTATCTTTTATTGTATACTAACACGGTTTCTTTGACAGACAACTTTAGTGCTCTGATTAGCCCAGAGACGAAGACTCTTCTTTTCTTTATTTAGATATAGGTCTGGGGTTTCATTTAGATAGTGAGATTATATATATTACTTTATATATTGTCTGTCAAGCACACATTGTAAAAGACCTCAGATAAATAACTACAATTTATTGATTTTTTAATCCTGACCTGAATCGTGATTTGAGGTTGAAGTAGATCTAGTACTTCAATTCATATCATACGCTTGGCCTATAATTGAATAATATATTAACAAGTTGTGATATCGCTTGATAACAAATTATATATTTTTTATATTAACATAAAAATTATTTCTGAGGTTGTATAGATCTAGATCTAAAACTTTTCAATACAACTTGAAATTTGAAATTCTTTATGGGTGCCAGCTAGGTGATTTCCATCACTTGAGATGGGTACTGTATATTTAAATGAAGGGGTTTCACTGCAGGAACTTGAAAAGACAGGGCTCACACAAAAATGTGCTAAAAAACTGAGAAGCATGGCAGGAAAAGGGGTAGTTACAGAAGAAGACTTCTTGAAAGAAGCAGGCCAACATGGAACTCAAATGCTACAGGATGGTTCAATAAGCCTTGAAATCAGAGATACAGAGAGAGCAATTGGAAATTCTGATGATAGATTTAGTAAATTGGAGGCATCCCTCACTAGCATGATTAGAAACCTCAGTGATGACCAATACAGAAGTAGAAAGCTGTTAGATGAAATAAGAGATGACTTTCACAAATCAGAAAAAGATAGACAAGAAGAATTTCATAGAATAAATAGAAGATTAGATGATCTGACAGAGAACTCTTCTGAGGCTAAAGGAACAGAATCAAGGCAATTTTTAAGAACCCCTAATATCAAAGAGGAACAAGTAAGACAGAAACACAGGGAAATGGTAGAGCATGTCTCTGTAGTGGACAGTAAGTGGAACTCTGGTTCGAACAGGAAGCATGCTGCCCATGAATGTGACAGTTCTGATGATGACTCGGAAGAAGATAAGCGTAGCACTAGACGGGCATCTAGAGGGAGGCAAAGAGGGAGAAATATATCAACAAGGAGAGCAGAAAACAATCCCAACCATGCTTCCCCAGCAAAAAAAACAGTTAAGTACCAGAGACGATGCAATGACGGCCCATACTCCAGAATGCCAACTTTTGATGGAAAAGGGGATTGGAAGTCTTTTGAAGTCCAGTTTGAACATTTGGCAAAACGGTATGATTGGGATAATGAAGAAAGGCTTGATAGAATAATTGAGTGTTTAAGAGACAGGGCTTTAAAATTCTATGGTACTCTTCCCAATACAATCAGTGATGACTATGACTTGCTGATGGTTAAGTTGAACAGAAGGTTCGGCAAGAAAGATGTTCCTGCCACCGCACGAAGAGTAATTCAGGAATTGAATCAACATGAGGGCGAAGATTTGGAAGAGTTCGCAGAAAGGGCTTTTGAGCTGGCAGGAAATGGCTACCCTGATAGCAATTATGAGGTGCTAGAAACAATAGCTACTGATGCCTTTCTGAAAGGTTGCAATGAGAAATGGGCGGCCCTTACTGCAATGGATAAACAGCCGAAAAGTCTGGACGATGCTGTTCAAATCGTTAAAAATTCCGTCAGTAACCAAAGAGTATTGCTGGGGAATACAAAACACAGGGAATCTAAAATTAGACAACTGCACAGGCATGTCCACTTTGTCTCTGACAGCGAGCAAGAAGAATTGTCATGTCCCGATTTCAAAGTGAGGGGAGTAGGGGTAAACAAAAGTGATAAACAAATGCAATCATTAGAAGACAAAATGTCATCAATGACAAAAGAGTGGTCCTTGATGCATGACACTCTAAAAGAAATTATGACTACTCTTCAGGCAGGACAAAAGAATGAGACTAGAACCAATGCACATCAAGTAACACCGCCAGGAAGTCCAAGACGGAGAGTCATTTGCTACAACTGTAAAGAGGTTGGCCATTACAGTTCTGAATGTCTCAAGAATAGGATTAGAACAGATTCCAGATCTCCTTCGCCCAATAGAAATAGTGTGCAATCCGCGTCACTAAACGCTTAGCGGTTGAATTAGATGGCCAACATTTAACCGCTACTCCAAAGGCCAGTAGTGTAAACAAATGTGATCATCTGAATGACCTACCATTGGATGTCAATGTTTCCCAAACCTTAAAACAAATGACTAATGCAATGAAACCAAACGAAGTATCTCCCGTTGAGGCACTGCAGTGCGCTGATAATAATCAAGATAAGCATCAACCTCTTAAAGTACGAGAAGTTATCCTCAAGAAAGAAGGTGCTCAAGGCTTAAGTGCCGTCATAACTATGACTGTAAATAGGACAAGTGTTGCGGCGGTAGTAGACAGTGCTGCCCAAGTGACAGTGTTAAGTGAAGACTTATACCAAACGATGGAAGAATCACCTCAGTTACAAGGGACCGTTTCTTTACATGGCGCGGCCAGAGACAGCCCAATCATGGGCAGATGTGCAAAAGGGGTAAAACTCACAATAGGTGGAAAAACCTACAAATGGGACTTGTACGTTGCTCCCATACAAGACAAATTTATCTTAGGACTGGACTTCATCAAAGCGGTTGGGGCCACTCTTGATTTCAAAAAAGATCTGTTTGTCCTAGGGTCGCAAGAGATACCAATCAAGCTAGTCCGAAGTGCAGAGGGAACAGAATACTGCGTTTCAAAAGTTACCCTTAAACGGAAAGTCGTGGTACCACCTAATACCAGAGTGAGATTAATAACTACTTTAGACGCTGAAACATCGGTGGGAAGAACTTTTGTATTACATCCAGGACACAATAAAGGATTAATAGTTCCTCATGCACTAATAGAAGGGTGTAATCCTGTGATTGAAATACTGAACCTAAAAGATTCCTATCTCTCTTTGAAGAAAGGCCACTGCATAGGACGGGCTGTTGAACTGGACACATTTCTCTCTGAGTTAGAGGGAAACCCCAATTCTAAAGTTCCCCAAGAGACTGCTATGCCTAGAGCAAGACAAATTCGAGACTTAAAAATTTTGTCAGACGAGGATACTTACTGTAGTCATGGCAAGTTAGCAGGGGAAGAAAAAGTGTGTGATGAATCAATAATGAAATCCATACCCGAACACTTGCAAGATTTATTCCAACGCTCATGTAAACAGCTCACGGTGACCGAGTCCATCCTAGTAGCCCATCTGTTGGTAGAGTTTGAAGATACGTTCGCTAAATCTGATAATGATTTGGGTTGTTTAAAAGGGGTAGTTCACAAAATTGATACAGGGAATGCTAAACCAGTCCGTCAACGCATGCGTCGTACACCACTTGGCTTTGATAAGGAAGAAGAAGAACATCTAACAAACATGTTAAAATGTGGAGTAATTGAACCATCTACTTCCGAATGGGCAAGTCCCCCAGTGTTAGTTCGCAAGAAAGACGGTAAAGTCCGATGGTGCATTGATTTTCGAGCCTTGAATGCAGTCACTGTCAAGGATGCTTACCCTTTACCCCTGATCAATGAGTGCCTGGACACTTTGGGTGGCACAAAGTATCTCAGTACATTAGATTAAGCGTCTGGATACTGGCAAATAGAGATGAGTCCTGAAGATAAGCATAAGACTGCCTTTATCACCAAATATGGTCTGTTCCAACATACCAAAATGGGGTTTGGCCTATGTAACGCCCCGGCAACGTTCCAACGCGCCATGCAACTGGTCCTCAGGGGCTTGACATGGAAGGAAGTGTTAGCCTATATTGACGACATCATAGTAGTCGGGTCTAACTTTCATGACCATATTCAAAATCTGAGAAAGGTCTTTGAGCGGATGCGGGAATATAACCTAAAACTCAAGGCACGAAAATGTACTCTGTTTCAAACGGAGGTACTATTCCTGGGAAAGTTGGTGAACGAAGAGGGTATTTCGGTAAATCCAGCTAATGTAGAAGTCGTGATGGAGTGGGAGGTCCCACAAACCGTCCGGGAATTGGAGTCCTTCCTAGGGTTTGTAAACTATCACAGAGAACACATCAAAGATTTTGCTGCGATATCCTCTCCATTATATCAACTTACAGGATCTAAGAGTAGAAAGACAAAGTTTGAATGGGGAAAAACAGCCCAAGAAGCATTTGACAGATTGAAAATATCAATGACACAAGCGCCAGTATTGGGTTTTCCCCGACCTGAAGGAGATTTTATATTAGACACTGACGCATCTGATAAAGCTATTGGTGCAGAACTGATACAAGTCCAAGATGGCCATGAAAGAGTTATTAGTTATGGCAGTTATGCTCTAACACCTGCTCAAAGAAAGTATTGTACCACTCGAAAAGAACTGTTATCTGTAGTGAAGTTTACACGACAATATCGCCATTATTTACTGGGACGAAAATTTATGGTAAGAACCGACCATAATAGTCTTATTTGGTTGATGCGATTCAAACAAATTGAAGGTCAATTGGCTAGATGGTTAGAGGAGCTAAGCCAGTACGACATGGAGATTCAACATAGGCCTGGTAAAAGTCATGGTAACGCCGACGGTTTGTCTAGAATACCAGACGGTTTAGATTATTGTGTACACTATCAGAACGGATGTGATCCAACTAATCTTCCTTGTGGCGGGTGCAGTTATTGTATAAGGGCTCATAATCAATGGACTAGATTTGATGCAGACGTAGACGAAGTGGTTCCCTTGGTAGTTCGCCGGGTCACGTCAGAAAATCTACTTGATGTAGATGGGGCAGAGAGTTTGAATCATGAAGGAGAAGGCAATCCCAACCTGGAGAGGTGTGGGACCTGGTTACATACTTATTCACCAAAGACTCTGCGTGAAAAGCAAATGGAAGATCCCGAGCTAGCTACATTGGTAAAGTGGATGGAGCTCAAAGAGCCAGAAGAGAGTGAACTGTATTTGAGTAATCCTACAGTGAAACATTTTTGGTTGTGCAAGTCGCAGTTGGTGATAATAGAGGGTGTCTTACATTATCAGTGGGAATCTCCGTTGGGCAAACGAATGTTATTGATGGTTCCGAGGTCACTCAGACCAGAAGTGCTCTCCCAATGTCATGATAGTCGATTTGCTGGCCATTTTGGTTACATAAAGACCATTTCTAGACTAAAACATTCTTTCATGTGGCATAATATGAGACAGGAGTGTCTTGCATACACAAGTTCATGTCGAGAATGCAGTCGACATAAGAAAGCTCAGACGAAGCCGAAGGCCGCTTTGGGTAGTTTTCATTCTGGTTATCCAATGGAGAGGGTTCACCTTGACATTTTAGGCCCATTTCCAATAAGTCGCTCTGGAAATCAGTACATTCTGATGATGATAGATCAGTACACCAAATGGGTTGAATGTAGTCCTCTACCCCTTCAAACGGCCGAATTAGTGGCAAGAGCAGCAATCAAAGATTTCTTTGTCCGACTCGGGTGCCCCCTCCAAATCCATACGGATCAGGGAAGACAATTTGACGGGAAACTCTTTCGAGAGATTTGTGAACTTTTAGAAATAGCTAAGACGCGAACCACTCCTTACCATCCATCTGCTAATGGTCAGATTGAACGGTATAACCGCATTTTACTCCCTATGATCCGTTCTTACTTGGGAGGAGTCCCAGAAACATGGGACGAGAATCTGCCTTATTTGGCTGGAGCCATCAGAGCTACAGAAAATAGACAAACTGGTTTTTCTGCAAATATGATGATGCTAGGCAGGGAAGTCATACAGCCAGTTGATTTGATGATGGGAACTGCCTCAGCGAATAGTACCAAAAACACTCCGTATGAGTATGTATCAAACCTACGAAAGACGATCGAAGGTGTTCATGATGTTGCTCGTCACCATTTAAAAGCTGCTCAATGTCGCCAGAAAAGGGACTACGACCTTCGTCTTCGACAACGTACATATGATGTTGGGGACCTTGTATATAAAGTGAATTCAGCCACGAGAATCGGTGAAAGCAATAAGTTAAAGCCAGTTTGGTTAGGACCAATGCTTGTTACGGAAGTTCTTTCGTCAGTGCTGTATAAAATAGCCAATCAGAAGAGAGAAGAAGTTATCCATCATGACAGGTTGAAACTGTGTAAAGATCGGGTCATTCCCATGTGGATTCGACGTAAGCGACATGATTTGTTGAATTTGGAAGGAGATGTTCCCACGGATGATGAGGATCTATTGAATGAAGTCTTTAACTTAACTGGTCCCTCGGATCCAGTAGAATTATTGCCAATTTCCATTCCTGACGAAAATAGTAGTAGTGAAGAAGACGTGGAAGAAGTGACTATGCCCACTCCCCGAACAACCCGAGCTGGCAGACGAATTAATATTCCTGCTTATTTGAAAGATTTTACTTTCTAAATATTAGGATATACAGGGCAAATGCGCATTATGATGTGTTTATCTTGTTCTGTTCATGTAAAATATGTTTGACGATTTGTTGGTTGCTTGTATAATGTCTTCTGTCCTGAGAGATGAGATGTAAATATGGATGAGTATTAGCAACATATGAGTGTATTAGCCCTAATCTGCCTGGGCATCTGCTTTAACGTTATTTCTTAACTACTTTGGACGATGAGAACGGTTTAAAATATTGCAGTTTTGGCCTATGACACTGGTTTAACTATGAGTTATCATGCTTAATCCCTGTGATAATTATGTGCACAATGTATAAATGATGGGTACCTGTTTTACTTTTTAGTTTAGTCAAAAGCAATTAACTTATATAACTCCTTCCTTTCTCGAAGAAAGCAGGGTAGTGTGTAGTGACGCGGGAAATCTAGAACATGCGGAAATACACGACTATGCAAATAAAGGTTCGGGGTTGGTCGGAATCACGTGACTAGGGGGACGACGGGGGTTTCGGCGCGAAATACGGACAGTAACTAATTGGACTTTGACAAGTACGGACTAACGTAGCTGTAGGTCGACAGACTGACGGACATTTACCTTATTTTATACAGACGCCCATGCCATAAATAGTCCCAATACTTATGTAGAAGCAAAGCTCCATATGATGTTGGTCGGTACAGAGGTGATGTGTGAAGCTTAGGTAGTCTTTTCGTTAGCGCCATCGACGTTCTACGCAAGTCTACTGAAATACCTTTGGTAAGTGATCTTGGACCGAGTTTATTGTGATGTCGTTATTGTTATGGTATTAGATCGAATGTATAATGTATGAAAACTGTAAAAATACTACAATGTTCACGTACGTGTTTCGTCACAGAGACTACCCATACTTTGTTTCAAGTAATGGCGCGAGTGCACGTTGTAAAGATTTGTTTCTGCTACACCATGTATACCATGTATACAGTGGTATCAACACGCAAAAAACTAAGTTACTAACAGCCTCCTACACTCATTTGAGTGGTTCAGGTTGGAAGCATGACACGTTTAGTCGCGCCGTCACGGCGTCAGTTGTCAAAGTGCCTCAGTGCTAAAGTCTAATTAATGGATTACAATGTTACAAGATCTTAAATAACCTGAGATAGTGTCTGCATGGTCTGTGCTAGTGGATTACCATGACCAAGCGTCCCACCCGTGACCGTGTCTCGTAGATCTATTCATGATATTGGATACTATATAAATCTGCAACATACGACGACGACAGCGTCACTTACGCTTGCCAATGTAAGTTAGGCTAATGTGCGTAAGTCGTTTAGCTTACTTTGCCTTGATATTGATAAACATGCCATACCATAGGTATAGAATAGTCGCATATTGTCCTGAGCTTAATTTAAATTTAGGCCTGATGTCCGCCCATTACAGCCTCAGACATATTTGCCAGTCCCCCCCCCCCCCCCACCTCCCTCGTCATATTTCTGGAGTTTTATGTCTATTCACATTTGCAAATACTAAATGTTAATGCCCAATACATGTTAATATCCACCGCTGCAAAAAAGCGCGCGTTCGTTTAGACCAGTTGCTACGAGAAAATTATCCCTGACAACCGCGAAAAACTACTTGCGAAACTTCGTAGCTGCGATAAATCACAAAAATTTCGAGAATAGGAACTTGCGATTTTTCGCAGCTACGATTTTTCGCAAATAGTTCTTCTTAAATATTGCGATGATCGCAACTTGTTCGAGAATACGGGCCCAGGGACGTAATTAGCTGGGAGGCGTGACCCGTAGCGCTGTTTGTACTTTAGATCTGCATGCAGTTTGCACATGCTAAGGGAAACCATGAGAGATGGGTGACTTGTAAATACAATAATATTCTAGCATAGATCTACGTATAGGCCTATGTCGTTTACCTTGATGATAATGTGTAGCCTAATCAGTGGCGGATCCAGGGGGGGGGGGGATTAGGGGGGTTGCAACCCCCCGCCCCCTTGGGAACCTGAACATACACTGTTAAAGTCGGCTTCTCCGAACAGCGCCCCCCCCCCCCCCCTGGTCGCAAATTTTCAGAGAGCAACCCCCCCCCCCTTGGCAAATTCTTAGATCCGCCCCTGCTAATGACTAATGGGCGGATCTCTATAGGAAAACACTTTCCTATGTATTTCGTCGGAAAGCACAGTGCGTGCTCAAGTTCCCAAGAACGGGGGGGTGGGGGGGGGCTGCAGCCCCTTATCCTCCCTCCCCCCGCCCCCATGGATCCGCCCCTGAATTATGCTTTAACTCGTCAGTGATAATTTTCAAAACTATGTATAGGCTGCTATAGGTTATTGAGCTGCAAGTTCGATCTACGCCAGTTTGTGCATTTTAGCCGCGGCTCCCGCGGTATCGACCGAACTATGCGAATGTCACTTGCATCGTGCGGGGGGTGTGGCTGGCGCCAGCAAATTTAGCCCTTTAAGAAACTATCAAGCTATAATCGTTAGAGACATTGTATGTATTCAAGATTTTGAAAGTATACCTAATTGTGTATATTTTGTGTATATCTATGTGTTCTTTTCTTAGATACTTGAGCACTGGACAAATATCACTGTGCTATCCTATCCTATCCGGTGGTATCCTGATTCACCATGACGAGAGCCCGCCTCACACCGGCACTGCTGTTTGTTCTAGTGGAGGTGAGAGTAAACCACCCTCCCCCCAACCGCCTCAGGCCAAAGTTTTGCCCACCCACCCTCTAGAGGCTGACCCTCGAAATTTCATAAATTCGTTGCCCCCCGCCCGCCTATCTCCCTCAACCTTCCACCTGTTGTGATTTTCTACAGTAAACTTTCGCGGCCAAAAGTTGCCCCTACCCAAACCAATTGTGTCCCTGGTTACATTATTACTAGGCTTATATGCTTTTATCAATACAAGTGTCATATATATCTGTGTATCTATATTGTGAGATCGGCGCAAGGCAAGGCTCGGTACCTCAGCGGGCAGCACACCAGCTCGATGCTTAAACACCAGGGTGCCCTCATTAAGGTATCACACCGGTTCCCTCGGAGGCCAACCATTGCCGACCTAACGCCATGGTATCCAGGGTGCTTATAGCCAGACGTTGGTCCCCAGGTGGCGTGTGTCCGGGATGTTCTGGCGGCGAGCGCCGGCTACACCGACCACACCCAAGACGACCATAGCATCGGTAAGGACATCACGACAGACCATGTCACACCATGTCAGGCCATGACAGACCATGTCACACCATGTCAGGCCATGTCAGGCCATGCCAGACCATGTCATACCATGTCAGGCCATGTCAGGCCATGACAGACCATGTCACACCATGTCAGGCCATGTCAGGCCATGTCAGGCCATGTCAGACCATGACAGACCATGTCAGGCCATGTCAGACCATAACGGACCATGTCCCACCATGTCAGGCCATGTCAGGCCATGTCAGGCCATGTCAGACCATGCCACACCATGTCAGGCCATGTCAGGCCAAGTCAGACCATGTCAGACCATGACAGACCATGTCACACCATGTCACACCATGTCACACCATGTCACACCATGTTAGGCCATGTCAGGCCAAGTCAGACCATGTCAGACCATGACAGACCACGTCAGACCATGACAGACCATGACAGACCATGTCAGACCATGTCAGGCCATGTCACACCATGTCGCACCATGTCAGGCCAAGTCAGACCATGTCAGACCACAGGAGCGGATCCAGGGGAGGCGCGACCCGGCCCCGGCCCCCCCATTTGACATAAAAATAGAATGAAAACCGAAACCGCCCCCCCCCCCTTTCTAGCATATCTGGATCCGACTCTGAAACCGCCCCCCCCCCCCTCTATCCAGATTCCTGGATCCGCCCCTGGACCATGTCAGACCATGCCAGACCAGAACGACATGGTTATCATGTGGACTTCATCATTAGCATTACGTTACATTATACATTAGATTATCTCGCGAGATGGAATGGGTTGTGCACACCAAGACCAGTGAATGGCATGACGAGCCAAGAAGGTATCATAACGCGGTCGTTCAGCTCTAGATGGACGCCATGGTCACAGCTGCCCCCCCCCCTCCCCTTTGCTGACAGACTGAACCATGGAGGCGCCCCTTCACTATCATAACGTGGTCGTTCAGTTCTAGATGGACGCCATGGTCACAGCTGCCTCCGCCCCCCCACCCCTGCTGACAGACTGAGCCATGGAGGCGCCCCCTTCACTATCATAACGTGGTCGTTCAGTTCTAGATGGACGCCATGGTCACAGCTGCCTCCCCCCCCCCACCCCTGCTGACAGACTGAACCATGGAGGCGCCCCTTCACTATCATAACGTGGTCGTTCAGTTCTAGGTGGACGCCATGGTCACAGCTGCCTCCCCCCCCCCACCCCTGCTGACAGACTGAACCATGGAGGCGCCCCTTCACTATCATAACGTGGTCGTTCAGCTCTAGGTGGACGCCATGGTCACAGCTGCCCCCCCCCCCCTCCCCCCCTGCTGACAGACTGAACCATGGAGGCGCCCCTTCACTATCATAACGTGGTCGTTCAGTTCTAGGTGGACGCCATGGTCACAGCTGCCTCCCCCCCCCCACCCCTGCTGACAGACTGAGCCATGGAGGCGCCCCTTCACTATCATAACGCGGTCGTCCAGTTCTAGATGGACGCCATGGTCACAGCTGCACCCCCCCCCCCCTGCTGACAAACTGAACCATGGAGGCGCCCCTTCACTATCATAACGTGGTCGTTCAGCTCTAGATGGACGCCAAAGTCACAGCTGCCCTCCCCCCCCCCCCCTCCTGCTGACAGACTGAACCATGGAGGCGCCCCTTCACTATCATAACGTGGTCGTTCAGCTCTAGATGGACGCCAAAGTCACAGCTGCCCTCCCCCCCCCCCTCCTGCTGACAGACTGAACCATGGAGGCGCCCCTTCACTATCATAACGTGGTCGTTCAGCTCTAGATGGACGCCAAGGCCACAGCTCCCCCCCGCCCCCCCCCACCTACTCACGGACTGAACCATGGAGGCGCCCCTTCACTATCATAACGTGGTCGTTCAGTTCTAGATGGACGCCAAGGCCACGGCTGCCCCCCCCCCCCCCCCCGCCCACCCCTGCTGACAGACTGAACCATGGAAGTGCCCCTTTAATATCATAACGTGGTCGTTCAGTTCTAGGTGGTCGCCATGGCAACAGCTCCCCCCCAGTGCTGTGCTTCCTCAGCATAAAGCGCGGTCGGTGCCCGGGGGGTGCGGCTGCCCCACCCCACCCACCCCCCACCCACGCCTTCTACTACAACACGCAGCTCGCCAGATGCCTCAAGTTTGTCTACAGCGGCTGCCATGGAAACAGGAATCGGTTCACAAAACTACAAGATTGCAAGGACAAATGTCGTAAGTTACGGAGCTAACTTGGGAAATTATTTTTTTAACCAAAAATCTCGCACGCGCGCCTGAAACAGATACGCTTCTAGCTACTATAAAGAGTCAAATGGTCTCCGTACCGAAATGACAAGTATCTTATTTCCTTACGTCGTTCTCTGCGCATGGTCGCATGAAGCACGAGGGTGCAGCCATATATAGTAACTGTCTCAATGGCGGCAGTGGGACAGCCCTTTCTAACGTTTTTAGTGGGTCGTCTACACAATCTTTCTGTCCATGCGTCACTCTACAGTTTGTGGAGGGATTACTGCAATGACAGGTGTCGTGTGTGACACATTCCATACTTGTCTAACACTAATTACTACCCCCCCCCCCCCCCCCCACATCCCGCCTCCCCACCATCCTTCCCTTCTGGAGCGCAGAGCGGACGATCAGGAATAGCATGAAGAAGACACAGAAATCACATGGTATGTCAACCTAGTGGCTAACTGAACCCCCCCCCCCCCCCCCCACTCAGGAAAAGAAGTCGCTTTCGAACGTCGAACTTAAAAGTTACTATTTGAACAAAAGGCAAACATCGGGCGAGCGGGGCCGCAATGTGTGGCGGGATAGATTCGGAAGAGTTGGGAAGCCGGCGCGCGATCTCCCACCAGAGGGCGTCACGCTTACGCTATAGTGAGGAACGAGCGCCCTCTGCTGGGAGAGTGGATGATGCACTCTTAGATCAATGGTTGCAATGGAGGATGCTAGAGCTATGGCGCGACATTTTCTTCCTTTTGGCAAATTTAGAAAATATGTTCGAAGACGGGTTTTCTAATTGGAGTATTAGTTCAGCAGGCGGCCAAAGCGGTTCGCGGATTTACATTTTGTTGTAATTTTAAAACTTTAAAATGTGTTATTGATCCGTACATTTTGTTGTAATTTTAAAACTTTAAAATGTGTTATTGATCCGTTGTTCATTTCTGTTGCATAGAACGTGAGGCTCACAAGCCACGTGGTGGACATGTGGCAAATATCGCTTGTTCCACAAATTATTCGTTCTTGAAGGCATGCTCAAGTGATAAAAAATCGATGGTGCCGATGGTGCAATGAAATATCAACTCTTAATAAATTAATAAATTATTAAATGGTATAATGTAGCGTTCACAAGGCGTTGTTTATGTCAATTGCGGACGCTATATCAGAAGCAATTGTCTCTTAGTGGGCTGACTGATGTGGGATATTCGTAGCCAATCAGTTCCTTTCAAGTCGCTGTTGCTATGGCGATGGGCCAACTGACCCGTAGGTCCAAACTAGCCATATCGGTTATCTCAATTAATATTAGGATATAAGGCCACTCAGACTCGTTTGACCTACGCATGCGCAGGGTTGGCGGTGCCGGACCTGTGTTACCGTGACCGGAAGCGAGGGGAGTGTGCGGACACGAAGGTCAAGGCCGTTCAGGTCTACTACTACAACAACAAGGCGAGGGGCGGGTGGGGGGGGCGCGGTCGGCTTTCTCTACAGCGGCTGTGGCGGAAACGACAACCGGTTCGACACTCAGGCTGAATGTATGGGGAGATGTGGTATGAAAAACATAATCAACCGTTCTCTGTTGTAAAAATGTGTTCGCCTTAAAGCTGAATCGTATCGATGCTCTACCCTCACTCCCTGTCCCTGCGTACCCCCACAAGACCTCCCTCCCACCCTCACTCCCTGTCCCTGCGTACCCCCACAAGACCTCCCTCCCACCCTCGCTCCCTGTCCCTGCGTACCCCCACAAGACCTCCCTCCCACCCTCGCTCCCTGTCCCTGCGTACCCCCACAAGACCTCCCTCCCACCCTCACTCCCTGTCCCTGCGTACCCCCACAAGACCTCCCTCCCACCCTCACTCCCTGTCCCTGCGTACCCCCACAAGACCTCCCTCCCACCCTCACTCCCTGTCCCTGCGTACCCCCACAAGACCTCCCTCCCACCCTCACTCCCTGTCCCTGCGTACCCCCACACGACCTCCCTCCCACCCTCACTCCCTGTCCCTGCGTACCCCCACAAGACCTCCCTCCCACCCTCACTCTCTGTCCCTGTGTACCCGCACACGACCTCCCTCCCACCTTCACTCCCTGTCCGTGTGTACCCGCACACGACCTCCCTCCCGCCTTCACTCCCTGTCCATGTGTACCCCCACACGACCTCCCTCCCACCCTCACTCCCTGTCCCTGTGTACCCCCACACGACCTCCCTCCCACCCTCACTCTCTGTCCCTGTGTACCCGCACACGACCTCCCTCCCGCCTTCACTCCCTGTCCATGTGTACCCCCACACGACCTCACTCCCTGTCCCTGTGTACCCCCACACGACCTCCCTCCCACCCTCACTCTCTGTCCCTGCGTACCCCCACACGACCTCCCTCCCACCCTCACTCCCTGTCCCTGCGTACCCCCACACGACCTCCCTCCCACCCTCACTCCCTGTCCGTGTGTACCCCCACACGACCTCCCTCCCACCCTCACTCCCTGTCTGTGTGTACCCCCACACGACCTCCCTCCCACCCCCACTCCCTGTCCGTGTGTACCCCCACACGACCTCCCTCCCACCCTCAGTCACTGTCCGTGTGTACCCCCACACGACCTCCCTTCCACCCTCACTCCCTGTCCCTGCGCGACCTCTTTCCCACCCTCACTCCCTGTCCCTGTGTACTCCCACACGCCCTCCCTCCCACCGTCACTCCCTGTCCCTGCGTACCCCCACACGACCTCCCTCCCACCCTCACTCCCTGTCCGTGTGTACCCCCACACGACCTCCCTTCCACCCTCACTCCCTGTCCCTGC
Organism: Arenicola marina; assembly: GCA_964019135.1. Taxonomy (NCBI): domain Eukaryota; kingdom Metazoa; phylum Annelida; class Polychaeta; family Arenicolidae; genus Arenicola; species Arenicola marina. The sequence continues at coordinate 35,424,962 of OZ025263.1, read as the reverse complement.
GCGACCTCGTTCCCACCCTCACTCCCTGTCCCTGTGTACCCCCACACGCCCTCCCTCCCACCCTCACTCCCTGTCCCTGCGTACCCCCACACGACCTCCCTCCCACCCTCACTCCCTGTCCGTGTGTATCCCCACACGACCTCCCTTCCACCCTCACTCCCTGTCCCTGCGCGACCTCTTTCCCACCCTCACTCCCTGTCCCTGTGTACCCCCACACGCCCTCCCTCCCACCCTCACTCCCTGTCCCTGCGTACCCCCACACGACCTCCCTCCAACCCTCACTCCCTGTCCCTGCGCGACCTCTTTCCCACCCTCACTCCCTGTCCCTGTGTACCCCCACACGCCCTCCCTCCCACCCTCACTCCCTGTCCCTGCGTACCCCCACACGACCTCCCTCCCACTCTCACTCCCTGTCCCTGTGTACCCCCACACGACCTCCCTCCCACCCTCACTCCCTGTCCCTGTGTACCCGCACACGACCTCCCTCCCACCTTCACTCCCTGTCCGTGTGTACCCCCACACGACCTCCCTCCCACCTTCACTCCCTGTCCATGTGTACCCCCACACGACCTCCCTCCCACCCTCACTCCCTGTCCCTGTGTACCCCCACACGACCTCCCTCCCACCCTCACTCTCTGTCCCTGCGTACCCCCACACGACCTCCCTCCCACCCTCACTCCCTGTTCCTGCGTACCCCCACACGACCTCCCTCCCACCCTCACTCCCTGTCCGTGAGTACCCCCACACTACCTCCCTCCCACCCTCACTCCCTGTCCCTGCGTACCCCCACACGACCTCCCTCCCACCCCCACTCCCTGTCCGTGTGTACCCCCACACGACCTCCCTTCCACCCTCACTCCCTGTCCCTGCGCGACCTCTTTCCCACCCTCACTCCCTGTCCCTGTGTACCCCCACACGCCCTCCCTCCCACCCTCACTCCCTGTCCCTGCGTACCCCCACACGACCTCCCTCCCACCCTCACTCTCTGTCCCTGCGTACCGCCACACGACCTCTTTCCCACCCTCACTCCCTGTCCGTGTGTACCCCCACACGACCTCCCTCCCACCCTCACTCCCTGTCCCTGCGTACCGCCACACGACCTCCCTCCCACCCTCACTCCCTGTCCCTGCGTACCCCCACACGCCCTCCCTCCCACCCTCACTCCCTGTCCCTGCGTACCCCCACACGACCTCCCTTCCACCCTCACTCCCTGTCCCTGCGCGACCTCTTTCCCACCCTCACTCCCTGTCCGTGTGTACCCCCACACGACCTCCCTCCCACCCTCACTCCCTGTCCCTGCGTACCCCCACACGACCTCCCTCCCACCCTCACTCCCTGTCCGTGTGTACCCCCACACGACCTCCCTCCCACCCTCACTCCCTGTCCGTGTGTACCCCCACACGACCTCCCTCCCACCCTCACTCCCTGTCCATGTGTACCCCCACACGACCTCCCTCCCACCCTCACTCCCTGTCCGTGTGTACCCCCACACGACCTCCCTCCCACCCTCACTCCCTGTCCATGTGTACCCCCACACGACCTCCCTCCCACCCTCACTCCCTGTCCCTGTGTACCCCCACACGCCCTCCCTCCCACCCTCACTCCCTGTCCCTGCGTACCCCCACACGACCTCCCTCCCACCCTCACTCTCTGTCCCTGCGTACCGCCACACGACCTCTTTCCCACCCTCACTCCCTGTCCGTGTGTACCCCCACACGACCTCCCTCCCACCCTCACTCCCTGTCCCTGCGTACCCCCACACGCCCTCCCTCCCACCCTCACTCCCTGTCCCTGCGTACCCCCACACGACCTCCCTTCCACCCTCACTCCCTGTCCCTGCGCGACCTCTTTCCCACCCTCACTCCCTGTCCGTGTGTACCCCCACACGACCTCCCTCCCACCCTCACTCCCTGTCCGTGTGTACCCCCACACGACCTCCCTCCCACCCTCACTCCCTGTCCGTGTGTACCCCCACACGACCTCCCTCCCACCCTCACTCCCTGTCCGTGTGTACCCCCACACGACCTCCCTCCCACCCTCACTCCCTGTCCATGTGTACCCCCACACGACCTCCCTCCCACCCTCACTCCCTGTCCGTGTGTACCCCCACACGACCTCCCTCTCACCCTCACTCCCTGGCCATGTGTACCCCCACACGACCTCCCTTCCACCCTCACTCCCTGTCCCTGCGCGACCTCTTTCCCACCCTCACTCCCTGTCCGTGTGTACCCCCACACGACCTCCCTCCCACCCTCACTCCCTGTCCGTGTGTACCCCCACACGACCTCCCTCCCACCCTCACTCCCTGTCCGTGTGTACCCCCACACGACCTCCCTCCCACCCTCACTCCCTGTCCGTGTGTACCCCCACACGACCTCCCTCCCACCCTCACTCCCTGTCCGTGTGTACCCCCACACGACCTCCCTCCCACCCTCACTCCCTGTCCATGTGTACCCCCACACGACCTCCCTCCCACCCTCACTCCCTGTCCGTGTGTACCCCCACACGACCTCCCTCCCACCCTCACTCCCTGTCCGTGTGTACCCCCACACGACCTCCCTCCCACCCTCACTCCCTGTCCGTGTGTACCCCCACACGACCTCCCTCCCACCCTCACTCCCTGTCCGTGTGTACCCCCACACGACCTCCTTCCCACCCTCACTCCCTGTCCGTGTGTACCCCCACACAACCTCCCTCCCACCCTCACTCCTTGTCCCTGCGTACCCCCACACGACCTCCCTCCCACCCTCACTCCCTGTCCCTGCGTACCCCCACACGACCTCCCTCCCACCCTCACTCCCTGGCCATGTGTACCCGCACACGACCTCCCTCCCACCCT
>OZ025263.1:35172919-35421923 GCA_964019135.1 Arenicola marina | reverse complement strand
GACACAACTGAACGCCTTTCCGCAGTTTTTGGCACAGAGGCGACACCTACCGTGAGTTCGAGATTGAGGAGATTGAGCGATTCTTTCTTCACCGGAAAGCCAATTGGAGTTGCGCCATCTACAGGCAGAGACCCGCCCTTAGCTGGTCCCACCCCCAGGGACCCCTCCACCCTCCCACCCATAGCCCCCCCACCCCCCCGCACCACCCCCGGGTGTGATGACGTATATCTCTGTAGCAAGAAGCCACGTCGCCTCCATCGCTCAGCAAGCAGCTCCCTGTCAGTGCCTACGGTACACCAACTTACCGTGAGCCCCACCCCCACCAACCACCAACCACCAACTCACCGTGAGCCCCACCCCCACCAACCACCAACCACCAACTCACCGTGAGCCCCACCCCCACCAACCACCAACCACCAAATCACCGTGAGCCCCACCCCCACCAACCACCAACCACCAACTCACCGTGAGCCCCACCCCCACCAACCACCAACCACCAACTCACCGTGAGCCCCACCCCCACCAACCACCAACCACCAACTCACCGTGAGCCCCACCCCCACCAACCACCAACCACCAACTCACCGTGAGCCCCACCCCCACCAACCACCAACCACCAACTCACCGTGAGCCCCACCCCCACCAACCACCCGCCCACCGTGAGCCCCACCCCCACCAACCACCCTCCCACCGTGAGCCCCACCCCCACCAACCACCCGCCCACCGTGAGCCACATAGCCCACCAACCACCCGGCCACCGTGAGCCCCATCCCCACCAACCACCTGCCCACGGTGAGCCCCACCCCCCCCAACCACCCGCCTACCGCCCTCGGATTAGATTGATCTGAAGTCGTTGGTTACTTTGAGAAAGCGCTCATCCTTGCCACACGCTATATACGTGTCCCTACTCATCGACACGCTCTCGTCCCTGCTCATCGACAGGCTCTCCTCCCCACTCATCGACAGGCTCTCCTCCCCACTCATCGACAGGCTCTCGTCCCTGCTCATCGACAGGCTCTCGTCCCTACTCATCGACAGGCTCTCCTCCCCACTCATCGACAGGCTCTCGTCCCCAGTCATCGACAGGCTCTCGTCCCCACTCATCGACAGGCTCTCCTTCCCAGTCATCGACAGGCTCTGCTCCAAAGTCATCGACAGGCTCTCCTCCCCAGTCATCGAAAGTCTCTCGTCCCCACTCATCGACAGGCTCTCGTCCTCAGTCATCGACAGGCTCTCGTCCCCAGTCATCGACAGGCTCTCGTCCCCACTCATCGACAGGCTCTCCTTCCCAGTCATCGACAGGCTCTTCTCCCCAGTCATCGACAGGCTCTCCTCCCCAGTGATCGACAGGCTCACGTCCCCACTCATCGACAGGCTCTTATCCCCAGTCATCGACAGACTCTCGTCCCCAGTCATCGACAGGCTCTTGTCCCCAGTCATCGACAGGTTCTCGTCCCCAGTCATCGACAAGCTCTCGTCTTCAGTCATCGACAGGCTGTCATCCCTAGTCATCGACAGGCTCTTGTCCCCAGTCATCGACAGGTTCTCGTCCCCAGTCATCGACAGGCTCTTGTCCCCAGTCATCGACAGGTTCTCGTCCCCAGTCATCGACAGGCTCTCGTCTTCAGTCATCGACAGGCTGTCATCCCCAGTCATCAACAGGCTCTTATCCCCAGTCATCGACAGACTCTCGTCTTCAGTCATCGACAGGCTGTCATCCCCAGTCATCGACAGGCTCTTATCCCCAGTCATCGACAGACTCTCGTCTTCAGTCATCGACAGGCTGTCATCCCCAGTCATCGACAGGCTCTTGTCCCCAGTCATCGACAGGTTCTCGTCCCCAGTCATCGACAGACTCTCGTCTTCAGTCATCGACAGGCTGTCATCCCCAGTCATCGACAGGCTCTCGTCTTCAGTCATCGACAGGCTGTCATCCCCAGTCATCGACAGGCTCTTGTCCCCAGTCATCGACAGGTTCTCGTCCCCAGTCATCGACAGACTCTCGTCTCCAGTCATCGACAGGCTTTCATCCCCACTTAGTAGTCTGTGACACAATATTCTCGTGTCCCCCCGCTCCCCTCCTTCCACCCCCCCCCCCCTCCACCCCCACCTCCCCGGTGTTCCATGTTTCCACCACATTGCCTTGGCCCCCCAGAACCTCGTCGTTGTTCTGGCACTAGGAGTAAAGTAAAGTAACCACGGACTTTAATTACTCACAAGACGGGGACTAAGATAGACAGATACCCCCCACACACACACACACACACACCGCCCCCCGTGTCTCACCACCGTACTGTGGATGGACCCCACCCCTTCCCAACACACCACCCTGGCCGACCCCGCCCCCCCCCCCTCCCCTTTCTGCGTTATTCCCCGTCAATGCCGTATTTCCTGAGCAAACTTCGGTTTCACTAAAGGAAAGACACCCTTCCCCGGTACCCGTCTGGACCCAGCATGACTCCCCACCGCACCCCCGCCCCACATGACCGCTCAAACCACCCACTCACACAATGAAAAGTCTCTGGGCAGCCCTCTTGGCCCTTCTGTCTCCACCCCCCCCCCCCCTCCCCCACCCCGCACCGCCCGCTCTCAGTGCCAACCCGACATCGCATTGGACTTGAGGTCTTTGTATCAAAGAGCCGCTTCACCATGCTTCCCTCGGCCTCTTTGTTTGTTGATCGTGTTAGTTTATCGACCGGCCGGGAGAGGGCGCCTCCCTCCCTCGCAGGGACAGGGCAACGCCTGTCGCGGACCAACCTGGTCAGAAACAATGCCGATGTCTATCTCCTAGTCGGCATTGTGTAAATTGATGGCATTACTGTCTTCCGGTGTCTAAACTGGGGTCGTTGCCTACTTACGGTGTCTAGAATGGTGGCATCGGCTGTTTCCGATGTCTAAACTGGTGGCATTGGCTGTTTCCGATGTCTAAACTGGTGGCATTGGCTGTTTCCGATGTCTAAACTGGTGGCATTGGCTGTTTCCGATGTCTAAACTGGTGGCATTGCCTGCTTCCAGTGTATAAAATGGTGGCATTGCCTGTTTCTGTGTGCAAACTGATAACATTGGCTGTTTCCGCTGTCTAAACTGGTGACATTGCCTGTTTCCGCTGTCTGACTGGTGACATTGCCTGTTTCCACTATCTGACTGGCGACATTGCCTGTTTCCGCTGTCTGACTGATGGCATTGCCTGCTTCCGCTTCTCACACCTCGCGCCACGTTTGCTTGTGTCTTATGCAGCCATATAGCCAGACATATAGCCAGACATATAGCCATATAGCCAGACATACAGCCAGACATATAGCCATATAGCCAGACATATAGCCATGTAGCCAGACATATAGCCATATAGCCAGACATATAGCCATATAGCCAGACATATAGTCATATAGCCAGACATATAGCCGTACAGCCAGACATATAGCCATATAGCCAGACATATAGCCAGACATATAGCCATGTAGCCAGACATATAGCCATATAGCCAGACATATAGCCATATAGCCAGACATATAGTCATATAGCCAGACATATAGCCGTATAGCCAGACATATAGCCATATAGCCAGACATATAGCTATATAGCCAGGCATATAGCTATATAGCCAGACATAGCCACTGCGACTGGGGGCCATTGTTGTAAACACGGTATTTACTTTCGCTCTTCTTTTAGTCTTCGTACTTTTCTTCCTTTTTTTTTATCAGTTTTTCATTGTTCTTTCATTAATTCTACACGGTATTTTGTTATGGTACAATTGTCAATGAAAATTACGTTTTATAATCAACGAAAATTACATTAATTATCAATGAACCATACATTTATTAGAAATGAAGGATACATTTTATTATCAACGAGCAATACACATTTTTTTGTTTGTATAAACTTTATTTATTTTGCGAGGTTTTCGACAGCGAATACACATGTGAATGATTACCTCGAATACGATACAAACAGTTGTGGACTGAACGGATAAAAAAAAAATCAAATTCATAACTACATCATAAGGCACAAGTGAAAAAGGTCAACAAAGGGTTCTACAAACAAATGTTGCATAACGATTGGTTACATTATGACGACAGTATAATATAATATAAAACAACCAATACTTAAACCTCTTATTCGTGAAATATAAGTTATTTACCTAAACCGTTTCGAGCAATACACATGCCTTTTCATTTTCAGAAGCACTATTAGAAATATTGGCCATTCTCCAAGATGACGTGTTAAAGCATCAGGAAATAGTCAAAAGGCGAGTATCGGCGTTCCGTGACGTAAATGTAGGTTTCCATCAGGTGCGCTGGACGCAATAAACTGGCAGTCAAAATATTTCTTTTGTTAAAAACTCCGTTTCCTAAAATTGCAGGCTAAAAAGCTGGCAACACACGAGTATCGAGTGAGCTACGGGCATGTTCCACCCACCTCACAAAGACAAAACTGTCCATATTTAATTTATACGCTGCCTCACATCTGTTCCCATAGTAGGCGATGTGCTAATATACTATGTGACCCGGTGCCAAGTAACACCCCCCCCCCCCCCCCAACACCCCTCCCTCTACACGCAGTGACCATGGGTGCCATTAGATAGATATGTGGCCTTGATATGATAGCATATGGACCATGTATCTGTGCCTTGAGTTTCTGCATTGTTACTGGCGGCAGTGAGTGGCTCACTTTGGATCACCCATGTCGTTTGCAAGACGGTCGGAGATAATTGAAGGGTGGATGACGTAGACGTGTCCTTGGTAATCAGGCGGCGCCATGGCAACTGTGCGTTGCCTTTGCGACGTGAGATAATGAGGCTTACAACAGTATCCAGCTCAGTCTGCCGCAGTCAGGTAACACAACAGGGCCCGTATTCTCAAACGAGTTGCGAACTTCGCAACTCGACTTCCTCGCAAATATTGCTGCGAAAAATCGCAAAAGTAGCGTTTCATCGCAAGTGGTATTCTCGAAAAGTTAAGAAAAAGATCTTCCTAAGTTTCATCGCAAAATTTGCGATGTGTTCATACGTCTCGCAACTAGTCGCAACTAGTCAGTAATCATGGTGGCAATCTTCATGGCGAGTCGCTTATTTCGACGAAGGCTCCGACAGCGAATCGTTAGGCTTCGTGAAGATCCATTCACGAATCTCAACAACAATAAGGTGTTTATATGGGTATGTTGTGGTATCATTATCAGGCCGCAGTGCACCTAAAATAGCGTCTTTGTTCCAATCTAAGCGCGCGTGGCTAATTAAGTGACGTCAAATGTATTGTGACGCAATGCATCAAAGATGTTACTTAGCAGCGAACTATACCTACAAGTGACACCGACACCCCCCCCCCCCCACCATCAACTGCTTTAGTCACCTATATCATTATATTTAGGATAAAGCGGAGAAAATCGAAGCGAGACATTTATATTATCATATAAATAAATTTAGATCTAATACATCTACAGCAATAAAGTTATCTGTTAATGTGCATTCAAAATTAACCCTAGTCGAAGCGATGGTTTTGGCGCTGTACGTAAGTGCCTCGAATATGTTACGCTCCATATGCAACAAAACAATAACTGCTCATACGATTTCTGTAATATATGGCATGTCACTTGATCATGGCAATCCCTTTAAAGTGCGGAAATTTCTGCAAAATCGAGGCGACTGTTTTTGCGTATTCGCTGAAATAATATTGATGTCTGGAATCGCGGGTTGCACGTGAATGTAGCGCAATAACATAACATATATCTATCAATGTTGCTGTGAATGTGTCGCTTCGATTTTCCTAAACTTCTAGCATTTTATCTAAATTTGTCCTGGTGGAGTGACAAGCTAAGTTGAACAGCAAGTGAATGGGCGAAGTCGATATCGCTTATGTCTAAGTTTGCTATTCTGGGACAACTCTACATTCGACCATTTACTACATATATTTTACCATGTTTACGCACTCCGACAATTTGGGTATCCATGGTACATACATATGGCTTTACCAGTACATCTACAATGCCCCCGCCCCTTCCCATAATCCTTGCTCTTGCTAGCCAGCCGAAGTGATGAGCGTGATGTGCACTCATGATTTTTGCAACTTTGTATCGTTTATTTCTTTATTGACGTCATATCGAGCGTCACGACCAGCGAGCACGCTGTCATTCTTGCATAACTGTTATTTGGCTAATTGTAGCATACAATTACAAAATGTAATTGCGACTGACCGAGTTGGGGCCTGCATGTCAGAGATCGTATACTATAGGGAATAATCTCTCTGATTATATATATATGCTAAATTAATCCGCCCCTGGGGGCCGGCATGCGAGTTGCGTCGCCTGCCTACCCCCGGAGGTGGATTAATTTAGTTAATGAGGATTGAATCGGCAAATTTAAAGATTCGAGATTCAGAATTTAATTGTAAGATTGGGCTCACTTATTTCTTGCTATGCTGCTTGTTTGCTGTTATATGAGATACGGAGCATATGTTGAATTATCCAGTCCAGACAATAATTCTTATTTTAAAATTTATTTTGAACAATTTTTTGTGTGGAAATGTGTATATATTTTGCGTGCGCTTTCGTTCATGTTCACGTACGTGTTTCGTCACAGAGACTACCCATACTCTGTTTCAAGTAATGGCGCGAGTGCACGTTGTAAAGATTTGTTTCTGCTACACCATGTATACCATGTATACAGTGGTATCAACACGCAAAAAACTAAGTTACTAACAGCCTCCTACACTCATTTGAGTGGTTCAGGTTGGAAGCATGACACGTTTAGTCGCGCCGTCACGGCGTCAGTTGTCAAAGTGCCTCAGTGCTAAAGTCTAATTAATGGATTACAATGTTACAAGATCTTAAATAACCTGAGATAGTGTCTGCATGGTCTGTGCTAGTGGATTACCATGACCAAGCGTCCCACCCGTGACCGTGTCTCGTAGATCTATTCATGATATTGGATACTATATAAATCTGCAACATACGAAGACGACAGCGTCACTTACGCTTGCCAATGTAAGTTAGGCTAATGTGCGTAAGTCGTTTAGCTTACTTTGCCTTGATATTGATAAACATGCCATACCATAGGTATAGAATGGTCGCATATTGTCCTGAGCTTAATTTAAATTTAGGCCTGATGTCCGCCCATTACAGCCTCAGACATATTTGCCAGTCCCCCCCCCCCCCCCCCCCACCTCCCTCGTCATATTTCTGGAGTTTTATGTCTATTCACATTTGCAAATACTAAATGTTAATGCCCAATACATGTTAATATCCACCGCTGCAAAAAAGCGCGCCTTCGTTTAGACCAGTTGCTACGAGAAAATTATCCCTGACAACCGCGAAAAACTACTTGCGAAACTTCGTAGCTGCGATAAATCACAAAAATTTCGAGAATAGGAACTTGCGATTTTTCGCAGCTACGATTTTTCGCAAATAGTTCTTCTTAAATATTGCGATGATCGCAACTTGTTCGAGAATACGGGCCCAGGGACGTAATTAGCTGGGAGGCGTGACCCGTAGCGCTGTTTGTACTTTAGATCTGCATGCAGTTTGCACATGCTAAGGAAAACCATGAGAGATGGGTGACTTGTAAATACAATAATATTCTAGCATAGATCTACGTATAGGCCTATGTCGTTTACCTTGATGATAATGTGTAGCCTAATCAGTGGCGGATCCAGGGGGGGGGGATTAGGGGGGTTGCAACCCCCCGCCCCCTTGGGAACCTGAACATACACTGTTAAAGTCGGCTTCTCCGAACAGCGCCCCCCCCCCCCCTGGTCGCAAATTTTCAGAGAGCAACCCCCCCCCCCCTTGGCAAATTCCTAGATCCGCCCCTGCTAATGACTAATGGGCGGATCTCTATAGGAAAACACTTTCCTATGTATTTCGTCGGAAAGCACAGTGCGTGCTCAAGTTCCCAAGAACGGGGGGGTGGGGGGGGGCTGCAGCCCCTTATCCTCCCTCCCCCCGCCCCCATGGATCCGCCCCTGAATTATGCTTTAACTCGTCAGTGATAATTTTCAAAACTATGTATAGGCTGCTATAGGTTATTGAGCTGCAAGTTCGATCTACGCCAGTTTGTGCATTTTAGCCGCGGCTCCCGCGGTGTCGACCGAACTATGCGAATGTCACTTGCATCGTGCGGGGGGTGGGGGTGGCGCCAGCAAATTTAGCCCTTTAAGAAACTATCAATCTATAATCGTTAGAGACATTGTATGTATTCAAGATTTTGAAAGTATACCTAATTGTGTATATTTTGTGTATATCTATGTGTTCTTTTCTTAGATACTTGAGCACTGGACAAATATCACTGTGCTATCCTATCCTATCCGGTGGTATCCTGATTCACCATGACGAGAGCCCGCCTCACACCGGCGCTGCTGTTTGTTCTAGTGGAGGTGAGAGTAAACCACCCTCCCCCCAACCGCCTCAGGCCAAAGTTTTGCCCACCCACCCTCTAGAGGCTGACCCTCGAAATTTCATAAATTCGTTGCCCCCCGCCCGCCTATCTCCCTCAACCTTCCACCTGTTGTGATTTTCTACAGTAAACTTTCGCGGCCAAAAGTTGCCCCTACCCAAACCAATTGTGTCCCTAGTTACATTATTACTAGGCTTATATGCTTTTATCAATACAAGTGTCATATATATCTGTGTATCTATATTGTGAGATCGGCGCAAGGCAAGGCTCGGTACCTCAGCGGGCAGCACACCAGCTCGATGCTTAAACACCAGGGTGCCCTCATTAAGGTATCACACCGGTTCCCTCGGAGGCCAACCATTGCCGACCTAACGCCATGGTATCCAGGGTGCTTATAGCCAGACGTTGGTCCCCAGGTGGCGTGTGTCCGGGATGTTCTGGCGGCGAGCGCCGGCTACACCGACCACACCCAAGACGACCATAGCATCGGTAAGGACATCACGACAGACCATGTCACACCATGTCAGGCCATGTCAGGCCATGCCAGACCATGTCACACCATGTCAGGCCATGTCACACCATGTCAGGCCATGTCAGGCCATGACAGACCATGTCACACCATGTCAGGCCATGTCAGGCCATGTCAGGCCATGTCACACCATGACAGACCATGTCAGGCCATGTCAGACCATAACGGACCATGTCCCACCATGTCAGGCCATGTCAGGCCATGTCAGGCCATGTCAGACCATGCCACACCATGTCAGGCCATGTCAGGCCAAGTCAGACCATGTCAGACCATGACAGACCATGTCACACCATGTCACACCATGTCACACCATGTCACACCATGTTAGGCCATGTCAGGCCAAGTCAGACCATGTCAGACCATGACAGACCACGTCAGACCATGACAGACCATGACAGACCATGTCAGACAATGTCAGGCCATGTCACACCATGTCGCACCATGTCAGGCCAAGTCAGACCATGTCAGACCACAGGGGCGGATCCAGGGGAGGCGCGACCCGGCCCCGGCACCCCCATTTGACATAAAAATAGAATGAAAACCGAAACCGCCCCCCCCCCCTTTCTAGCATATCTGGATCCGACTCTGAAACCGCCCCCCCCCCCCACCTCTATCCAGATTCCTGGATCCGCCCCTGGACCATGTCAGACCATGCCAGACCAGAACGACATGGATATCATGTGGACTTCATCATTAGCATTACGTTACATTATACATTAGATTATCTCGCGAGATGGAATGGGTTGCGCACACCAAGACCAGTGAATGGCATGACGAGCCAAGAAGGTATCATAACGCGGTCGTTCAGCTCTAGATGGACGCCATGGTCACAGCTGCCCCCCCCCCCCCTCCCCTTTGCTGACAGACTGAACCATGGAGGCGCCCCTTCACTATCATAACGTGGTCGTTCAGTTCTAGATGGACGCCATGGTCACAGCTGCCTCCGCCCCCCCACCCCTGCTGACAGACTGAGCCATGGAGGCGCCCCTTCACTATCATAACGTGGTCGTTCAGTTCTAGATGGTCGCCATGGTCACAGCTGCCCCCCCCCCTCCCCCCCTGCTGACAGACTGAGCCATGAAGGCGCCCCTTCACTATCATAACGTGGTCGTTCAGTTCTAGATGGTCGCCATGGTCACGGCTGCCCCCCCCCCCCCCCTCCCCCCCTGCTGACAGACTGAACCACGGAGGCGCCCCTTCACTATCATAACGTGGTCGTTCAGTTCTAGATGGACGCCAAAGTCACAGCTGCCCTCCCCCCCCCCCCCCTCCTGCTGACAGACTGAACCATGGAGGCGCCCCTTCACTATCATAACGTGGTCGTTCAGCTCTAGATGGACGCCAAAGTCACAGCTGCCCTCCCCCCCCCCCCTCCTGCTGACAGACTGAACCATGGAGGCGCCCCTTTACTATCATAACGTGGTCGTTCAGTTCTAGATGGACGCCAAGGTCACGGCTGCCCCCCCCCCCCCCCGCCCACCCCTGCTGACAGACTGAACCATGAAAGTGCCCCTTTAATATCATAACGTGGTCGTTCAGTTCTAGATGGTCGCCATGGTCACAGCTGCCCCCCCCCCTCCCCCCCTGCTGACAGACTGAGCCATGAAGGCGCCCCTTCACTATCATAACGTGGTCGTTCAGTTCTAGATGGTCGCCATGGTCACGGCTGCCCCCCCCCCCCTCCCCCCCTGCTGACAGACTGAACCACGGAGGCGCCCCTTCACTATCATAACGTGGTCGTTCAGTTCTAGATGGACGCCAAAGTCACAGCTGCCCTCCCCCCCCCCCCCCTCCTGCTGACAGACTGAACCATGGAGGCGCCCCTTCACTATCATAACGTGGTCGTTCAGCTCTAGATGGACGCCAAAGTCACAGCTGCCCTCCCCCCCCCCCCTCCTGCTGACAGACTGAACCATGGAGGCGCCCCTTTACTATCATAACGTGGTCGTTCAGTTCTAGATGGACGCCAAGGTCACGGCTGCCCCCCCCCCCCCGCCCACCCCTGCTGACAGACTGAACCATGAAAGTGCCCCTTTAATATCATAACGTGGTCGTTCAGTTCTAGGTGGTCGCCATGGCAACAGCTCCCCCCCAGTGCTGTGCTTCCTCAGCATAAAGCGCGGTCGGTGCCCGGGGGGTGCGGCTGCCCCACCCCACCCACCCCCCCACCCACGCCTTCTACTACAACACGCAGCTCGCCAGATGCCTCAAGTTTGTCTACAGCGGCTGCCATGGAAACAGGAATCGGTTCACAAAACTACAAGATTGCAAGGACAAATGTCGTAAGTTACGGAGCTAACTTGGGAAATTATTTTTTTAACCAAAAATCTCGCACGCGCGCCTGAAACAGATACGCTTCTAGCTACTATGAAGAGTCAAATGGTCTCCGTACCGAAATGACAAGTATCTTATTTCCTTACGTCGTTCTCTGCGCATGGGCGCATGAAGCACGAGGGTGCAGCCATATATAGTAACTGTCTCAATGGCGGCAGTGGGACAGCTCTTTCTAACGTTTTTAGTGGGTCGTCTACACAATCTTTCTGTCCATGCGTCACTCTACAGTTTGTGGAGGGATTACTGCAATGACAGGTGTCGTGTGTGACACATTCCATACTTGTCTAACACTAATTACTACCCCCCCCCCCCCCCCCACATCCCGCCTCCCCACCATCCTTCCTTCTGGAGCGCAGAGCGGACGATCAGGAATAGCATGAAGAAGACACAGAAATCACATGGTATGTCAACCTAGTGGCTAACTGAACACCCCCCCCCCCCCCACTCAGGAAAAGAAGTCGCTTTCGAACAAATTTGAACAAAAGGCAAACATCGGGCGAGCGGGGCCGCAATGTGTGGCGAGATAGATTCGGAAGAGTTGGGAAGCCGGCGCGCGATCTCCCACCAGAGGGCGTCGCGCTTACGCTATAGTGAGGAACGAGCGCCCTCTGCTGGGAGAGTGGATGATGCACTCTTAGATCTATGGTTGCAATGGAGGATGCTAGAGCTATGGCGCGACATTTTCTTCCTTTTGGCAAATTTAGAAAATATGTTCGAAGACGGGTTTTCTATGTCTAATTGGAGTATTAGTTCAGCAGGCGGCCAAAGCCGTTCGCGGATTTACATTTTGTTGTAATTTTAAAACTTTAAAATGTGTTATTGATCCGTACATTTTGTTGTAATTTTAAAACTTTAAAATGTGTTATTGATCCGTTGTTCATTTCTGTTGCATAGAATGTGAGGCTCACAAGCCACGTGGTGGACATGTGGCAAATATCGCTTGTTCCACAAATTATTCGTTCTTGAAGGCATGCTCAAGTGATAAAAAATCGATGGTGCCGATGGTGCAATGAAATATCAACTCTTAATAAATTAATAAATTATTAAATGGTATAATGTAGCGTTCACAAGGCGTTGTTTATGTCAATTGCGGACGCTATATCAGAAGCAATTGTGGTCTTAGTGGGCTGACTGATGTGGGATATTCGTAGCCAATCAGTTGCTTTCAA
Organism: Arenicola marina; assembly: GCA_964019135.1. NCBI lineage: Eukaryota > Metazoa > Annelida > Polychaeta > Arenicolidae > Arenicola > Arenicola marina. Next base: position 35,409,508 of record OZ025263.1, on the reverse strand, counting down.
GTCGCTGTTGCTATGGCGATGGGCCAACTGACCCGCCGGTCCAAACTAGCCATATCGGTTATCTCAATTAATATTAGGATATAAGGCCACTCAGACTCGTTTGACCTACGCATGCGCAGGGTTGGCGGTGCCGGACCTGTGTTACCGTGACCGGAAGCGAGGGGAGTGTGCGGACACGAAGGTCAAGGCCGTTCAGGTCTACTACTACAACAACAAGGCGAGGGGCGGGGGGGAGGGCGGGGTCGGCTTTCTCTACAGCGGCTGTGGCGGAAACGACAACCGGTTCGACACTCAGGCTGAATGTATGGGGAGATGTGGTATGAAAAACATAATCAACCGTTCTCTGTTGTAAAAATGTGTTCGCCTTGAAGCTGAATCGTATCGATGCTCTACCCTCGCTCCCTGTCCCTGCGTACCCCCACAAGACCTCCCTCCCACCCTCACTCCCTGTCCCTGCGTACCCCCACAAGACCTCCCTCTCACCCTCACTCCCTGTCCCTGCGTACCCCACACGACCTCCCTCCCACCCTCACTCCCTGTCCTGCGTACCCCCACACGACCTCCCTCTCACCTTCACTCCCTGTCCCTGTGTACCCCACACGACATCTCTCCCACCCTCACTCCCTGTTCCTGCGTACCCCCACACGACCTCCCTCCCACCCTCACTCCCTGTCCCTGCGTACCCCCACACGACCTGCCTCTCACCCTCACTCCCTGTCCCTGCGTACCCCCACACGACCTCCCTCCCACCCTCACTCCCTGTCCCTGCGTACCCCCACAAGACCTCCCTCCCACCCTCACTCCCTGTCCCTGCGTACCCCCACAAGACCTCCCTTCCACCCTCACTCCCTGTCCCTGCGTACCCCCACACGACCTCCCTCCCACCCTCACTCCCTGTCCCTGCGCGACCTCTTTCCCACCCTCACTCCCTGTCCCTGCGTACCCCCACAAGACCTCCCTCCCACCCTCACTCCCTGTCCCTGCGTACCCCCACACGACCTCCCTCCCACCCTCACTCCCTGTCCCTGCGTACCCCCACACGACCTCCCTCCCACCCTCACTCCCTTTCCCTGCGTACCCCCACACGACCTCCCTCCCACCCTCACTCCCTGTCCCTGCGTACCCCCACACGACCTCCCTCCCACCCTCACTCCCTGTCCCTGCGTACCCCCACACGACCTCCCTCCCACCCTCACTCCCTGTCCCTGCGTACCCCCACACGACCTCCCTCCCACCCTCACTCCCTGTCCCTGCGTACCCCCACACGAACTCCCTCCCACCCTCACTCCCTGTCCCTGCGTACCCCCACACGACCTCCCTCCCACCCTCACTCCCTGTCCCTGCGTACCCCCACAAGACCTCCCTCCCACCCTCACTCCCTGTCCCTGCGTACCCCCACAAGACCTCCCTCCCACCCTCACTCCCTGTCCCTGCGTACCCCCACAAGACCTCCCTCCCACCCTCACTCCCTGTCCCTGCGTACCCCCACAAGACCTCCCTCCCACCCTCACTCCCTGTCCCTGCGTACCCCCACAAGACCTCCCTCCCACCCTCACTCCCTGTCCCTGCGTACCCCCACAAGACCTCCCTCCCACCCTCACTCCCTGTCCCTGCGTACCCCCACAAGACCTCCCTCCCACCCTCACTCCGTGTCCCTGCGTACCCCCACACGACCTCCCTCCCACCCTCACTCCCTGTCCCTGCGTACCCCCACAAGACCTCCCTCCCACCCTCACTCCCTGTCCCTGCGTACCCCCACACGACCTCCCTCCCACCCTCACTCCCTGTCCCTGCGTACCCCCACAAGACCTCCCTCCCACCCTCACTCCCTGTCCCTGCGTACCCCCACACGACCTTCCTCCCACCCTCACTCCCTGTCCCTGCGTACCCCCACAAGACCTCCCTCCCACCCTCACTCCCTGTCCCTGCGTACCCCCACACGACCTCCCTCCCACCCTCACTCCCTGTCCCTGCGTACCCCAACACGACCTCCCTCCCACCCTCACTCCCTGTCCCTGCGTACCCCCACACGACCTCCCTCCCACCCCCACTCCCTGTCCCTGCGTACCCCCACACGACCTCCCTCCCACCCTCACTCCCTGTCCCTGTGTACCACCACACGACCTCCCTCCCACCCTCACTCCCTGTCCCTGTGTACTCCCACACGACCTCCCTCCCACCCTCACTCTCTGTCCCTGTGTACCCCCACACGACCTCCCTCCCACCCTCACTCCCTGTCCCTGCGTACCCCCACACGACCTCCCTCTCACCCTCACTCCCTGTCCCTGCGTACCCCCACACGACCTCCCTCCCACCCTCACTCCCTGTCCCTGCGTACCCCCACACGACCTCCCTCTCACCTTCACTCCCTGTCCCTGTGTACCCCCACACGACATCTCTCCCACCCTCACTCCCTGTTCCTGCGTACCCCCACACGACCTCCCTCCCACCCTCACTCCCTGTCCCTGCGTACCCCCACACGACCTGCCTCTCACCCTCACTCCCTGTCCCTGCGTACCCCCACACGACCTCCCTCCCACCCTCACTCCCTGTCCCTGCGTACCCCCACACGACCTCCCTCCCACCCTCACTCCCTGGCCATGTGTACCCGCACACGACCTCCCTCCCACCCTCACTCCCTGTCCATGTGTACCCCCACACGACCTCCCTCCCACCTTCACTCCCTGTCCATGTGTACCCCCACACAACCTCCCTCCCACCCTCACTCCCTGGCCATGTGTACCCGCACACGATCTCCCTCCCACCCTCACTCCCTGTCCATGTGTACCCCCACACGACCTCCCTCCCACCTTCACTCCCTGTCCATGTGTACCCCCACACAACCTCCCTCCCACCCTCACTCCCTGTCCGTGTGTACCCCCACACGCCCTCCCTCCCACCCTCACTCCCTGTCTGTGTGTACCCCCACACGACCTCCCTCCCACCCTCACTCCCTGTCCGTGTGTACCCCCACACGACCTCCCTCCTACCCTCACTCACTGTCCGTGTGTACCCCCACACGACCTCCCTTCCACCCTCACTCCCTGTCCCTGCGCGACCTCTTTCCCACCCTCACTCCCTGTCCCTGTGTACCCCCACACGCCCTCCCTCCCACCCTCACTCCCTGTCCCTGCGTACCCCCACACGACCTCCCTCCCACCCTCACTCCCTGTCCGTGTGTACCCCCACACGACCTCCCTTCCACCCTCACTCCCTGTCCCTGCGCGACCTCTTTCCCACCCTCACTCCCTGTCCCTGTGTACCCCCACACGCCCTCCCTCCCACCCTCACTCCCTGTCCCTGCGTACCCCCACACGACCTCCCTCCCACCCTCACTCCCTGTCCGTGTGTACCCCCACACGACCTCCCTCCCACCCTCACTCCCTGTCCCTGCGTACCCCCACACGACCTCCCTCCCACCCTCACTCCCTGTCCGTGTGTACCCCCACACGACTTCCCTTCCACCCTCACTCCCTGTCCCTGCGCGACCTCTTTCCCACCCTCACTCCCTGTCCCTGTGTACCCCCACACGCCCTCCCTCCCACTCTCACTCCCTGTCCGTGCGTACCCCCACACGACCTCCCTTCCACCCTCACTCCCTGTCCCTGCGCGACCTCTTTCCCACCCTCACTCCCTGTCCCTGTGTACCCCCACACGCCCTCCCTCCCACCCTCACTCCCTGTCCCTGTGTACCCCCACACGACCTCCCTCCCACCCTCACTCCCTGTCCCTGTGTACCCCCACACGACCTCCCTCCCACCCTCACTCCCTGTCCCTGTGTACCCGCACACGACCTCCCTCCCACCTTCACTCCCTGTCCGTGTGTACCCCCACACGACCTCCCTCCCACCTTCACTCCCTGTCCATGTGTACCCCCACACGACCTCCCTCCCACCCTCACTCCCTGTCCCTGTGTACCCCCACACGACCTCCCTCCCACCCTCACTCTCTGTCCCTGCGTACCCCCACACGACCTCCCTCCCACCCTCACTCCCTGTCCCTGCGTACCCCCACACGACCTCCCTCCCACCCTCACTCCCTGTCCGTGAGTACCCCCACACGACCTCCCTCCCACCCTCACTCCCTGTCCCTGCGTACCCCCACACGACCTCCCTCCCACCCCACTCCCTGTCCGTGTGTACCCCCACACGACCTCCCTTCCACCCTCACTCCCTGTCCCTGCGCGACCTCTTTCCCACCCTCACTCCCTGTCCCTGTGTACCCCCACACGCCCTCCCTCCCACCCTCACTCCCTGTCCCTGCGTACCCCCAAACGACTTCCCTCCCACCCTCACTCTCTGTCCCTGCGTACCGCCACACGACCTCTTTCCCACCCTCACTCCCTGTCCGTGTGTACCCCCACACGACCTCCCTCCCACCCTCACTCCCTGTCCCTGCGTACCGCCACACGACCTCCCTCCCACCCTCACTCCCTGTCCATGCGTACCCCCACACGCCCTCCCTCCCACCCTCACTCCCTGTCCCTGCGTACCCCCACACGACCTCCCTTCCACCCTCACTCCCTGGCCATGTGTACCCGCACACGACCTCCCTCCCACCCTCACTCCCTGTCCATGTGTACCCCCACACGACCTCCCTCCCACCTTCACTCCCTGTCCATGTGTACCCCCACACAACCTCCCTCCCACCCTCACTCCCTGGCCATGTGTACCCGCACACGACCTCCCTCCCACCCTCACTCCCTGTCCATGTGTACCCCCACACGACCTCCCTCCCACCTTCACTCCCTGTCCATGTGTACCCCCACACAACCTCCCTCCCACCCTCACTCCCTGTCCGTGTGTACCCCCACACGCCCTCCCTCCCACCCTCACTCCCTGTCTGTGTGTACCCCCACACGACCTCCCTCCCACCCTCACTCCCTGTCCGTGTGTACCCCCACACGACCTCCCTCCTACCCTCACTCACTGTCCGTGTGTACCCCCACACGACCTCCCTTCCACCCTCACTCCCTGTCCCTGCGCGACCTCTTTCCCACCCTCACTCCCTGTCCCTGTGTACCCCCACACGCCCTCCCTCCCACCCTCACTCCCTGTCCCTGCGTACCCCCACACGACCTCCCTCCCACCCTCACTCCCTGTCCGTGTGTACCCCCACACGACCTCCCTTCCACCCTCACTCCCTGTCCCTGCGCGACCTCTTTCCCACCCTCACTCCCTGTCCCTGTGTACCCCCACACGCCCTCCCTCCCACCCTCACTCCCTGTCCCTGCGTACCCCCACACGACCTCCCTCCCACCCTCACTCCCTGTCCGTGTGTACCCCCACACGACCTCCCTCCCACCCTCACTCCCTGTCCCTGCGTACCCCCACACGACCTCCCTCCCACCCTCACTCCCTGTCCGTGTGTACCCCCACACGACTTCCCTTCCACCCTCACTCCCTGTCCCTGCGCGACCTCTTTCCCACCCTCACTCCCTGTCCCTGTGTACCCCCACACGCCCTCCCTCCCACTCTCACTCCCTGTCCGTGCGTACCCCCACACGACCTCCCTTCCACCCTCACTCCCTGTCCCTGCGCGACCTCTTTCCCACCCTCACTCCCTGTCCCTGTGTACCCCCACACGCCCTCCCTCCCACCCTCACTCCCTGTCCCTGTGTACCCCCACACGACCTCCCTCCCACCCTCACTCCCTGTCCCTGTGTACCCCCACACGACCTCCCTCCCACCCTCACTCCCTGTCCCTGTGTACCCGCACACGACCTCCCTCCCACCTTCACTCCCTGTCCGTGTGTACCCCCACACGACCTCCCTCCCACCTTCACTCCCTGTCCATGTGTACCCCCACACGACCTCCCTCCCACCCTCACTCCCTGTCCCTGTGTACCCCCACACGACCTCCCTCCCACCCTCACTCTCTGTCCCTGCGTACCCCCACACGACCTCCCTCCCACCCTCACTCCCTGTCCCTGCGTACCCCCACACGACCTCCCTCCCACCCTCACTCCCTGTCCGTGAGTACCCCCACACGACCTCCCTCCCACCCTCACTCCCTGTCCCTGCGTACCCCCACACGACCTCCCTCCCACCCCACTCCCTGTCCGTGTGTACCCCCACACGACCTCCCTTCCACCCTCACTCCCTGTCCCTGCGCGACCTCTTTCCCACCCTCACTCCCTGTCCCTGTGTACCCCCACACGCCCTCCCTCCCACCCTCACTCCCTGTCCCTGCGTACCCCCAAACGACTTCCCTCCCACCCTCACTCTCTGTCCCTGCGTACCGCCACACGACCTCTTTCCCACCCTCACTCCCTGTCCGTGTGTACCCCCACACGACCTCCCTCCCACCCTCACTCCCTGTCCCTGCGTACCGCCACACGACCTCCCTCCCACCCTCACTCCCTGTCCATGCGTACCCCCACACGCCCTCCCTCCCACCCTCACTCCCTGTCCGTGTGTACCCCCACACGACCTCCCTTCCACCCTCACTCCCTGTCCCTGCGCGACCTCTTTCCCACCCTCACTCCCTGTCCCTGTGTACCCCCACACGCCCTCCCTCCCACCCTCACTCCCTGTCCCTGCGTACCCCCACACGACCTCCCTCCCACCCTCACTCCCTGTCCGTGTGTACCCCCACACGACCTCCCTCCCACCCTCACTCCCTGTCCCTGCGTACCCCCACACGACCTCCCTCCCACCCTCACTCCCTGTCCGTGTGTACCCCCACACGACTTCCCTTCCACCCTCACTCCCTGTCCCTGCGCGACCTCTTTCCCACCCTCACTCCCTGTCCCTGTGTACCCCCACACGCCCTCCCTCCCACTCTCACTCCCTGTCCGTGCGTACCCCCACACGACCTCCCTTCCACCCTCACTCCCTGTCCCTGCGCGACCTCTTTCCCACCCTCACTCCCTGTCCCTGTGTACCCCCACACGCCCTCCCTCCCACCCTCACTCCCTGTCCCTGTGTACCCCCACACGACCTCCCTCCCACCCTCACTCCCTGTCCCTGTGTACCCCCACACGACCTCCCTCCCACCCTCACTCCCTGTCCCTGTGTACCCGCACACGACCTCCCTCCCACCTTCACTCCCTGTCCGTGTGTACCCCCACACGACCTCCCTCCCACCTTCACTCCCTGTCCATGTGTACCCCCACACGACCTCCCTCCCACCCTCACTCCCTGTCCCTGTGTACCCCCACACGACCTCCCTCCCACCCTCACTCTCTGTCCCTGCGTACCCCCACACGACCTCCCTCCCACCCTCACTCCCTGTCCCTGCGTACCCCCACACGACCTCCCTCCCACCCTCACTCCCTGTCCGTGAGTACCCCCACACGACCTCCCTCCCACCCTCACTCCCTGTCCCTGCGTACCCCCACACGACCTCCCTCCCACCCCACTCCCTGTCCGTGTGTACCCCCACACGACCTCCCTTCCACCCTCACTCCCTGTCCCTGCGCGACCTCTTTCCCACCCTCACTCCCTGTCCCTGTGTACCCCCACACGCCCTCCCTCCCACCCTCACTCCCTGTCCCTGCGTACCCCCAAACGACTTCCCTCCCACCCTCACTCTCTGTCCCTGCGTACCGCCACACGACCTCTTTCCCACCCTCACTCCCTGTCCGTGTGTACCCCCACACGACCTCCCTCCCACCCTCACTCCCTGTCCCTGCGTACCGCCACACGACCTCCCTCCCACCCTCACTCCCTGTCCATGCGTACCCCCACACGCCCTCCCTCCCACCCTCACTCCCTGTCCCTGCGTACCCCCACACGACCTCCCTTCCACCCTCACTCCCTGTCCCTGCGCGACCTCTTTCCCACCCTCACTCCCTGTCCGTGTGTACCCCCACACGACCTCCCTCCCACCCTCACTCCCTGTCCCTGCGTACCCCCACACGACCTCCCTCCCACCCTCACTCCCTGTCCCTGCGTACCCCCACACGACCTCCCTCCCACCCTCACTCCCTGTCTGTGTGTACCCCCACACGACCTCCCTCCCACCCTCACTCCCTGTCCGTGTGTACCCCCACACGACCTCCCTCCCACCCTCACTCCCTGTCTGTGTGCACCCCCACACGACCTCCCTCCCACCCTCACTCCCTGTCCGTGTGTACCCCCACACGACCTCCCTCCTACCCTCACTCACTGTCCGTGTGTACCCCCACACGACCTCCCTTCCACCCTCACTCCCTGTCCCTGCGCGACCTCTTTCCCACCCTCACTCCCTGTCCCTGTGTACCCCCACACGCCCTCCCTCCCACCCTCACTCCCTGTCCCTGCGTACCCCCACACGACCTCCCTCCCACCCTCACTCCCTGTCCCTGTGTACCCCCACACGACCTCCCTTCCACCCACACTCCCTGTCCCTGCGCGACTTCTTTCCCACCCTCACTCCCTGTCCCTGTGTACCCCCACACGCCCTCCCTCCCACCCTCACTCCCTGTCCCTGCGTACCCCCACACGACCTCCCTCCCACCCTCACTCCCTGTCCGTGTGTACCCCTACACGACCTCCTTCCCACCCTCACTCCCTGTCCCTGCGTACCCCCACACGACCTCCCTCCCACCCTCACTCCCTGTCCGTGTGTACCCCCACACGACCTCCTTTCCACCCTCACTCCCTGTCCCTGCGCGACCTCTTTCCCACCCTTACTCCCTGTCCCTGTGTACCCCCACACGCCCTCCCTCCCACCCTCACTCCCTGTCCCTGCGTACCCCCACACGACCTCCCTTCCACCCTCACTCCCTGTCCCTGCGCGACCTCTTTCCCACCCTCACTCCCTGTCCCTGTGTACCCCCACACGCCCTCCCTCCCACCCTCACTCCCTGTCCCTGTGTACCCCCACACGACCTCCCTCCCACCCTCACTCCCTGTCCATGTGTACCCCCACACGACCTCCCTCCCACCCTCACTCCCTGTCCCTGTGTACCCCCACACGACCTCCCTCCCACCCTCACTCCCTGTCCGTGTGTACCCCCACACGACCTCCCTCCCACCCTCACTCTCTGTCCCTGCGTACCCCCACACGACCTCCCTCCCACCCTCACTCCCTGTCCGTGAGTACCCCCACACGACCTCCCTCCCACCCTCACTCCCTGTCCCTGCGTACCCCCACACGACCTCCCTCCCACCCCCACTCCCTGTCCGTGTGTACCCCCACACGACCTCCCTTCCACCCTCACTCCCTGTCCCTGCGCGACCTCTTTCCCACCCTCACTCCCTGTCCCTGTGTACCCCCACACGCCCTCCCTCCCACCCTCACTCCCTGTCCCTGCGTACCCCCACACGACCTCCCTCCCACCCTCACTCTCTGTCCCTGCGTACCGCCACACGACCTCTTTCCCACCCTCACTCCCTGTCCGTGTGTACCCCCACACGACCTCCCTCCCACCCTCACTCCCTGTCCCTGCGTACCGCCACACGACCTCCCTCCCACCCTCACTCCCTGTCCATGCGTACCCCCACACGCCCTCCCTCCCACCCTCACTCCCTGTCCCTGCGTACCCCCACACGACCTCCCTTCCACCCTCACTCCCTGTCCCTGCGCGACCTCTTTCCCACCCTCACTCCCTGTCCGTGTGTACCCCCACACGACCTCCCTCCCACCCTCACTCCCTGTCCCTGTGTACCCCCACACGACCTCCCTCCCACCCCCACTCCCTGTCCGTGTGTACCCCCACACGACCTCCCTTCCACCCTCACTCCCTGTCCCTGCGCGACCTCTTTCCCACCCTCACTCCCTGTCCCTGTGTACCCCTACACGCCCTCCCTCCCACCCTCACTCCCTGTCCCTGCGTACCCCCACACGACCTCCCTCCCACCCTCACTCTCTGTCCCTGCGTACCGCCACACGACCTCTTTCCCACCCTCACTCCCTGTCCGTGTGTACCCCCACACGACCTCCCTCCCACCCTCACTCCCTGTCCCTGCGTACCGCCACACGACCTCCCTCCCACCCTCACTCCCTGTCCATGCGTACCCCCACACGCCCTCCCTCCCACCCTCACTCCCTGTCCCTGCGTACCCCCACACGACCTCCCTTCCACCCTCACTCCCTGTCCCTGCGCGACCTCTTTCCCACCCTCACTCCCTGTCCGTGTGTACCCCCACACGACCTCCCTCCCACCCTCACTCCCTGTCCCTGCGTACCCCCACACGACCTCCCTCCCACCCTCACTCCCTGTCCCTGTGTACCCCCACACGACCTCCCTCCCACCCTCACTCCCTGTCCCTGTGTACCCGCACACGACCTCCCTCCCACCTTCACTCCCTGTCCGTGTGTACCCCAACACGACCTCCCTCCCGCCTTCACTCCCTGTCCATGCGTACCCCCACACGACCTCCCTCCCACCCTCACTCCCTGTCCCTGTGTACCCCCACACGACCTCCCTCCCACCCTCGCTCTCTGTCACTGCGTACCTCCACACGACCTCCCTCCCACCCTCACTCCCTGTCCCTGCGTACCCCCACACGACCTCGCTCCCACCCTCACTCCCTGTCTGTGTGTACCCCCACACGACCTCCCTCCCACCCTCACTCCCTGTCCGTGTGTACCCCCACACGACCTCCCTCTCACCCTCACTCCCTGTCCATGTGTACCCCCACACGACCTCCCTCCCACCTTCACTCCCTGTCCATGTGTACCCCCACACAACCTCCCTCCCACCCTCACTCCCTGTCCCTGCGTACCCCCACACGACCCTCCTCCCACCCTCACTCCCTGTCCGTGTGTACCCCCACATGACCTCCCTTCCACCCTCACTCCCTGTCCCTGCGGAACCCCACACGACCTCCCTCCCACCCTCACTCCCTGTCCATGTGTACCCCCACACGACCTCCCTCCCACCCTCACTCCCTGTCCATGTGTACCCCCATACGACCTCCCTCCCACCCTCACTCCCTGTCCATGTGTACCCCCACACGACCTCCCTCCCACCCTCACTCCCTGTCCGTGTGTACCCCCATACGAACTCCCTCCCACCCTCACTCCCTCTCCATGTGTACCCCCACACAACCTCCCTCCCACCCTCACTCCCTGTCCCTGCGTACCCCCACACGACCTCCCTCCCACCCTCACTCCCTGTCCCTGCGTACCCCCACACAACCTCCCTCCCACCCTCACTCCCTGTCCCTGCGTACCCCCACACGACCTCCCTCCCACCTTCACTCCCTGTCCATGTGTACCCCAACACAACCTCCCTCCCACCCTCACTCCCTGTCCCTGCGTACCCCCACACGACCTGCCTCTTACCCTCACTCTCTGTCCGTGTGTACCCCCGCACGACCTCCCTCCCACCCTCACTCCCTGTCCGTGTGTACCCCCACACGACCTCCCTCTCACCCTCACTCCCTGGCCATGTGTACCCCCACACGACCTCCCTTCCACCCTCACTCCCTGTCCCTGCGCGACCTCTTTCCCACCCTCACTCCCTGTCCGTGTGTACCCGCACACGACCTCCCTCCCACCCTCACTCCCTGTCCGTGTGTACCCCCACACGACCTCCCTCCCACCCTCACTCCCTGTCCGTGTGTACCCCCACACGACCTCCCTCCCACCCTCACTCCCTGTCCGTGTGTACCCCCACACGACCTCCCTCCCACCCTCACTCCCTGTCCGTGTGTACCCCCACACGACCTCCCTCCCACCCTCACTCCCTGTCCATGTGTACCCCCACACGACCTCCCTCCCACCCTCACTCCCTGTCCCTGTGTACCCCCACACGACCTCCCTCCCACCCTCACTCCCTGTCCGTGTGTACCCCCACACGACCTCCCTCCCACCCTCACTCCCTGTCCGTGTGTACCCCCACACGACCTCCCTCCCACCCTCACTCCCTGTCCGTGTGTACCCCCACACGACCTCCCACCCACCCTCACTCCCTGTCCCTGCGTACCCCCACACGACCTCCCTCCCACCCTCACTCCCTGTCCCTGCGTACCGCCACACGACCTCCCTCCCACCCTCACTCCGTGTCCCTGCGCACCCCCACACGGCTTCCCTCCCACCCTCACTCCCTGTCCCTGCGTACCCCCACACGACCTCCCTCCCACCCTCACTCCCTGTCCGTGTGTACCCCCACACGACCTCCCTCCCACCCTCACTCTCTGTCCCTGCGTACCCCCACACGACCTCCCTCCCACCCTCACTCCCTGTCCCTGCGTACCCCCACACGACCTCCCTCCCACCCTCACTCCCTGTCTGTGTGTACCCCCACACGACCTCCCTCCCACCCTCACTCCCTGTCCGTGTGTACCCCCACACGACCTCCCTCCCACCCTCACTCCCTGTCTGTGTGTACCCCCACACGACCTCCCTCCCACCCTCACTCCCTGTCCGTGTGTACCCCCACACGACCTCCCTCCCACCCTCACTCCCTGTCCATGTGTACCCCCACACGACCTCCCTCCCACCCTCACTCCCTGTCCATGTGTACCCCCCACGACCTCCCTCCCACCTTCACTCCCTGTCCATGTGTACCCCCACACAACCTCCCTCCCATCCTCACTCCCTGTCCCTGCCTATCCCCACACGACCTCCCTCCCACCCTCACTCCCTGTCCCTGCGTACCGCCACACGACCTCCCTCCCACCCTCACTCCGTGTCCCTGCGCACCCCCACACGGCCTCCCTCCCACCCTCACTCCCTGTCTGTGTGTACCCCCACACGACCTCCCTCCCACCCTCACTCCCTGTCCGTGTGTACCCCCACACGACCTCCCTCTCACCTTCACTCTCTGTCCATGTGTACCCCCACACGACCTCCCTCCCACCCTCACTCCCTGTCCCTGTGTACCCCCACACGACCTCCCTCCCACCCTCACTCCCTGTCCATGTGTACCGCACACGACCTCCCTCCCACCCTCACTCCCTGTCCCTGCCTATCCCCACACGACCTCTCTCCCACCTTCACTCTCTGTCCATGTGTACCCCCACACGACCTCCCTCCCACCCTCACTCCCTGTCCCTGTGTTTCCCCACACGACCTCCCTCCCACCCTCACTCCCTGGCCATGTGTACCCCCACACGACCTCCCTCCCACCCTCACTCCCTGTCCCTGTGTACTCCCACACGACCTCCCTCCCACCCTCACTCCCTATTCGTGTGTACCCCCACACGACCTCCCTCCCACCCTCACTCCCTGTCCCTGCGTACCCCCACACGACCTCCCTCCCACCCTCACTCCCTGTCCGTGTGTACCCGCACACGACCTCCCTCCCACCCTCACTTCCTGTCCCTGCGTACCCCCACACGACCTCCCTCCCACCTTCACTCCCTGTCCGTGTGTTCCCCCACACGACCTCCCTCCCACCCTCACTCCCTGTCCCTGCGTACCCCCACACGACCTCCCTCCCACCTTCACTCCCTGTCCGTGTGTTCCCCCACACGACCTCCCTCCCACCCTCACTCCCTGTCCGTGTGTACCCCCACACGACCTCCCTCTCACCCTCACTCCCTGGCCATGTGTACCCCCACACGACCTCCCTTCCACCCTCACTCCCTGTCCCTGCGCGACCTCTTTCCCACCCTCACTCCCTGTCCGTGTGTACCCGCACACGACCTCCCTCCCACCCTCACTCCCTGTCCGTGTGTACCCCCACACGACCTCCCTCCCACCCTCACTCCCTGTCCGTGTGTACCCCCACACGACCTCCCTCCCACCCTCACTCCCTGTCCGTGTGTACCCCCACACGACCTCCCTCCCACCCTCACTCCCTGTCCGTGTGTACCCCCACACGACCTCCCTCCCACCCTCACTCCCTGTCCATGTGTACCCCCACACGACCTCCCTCCCACCCTCACTCCCTGTCCCTGTGTACCCCCACACGACCTCCCTCCCACCCTCACTCCCTGTCCGTGTGTACCCCCACACGACCTCCCTCCCACCCTCACTCCCTGTCCGTGTGTACCCCCACACGACCTCCCTCCCACCCTCACTCCCTGTCCGTGTGTACCCCCACACGACCTCCCACCCACCCTCACTCCCTGTCCCTGCGTACCCCCACACGACCTCCCTCCCACCCTCACTCCCTGTCCCTGCGTACCGCCACACGACCTCCCTCCCACCCTCACTCCGTGTCCCTGCGCACCCCCACACGGCCTCCCTCCCCCCCTCATTCCCTGTCCCTGCGTACCCCCACACGACCTCCCTCCCACCCTCACTCCCTGTCCGTGTGTACCCCCACACGACCTCCCTCCCACCCTCACTCTCTGTCCCTGCGTACCCCCACACGACCTCCCTCCCACCCTCACTCCCTGTCCCTGCGTACCCCCACACGACCTCCCTCCCACCCTCACTCCCTGTCTGTGTGTACCCCCACACGACCTCCCTCCCACCCTCACTCCCTGTCCGTGTGTACCCCCACACGACCTCCCTCCCACCCTCACTCCCTGTCTGTGTGTACCCCCACACGACCTCCCTCCCACCCTCACTCCCTGTCCGTGTGTACCCCCACACGACCTCCCTCTCACCCTCACTCCCTGTCCATGTGTACCCCCCCACGACCTCCCTCCCACCTTCACTCCCTGTCCATGTGTACCCCCACACAACCTCCCTCCCATCCTCACTCCCTGTCCCTGCCTATCCCCACACGACCTCCCTCCCACCCTCACTCCCTGTCCCTGCGTACCGCCACACGACCTCCCTCCCACCCTCACTCCGTGTCCCTGCGCACCCCCACACGGCCTCCCTCCCACCCTCACTCCCTGTCTGTGTGTACCCCCACACGACCTCCCTCCCACCCTCACTCCCTGTCCGTGTGTACCCCCACACGACCTCCCTCTCACCTTCACTCTCTGTCCATGTGTACCCCCACACGACCTCCCTCCCACCCTCACTCCCTGTCCCTGTGTACCCCCACACGACCTCCCTCCCACCCTCACTCCCTGTCCATGTGTACCGCACACGACCTCCCTCCCACCCTCACTCCCTGTCCCTGCCTATCCCCACACGACCTCTCTCCCACCTTCACTCTCTGTCCATGTGTACCCCCACACGACCTCCCTCCCACCCTCACTCCCTGTCCCTGTGTTTCCCCACACGACCTCCCTCCCACCCTCACTCCCTGGCCATGTGTACCCCCACACGACCTCCCTCCCACCCTCACTCCCTGTCCCTGTGTACTCCCACACGACCTCCCTCCCACCCTCACTCCCTATTCGTGTGTACCCCCACACGACCTCCCTCCCACCCTCACTCCCTGTCCCTGCGTACCCCCACACGACCTCCCTCCCACCCTCACTCCCTGTCCGTGTGTACCCGCACACGACCTCCCTCCCACCCTCACTTCCTGTCCCTGCGTACCCCCACACGACCTCCCTCCCACCTTCACTCCCTGTCCGTGTGTTCCCCCACACGACCTCCCTCCCACCCTCACTCCCTGTCCCTGCGTACCCCCACACGACCTCCCTCCCACCCTCACTCCCTGTCCGTGTGTACCCGCACACGACCTCCCTCCCACCCTCACTCCCTGTCCCTGCGTACCCCCACACGACCTCCCTCCCACCCTCACTCCCTGTCCCTGCGTACCCCCACACGACCTCCCTCCCACCCTCACTCCCTGTCCATGTGTACCCCCACACGACCTCCTTCCCACCCTCACTCCCTGGCCATGTGTACCCCCACACGACCTCCCTCCCACCTTCACTCCCTGTCCATGTGTACCCCCACACGACCTCCCTCCCACCCTCACTCCCTGTCCCTGTGTACTCCCACACGACCTCCCTCCCACCTTCACTCCCTGTCCGTGTGTACCCCCACACGACCTCCCTCCCACCCTCACTCCCTGTCCATGTGTACCCCCACACGACCTCCCTCCCACCCTCACTCCCTGTCCCTGTGTACCCCCACACGACCTCCCTCCCACCCTCACTCCCTGGCCATGTGTACCCCCACACGACCTCCCTCCCACCCTCACTCCCTGTCCATGTGTACCCGCACACGACCTCCCTCCCACCCTCACTCCCTATCCATGTGTACCCCCACACGACCTCCCTCCCACCCTCACTCCCTGTCCGTGTGTACCCCCACACGACCTCCCTCCCACCCTCACTCCTTGTCCCTGCGTACCCCCACACGACCTCCCTCCCACCCTCACTCCCTGTCCGTGTGTACCCCCACACGACCTCCCTCCCACCCTCACTCCTTGTCCCTGCGTACCCCCACACGACCTCCTTCCCACCCTCACTCCCTGTCCGTGTGTACCCCCACACAACCTCCCTCCCACCCTCACTCCTTGTCCCTGCGTACCCCCACACGACCTCCCTCCCACCCTCACTCCCTGTCCCTGCGTACCCCCACACGACCTCCCTCCCACCCTCACTCCCTGGCCATGTGTACCCGCACACGACCTCCCTCCCACCCTCACTCCCTGTCCATGTGTACCCCCACACGACCTCCCTCCCACCCTCACTCCCTGTCCCTGTGTACCCCCACACGACCTCCCTCCCACCCTCACTCCCTGTCCCTGTGTACCCCCACACGACCTCCCTCCCACCCTCACTCCCTGTCCCTGTGTACTCCCACACGACCTCCCTCCCACCCTCACTCTCTGTCCCTGTGTACCCCCACACGACCTCCCTCCCACCCTCACTCCCTGTCCCTGTGTACCCCCACACGACCTCCCTCCCACCCTCACTCTCTGTCCTTGTGTACCCCCACACGACCTCCCTCCCACCCTCACTCCCTGTCCCTGTGTACCCCCACACGACCTCCCTCCCACCCTCACTCCCTGTCCCTGTGTACCCCTACCCTCACGACCTCTTCATGTAAATGTCAAGCGGTTTGGGCCAGAGGCGCAGGGTGCGGCACAGAGCCATCACTAAATACCGTGAGAGTAGTGTATGTTACCCCACAGAGCCATCACTTAATACCCTTAGAGTAGTGTATGTTACCCCACAGAGCCATCACTTAATACCCTTAGAGTAGTGTATGTTACCCCACAGAGCCATCACTAAATACCGTTAGAGTAGTGTATATTACCCGATTCATGCTGAATAATTTCCTCACACAGAAAAAACTGCAAGACAACAGATGAAGAATCCATTGAGTAAGCGGTAACACGTTTATTATTTTTAAACTAGATAATATGTGAATAAGAAGCTTATGAACTAAAGGTGAATTAATCAATTCAATGTCATAGCCAGATATCATGTACTTAAGCAAGTTAACATGGCTATTATACTGTACATGGACCCGACTAATAATTACTATAATAATATGGCTTTGTCGGTATTATCTTTACGCAACGTTACGAAACGTTACATATGTAATAA
The DNA here is from genome assembly GCA_964019135.1 of Arenicola marina. Classification (NCBI taxonomy): domain Eukaryota; kingdom Metazoa; phylum Annelida; class Polychaeta; family Arenicolidae; genus Arenicola; species Arenicola marina. The sequence goes on along the minus strand of OZ025263.1, from coordinate 35,392,271 downwards.
GTTGCCGCAACTTTGCTCCAATATTTACAACCTTTCCTTAACCTCATAAACCATTAAAATATTTACATAATTTGTTCTCAACGTTTCGACAAGCCATTTATTAAATTTACATAACCTTACGTACCTGCGTTTAGCACTTTTATGACATTACATTTAACCTTACGTAACACTTAGATAACAATACTTAACCTATACATAACTTTATGTAATCTTTACATAGCCTTACGTAACATTTGCATAACCTTACGTACCCTTTACATGGCCTTCCGTAGCACTTACACAGCATGACTGAACTTAGATTTCACTTTCTTTTGCAGAACGAAGGCGACGAGAATAAGACACCCCCAGGATAACCCCAGAGTTACGTCATAATAAGACACCCCCAGGATAACCCCAGAGTTACGTCATAATAAGACACCCCCAGGATAACCCCAGAGTTACGTCATAATAAGACACCCCCAGGATAACCCCAGAGTTACGTCATAATAAGACACCCCCAGGATAACCCCAGAGTTACGTCATAATAAGACACCCCCAGGATAACCCCAGAGTTACGTCATAATAAGACACCCCCAGGATAACCCCAGAGTTACGTCATAATAAGACACCCCCAGGATAACCCCAGAGTTACGTCATAATAAGACACCCCCAGGATAACCCCAGAGTTACGTCATAATAAGACACCCCCAGGATAACCCCAGAGTTACGTCATAATAAGACACCCCCAGGATAACCCCAGAGTTACGTCATAATAAGACACCCCCAGGATAACCCCAGAGTTACGTCATAATAAGACACCCCCAGGATAACCCCAGAGTTACGTCATAATAAGACACCCCCAGGATAACCCCAGAGTTACGTCATAATGAGACACCCCCAGGATAACCCCAGAGTTACGTCATAATAAGACACCCCCAGGATAACCCCAGAGTTACGTCATAATAAGACACCCCCAGGATAACCCCAGAGTTACGTCATAATAAGACACCCCCAGGATAACCCCAGAGTTACGTCATAATGAGACACCCCCAGGATAACCCCAGAGTTACGTCATAATAAGACACCCCCAGGATAACCCCAGAGTTACGTCATAATAAGACACCCCCAGGATAACCCCAGAGTTACGTCATAATAAGACACCCCCAGGATAACCCCAGAGTTACGTCATAATAAGACACCCCCAGGATAACCCCAGAGTTACGTCATAATAAGACACCCCCAGGATAACCCCAGAGTTACGTCATAATGAGACACCCCCAGGATAACCCCAGAGTTACGTCATAATAAGACACCCCCAGGATAACCCCAGAGTTACGTCATAATAAGACACCCCCAGGATAACCCCAGAGTTACGTCATAATAAGACACCCCCAGGATAACCCCAGAGTTACGTCATAATAAGACACCCCCAGGATAACCCCAGAGTTACGTCATAATAAGACACCCCCAGGATAACCCCAGAGTTACGTCATAATAAGACACCCCCAGGATAACCCCAGAGTTACGTCATAATAAGACACCCCCAGGATAACCCCAGAGTTACGTCATAATAAGACACCCCCAGGATAACCCCAGAGTTACGTCATAATAAGACACCCCCAGGATAACCCCAGAGTTACGTCATAATGAGACACCCCCAGGATAACCCCAGAGTTACGTCATAATAAGACACCCCCAGGATAACCCCAGAGTTACGTCATAATAAGACACCCCCAGGATAACCCCAGAGTTACGTCATAATAAGACACCCCCAGGATAACCCCAGAGTTACGTCATAATAAGACACCCCCAGGATAACCCCAGAGTTACGTCATAATGAGACACCCCCAGGATAACCCCAGAGTTACGTCATAATGAGACACCCCCAGGATAACCCCAGAGTTACGTCATAATAAGACACCCCCAGGATAACCCCAGAGTTACGTCATAATAAGACACCCCCAGGATAACCCCAGAGTTACGTCATAATAAGACACCCCCAGGATAACCCCAGAGTTACGTCATAATGAGACACCCCCAGGATAACCCCAGAGTTACGTCATAATAAGACACCCCCAGGATAACCCCAGAGTTACGTCATAATAAGACACCCCCAGGATAACCCCAGAGTTACGTCATAATAAGACACCCCCAGGATAACCCCAGAGTTACGTCATAATAAGACACCCCCAGGATAACCCCAGAGTTACGTCATAATAAGACACCCCCAGGATAACCCCAGAGTTACGTCATAATAAGACACCCCCAGCATAACCCCAGAGTTACGTCATAATAAGACACCCCCAGGATAACCCCAGAGTTACGTCATAATGAGACACCCCCAGGATAACCCCAGAGTTACGTCATAATAAGACACCCCCAGGATAACCCCAGAGTTACGTCATAATAAGACACCCCCAGGATAACCCCAGAGTTACGTCATAATAAGACACCCCCAGGATAACCCCAGAGTTACGTCATAATAAGACACCCCCAGGATAACCCCAGAGTTACGTCATAATAAGACACCCCCAGGATAACCCCAGAGTTACGTCATAATGAGACACCCCCAGGATAACCCCAGAGTTACGTCATAATAAGACACCCCCAGGATAACCCCAGAGTTACGTCATAATAAGACACCCCCAGGATAACCCCAGAGTTACGTCATAATAAGACACCCCCAGGATAACCCCAGAGTTACGTCATAATAAGACACCCCCAGGATAACCCCAGAGTTACGTCATAATGAGACACCCCCAGGATAACCCCAGAGTTACGTCATAATAAGACACCCCCAGGATAACCCCAGAGTTACGTCATAATAAGACACCCCCAGGATAACCCCAGAGTTACGTCATAATGAGACACCCCCAGGATAACCCCAGAGTTACGTCATAATGAGACACCCCCAGGATAACCCCAGAGTTACGTCATAATAAGACACCCCCAGGATAACCCCAGAGTTACGTCATAATAAGACACCCCCAGGATAACCCCAGAGTTACGTCATAATAAGACACCCCCAGGATAACCCCAGAGTTACGTCATAATAAGACACCCCCAGGATAACCCCAGAGTTACGTCATAATAAGACACCCCCAGGATAACCCCAGAGTTACGTCATAATAAGACACCCCCAGGATAACCCCAGAGTTACGTCATAATAAGACACCCCCAGGATAACCCCAGAGTTACGTCATAATGAGACACCCCCAGGATAACCCCAGAGTTACGTCATAATAAGACACCCCCAGGATAACCCCAGAGTTACGTCATAATGAGACACCCCCAGGATAACCCCAGAGTTACGTCATAATAAGACACCCCCAGGATAACCCCAGAGTTACGTCATAATAAGACACCCCCAGGATAACCCCAGAGTTACGTCATAATAAGACACCCCCAGGATAACCCCAGAGTTACGTCATAATGAGACACCCCCAGGATAACCCCAGAGTTACGTCATAATAAGACACCCCCAGGATAACCCCAGAGTTACGTCATAATAAGACACCCCCAGGATAACCCCAGAGTTACGTCATAATAAGACACCCCCAGGATAACCCCAGAGTTACGTCATAATGAGACACCCCCAGGATAACCCCAGAGTTACGTCATAATAAGACACCCCCAGGATAACCCCAGAGTTACGTCATAATAAGACACCCCCAGGATAACCCCAGAGTTACGTCATAATAAGACACCCCCAGGATAACCCCAGAGTTACGTCATAATAAGACACCCCCAGGATAACCCCAGAGTTACGTCATAATAAGACACCCCCTGGATAACCCCAGAGTTACGTCATAATAAGACACCCCCAGGATAACCCCAGAGTTACGTCATAATAAGACACCCCCAGGATAACCCCAGAGTTACGTCATAATAAGACACCCCCAGGATAACCCCAGAGTTACGTCATAATAAGACACCCCCAGGATAACCCCAGAGTTACGTCATAATAAGACACCCCCAGGATAACCCCAGAGTTACGTCATAATAAGACACCCCCAGGATAACCCCAGAGTTACGTCATAATAAGACACCCCCAGGATAACCCCAGAGTTACGTCATAATAAGACACCCCCAGGATAACCCCAGAGTTACGTCATAATGAGACACCCCCAGGATAACCCCAGAGTTACGTCATAATAAGACACCCCCAGGATAACCCCAGAGTTACGTCATAATAAGACACCCCCAGGATAACCCCAGAGTTACGTCATAATAAGACACCCCCAGGATAACCCCAGAGTTACGTCATAATAAGACACCCCCAGGATAACCCCAGAGTTACGTCATAATAAGACACCCCCAGGATAACCCCAGAGTTACGTCATAATAAGACACCCCCAGGATAACCCCAGAGTTACGTCATAATAAGACACCCCCAGGATAACCCCAGAGTTACGTCATAATAAGACACCCCCAGGATAACCCCAGAGTTACGTCATAATAAGACACCCCCAGGATAACCCCAGAGTTACGTCATAATAAGACACCCCCAGGATAACCCCAGAGTTACGTCATAATGAGACACCCCCAGGATAACCCCAGAGTTACGTCATAATAAGACACCCCCAGGATAACCCCAGAGTTACGTCATAATAAGACACCCCCAGGATAACCCCAGAGTTACGTCATAATAAGACACCCCCAGGATAACCCCAGAGTTACGTCATAATAAGACACCCCCAGGATAACCCCAGAGTTACGTCATAATAAGACACCCCCAGGATAACCCCAGAGTTACGTCATAATAAGACACCCCCAGGATAACCCCAGAGTTACGTCATAATAAGACACCCCCAGGATAACCCCAGAGTTACGTCATAATAAGACACCCCCAGGATAACTCCAGAGTTACGTCATAATAAGACACCCCCAGGATAACCCCAGAGTTACGTCATAATAAGACACCCCCAGGATAACCCCAGAGTTACGTCATAATAAGACACCCCCAGGATAACCCCAGAATTACGTCATAATAAGACACCCCCAGGATAACCCCAGAGTTACGTCATAATAAGACACCCCCAGGATAACCCCAGAGTTGCGTCATAATAAGACACCCCTAGGATAACCCCAGAGTTACGTCATAATAAGACACCCCCAGGATAACCCCAGAGTTACGTCATAATAAGACACCCCCAGGATAACCCCAGAGTTACGTCATAATGAGACACCCCCAGGATAACCCCAGAGTTACGTCATAATGAGACACCCCCAGGATAACCCCAGAGTTACGTCATAATAAGACACCCCCAGGATAACCCCAGAGTTACGTCATAATAAGACACCCCCAGGATAACCCCAGAGTTACGTCATAATAAGACACCCCCAGGATAACCCCAGAGTTACGTCATAATAAGACACCCCCAGGATAACCCCAGAGTTACGTCATAATGAGACACCCCCAGGATAACCCCAGAGTTACGTCATAATAAGACACCCCCAGGATAACCCCAGAGTTACGTCATAATAAGACACCCCCAGGATAACCCCAGAGTTACGTCATAATAAGACACCCCCAGGATAACCCCAGAGTTACGTCATAATAAGACACCCCCAGGATAACCCCAGAGTTACGTCATAATAAGACACCCCCAGGATAACCCCAGAGTTACGTCATAATAAGACACCCCCAGGATAACCCCAGAGTTACGTCATAATAAGACACCCCCAGGATAACCCCAGAGTTACGTCATAATAAGACACCCCCAGGATAACTCCAGAGTTACGTCATAATAAGACACCCCCAGGATAACCCCAGAGTTACGTCATAATAAGACACCCCCAGGATAACCCCAGAGTTACGTCATAATAAGACACCCCCAGGATAACCCCAGAATTACGTCATAATAAGACACCCCCAGGATAACCCCAGAGTTACGTCATAATAAGACACCCCCAGGATAACCCCAGAGTTGCGTCATAATAAGACACCCCTAGGATAACCCCAGAGTTACGTCATAATAAGACACCCCCAGGATAACCCCAGAGTTACGTCATAATAAGACACCCCCAGGATAACCCCAGAGTTACGTCATAATGAGACACCCCCAGGATAACCCCAGAGTTACGTCATAATGAGACACCCCCAGGATAACCCCAGAGTTACGTCATAATAAGACACCCCCAGGATAACCCCAGAGTTACGTCATAATAAGACACCCCCAGGATAACCCCAGAGTTACGTCATAATAAGACACCCCCAGGATAACCCCAGAGTTACGTCATAATAAGACACCCCCAGGATAACCCCAGAGTTACGTCATAATGAGACACCCCCAGGATAACCCCAGAGTTACGTCATAATAAGACACCCCCAGGATAACCCCAGAGTTACGTCATAATTAGCACCTTAAAAATAAGTACAACTTGGTTAACTTTAACACACCATGTGGGTCTGTCACGTTACACCCTGTGGGTCTAACACGTAACACCTTGTTTGTTGCTTGGTTCTAGCTAATGTGGGTTTACGTATGTCGGGGTCTTGCGTGTCCTCTGAGTCTGGATCTGTCTCTCATCGCCATTCCACTCACTCCCCAGTCTATTGTTAAGGCTTGGGATTAGGGGTTATAAGTCGGGGTTGAGGACTAGGGGTCAGAGATTAGGAATAAGGGGTCAGGGATTACGGATTAGGGGTCAGGAAATATGGGTCAGCGATTAGGGATCATCGCTTGAGAATTAGGGGTTAGAGATTGGGGTTTGGGCTAACATGAAATCTCATGGCCAACAACAGTTCTTTGCACTGTAACGTGAAGCGTTATTTGTTAATGTTATCTTATCTAAGATTCTTCTTTAGTAATTGTCTTTAACGATTTGTACCAGTGTCCCAATACAATGTCAGATATTGAATAGTTTCTACAAGTGTTTAACTTTCTTATGTAGCAGTGAAGAAATTTGTGTAAATTGTGTACAAATTTGGTCTAAAATGTAATGTTTTTGAAGGATCGTCGGCCATCATAGACCATCAGTCTGACATACCATCATAGACCATCAGTCTGACATACCATCATAGACCATCAGTCTAACATACCATCATAGACCATCAGTCTGACATACCATCATAGACCATCAGTCTGACATACCATCATAGACCATCAGTCTGACGTACCATCATAGACCATCAGTCTGACATACCATCATAGACCATCAGTCTGACATATCATCATAGACCATCAGTCTGACACACCATCATAGACCATCAATCTGACATACCATCATAGGCCATCAGTCTGGCATATCATCATAGACCATCAGTCTGACATACCATCATAGGTCATCAGTCTGACATACCATCATAGACCATCAGTCTGACGTACCATCATAGACCATCAGTCTGACATACCATCATAGACCATCAGTTTGACATATCATCATAGACCATCAGTCTGACATACCATCATAGACCATCAATCTGACATACCATCATAGACCATCAGTCTGACATACCACCATAGACCATCAGTCTGACACACCATCATAGACCATCAGTCTGACATACCATCATAGGCCATCAGTCTGACATACCATCATAGACCATTAGTCTGACATACCATCATAGACTATCAGTCTGACATACCATCATAGACTATCAGTCTGACATACCATCATAGACCATCAGTCTGACATACCATCATAGACCATCAGTCTATACTTTTCATACTCTCTTTTTGCCGGCCTATCTATCTACCTACCTACCTGTCTACGTATATATAATTCTCTATCTATCTGCCTACCTACCTGTCTATATATATATATATAATTCTCTATCCGGTTTACCGACCTACCTAATTTCCTACCTGCCTGTCTATCTACCTGTCTACAATCCGCCTACCAGCCTACCCACGCACCTACATCCTCTCAACCTGTCTGCCTATCCTACCCCCTGCTTCCTAACCCCTACCTACAGTGTACCTACCTCCCATCCACCTTACCCGTCTACCGCCTACCTGCCTATCCCCTGCCTCCTTCCCTCCATGCTGTCCTTGTGGTGAGGGCCTTGTTTGAAGTAACGCTGCCACCTTACCCCCCGCCCCCCTTCCTACCCCCTCCCCTCCCCTCGCCTCCCTTCCCCAAGCAGACCCGCCGCCTGTCTTTACCTTCCGTCAAAAACAAAGCGAAATTACTTTCTGCTTTCTGGTGGGGATGTTTCGCTTTTATCCGGCATTCAGCCGCCATCGATTGCCTGACTGGACCCTCCGAGCCGTGCGTGATTTGCAAATAGACTGGGGCGCCCCCTATTGAGAGGGGTTGGGAACCAGTCATGTGGTCGCACCGGCGGGATAAAAAGACAGGGAACTTTCCCCCATTCACCACTGGCCCAATCAATCTTAACAAGTGCTTAGGCTAATTTGTTTGTCGTACAAATTGTTTATTAGCATTATCAAGAGAGCTGGGGCGTGCTCGGCACGAGGGTGGAGGGTGGGAGGGTGGCCTGATAGGGATACGCTGGGAGTGGGGGAGGGGGGGGGGGCAGGGTGAGGCGGGCGTGTCTCAGGTCTCACACGCGTAACAGAGCCGTGCGACTATTGATCTCCGAGAGCTAACACTCTAGCTCGCCGCCTCTTTAATTGGGACAGATATTCATTTGCTCGGATGTTTGTTCATGCTAAAGCCCCGATTTTGCTGTAACTTCGCGCCCTCAGGCTTTGTTTACACACGGGGCCGCTTCAAACCACATTATGCAATGCTAGGTCAAATTCGCGTCAATTTGGAGTATGGCAGTAAATATTGCGTCGGCTGGTCGGGGAGCGGTGGAGCGCCCTTGCACAAGATTGAGTTGCCCGGTTCATGTATATTTGATTGGCCGAGCCAGGTCCAGGCCTAGGACTGCTGACAAACCGTGTTGACAGTGGCTGAGCCATTGCCACCAGTTACAGGTAATTACAAGGTGCATGCCGACTCCCCGCCCGGGTAATGGTCGTGGTGGGCGGGGGGCGGGGGCATAGGTAGGGGCAAGGGCCATGGGGGTAGGAGGTGGGGATTAGGAGCTGCGGCCAGAGATGACAGGAACTTGTGATAAGTCCTCAGTAATAGGGAGAGAAGTAATATAGAGACCGGTTTGATTGTCTGCAGTGTGTGACGCACACCGAGGTGCTGGATGCCTGGGCCGAGGTGGTCGAATAACTGGACGACCCACAAACAGCTTAATTAACATTACTTCTACAGATAAATCCCGTCGAGACATTCTAGACGCTCTGCTGAAGTCAAAGCTTAACATTTATAATTGACATAACGGTAAGACGTGCATCAATCGTTATGTTTAATTTATTTCCTGGGGGTTTCAACAAAGTTGTACTCATATAAAATTTGCTTTTTTATATTTTTTATTTTTTATTTCAAACGGAACATGAAATCCGGATTGTAAATTAAAACATACTCAATATAAATATCTAAACCGTACTAATAAATCCATGTAATCTGGCCCATTTGGCCTTGTCATTTAGATGAGAACTATTGCATTCTAACATATATATAGCCTTTAGTCTATTCAGATAAGTGGGAAGCCTTAACGAGCCTCCCTTACATTTTGTCGCATAGATATACTGCTTACCTAACAAGAAAACATGATTCGCAATGGCTTGTGACTTTTGTGTTACACCTAGTAAAACATTCTTCTCATTAACAAACTCTTTCAAGTCAATATATGGTTGTAGCAGGCGAATTACATCATTCCAGAAGTATTCCACACATGTACATCCCCAAAACAAATGCTCAATAGTTTCTACATGTGAACTGCCGAAATAACATTCGTCTCTTTTAGACATGCCTGTTTTTTTTTGTTTTTTTTAATGTGTAGGAAGGATGCGTTGCAACACTATGCCGAGAAGATTTAGTCTGAAGCATCACAAGACTTCTAAACTGTCGATTTGGAAACTGAATCAGATTAAAGTTGTATGTCAAGGTCAATGTCAAATATCATATATGCGAACATTTTCATTTCTCTGCTTGTACTTTTCTTAATATTACGCGTACTTTGAATCCAATAACTGAGTTTGCCATGCGACAGTTTTCACGTTAGATAGTGGTGCAAGACACTACCTTCGAAATGTCTCTTACTTTCTCGATAACTATTAAAACAACGACTTTTTCATTTATGGATAATTTTCGTCATTTGAACCGACGGTTAACATATATTTTTACAGAATGCTGCCATACTTTCCTCTATTTTACCCCTACAGGTTCCAACATTTTCACAAATTATTTTCTATATTTTCACGAAGTACTTTCTATAGTTATTTCTATATTTGGTAGTAGACTGCTAGGAGGCATGAACGTGACAAACACGTGTAACTTTTGATATCTGAGAATATCGAAGTGACGGTTCCCCTCAAGGGGTGTGGGGTGAGGCTGGGGGGTCACTGAAGGCACGGTGCGGGTAGCGAACACGGCACACGCCCTCAGCCTTGTCTTTACGGTTCTTACAGGTTGGTGAGGGTATAAACACGTAGTTATTCTCTGGGGGTGCAAGCCACTGTGATCCATTGTAATTCTATTATCATGGTGAACAACATCCCCACGTTTGGGATCCTTAAATGTAAATTATTCTGATTCGGGAGCGTTTTGTGACATCAAGGGTGAGCTTTTAGTTATTTTTTAAGAAACGTGTCTTTGACGCACATTTTCAAAGTGGTTCCCGGAAAAGCTGCAGGTAATAAATCTGACATTGCTAGGGGGAAGTATAATTATCATTTTAGGAATGTAACACAAAAGACAATAAGTTGTGTGGGAAATATCTTGGTCTAACAGGATATATTAACGTTTACTTATCGTAGTTTGTTTGACCCAACCTTTCCGCCTTGCATACATAAATCCTTCAGCATATCATATTATGGGATGTCATCGCCATTAGTGCGGAGTTACCAGCCCGGTTGGTCACGGCGATCCACGAGTCTCATCAATTTACTCATACAGCTATACGGTTCTTGAGAAACTTAAAGCATGGTTTGTCGGGAAACAATGTACTTATATTGTTAGCATATATTAACTAGACATATATTGTATGCAATACAAAATTAGTGAGTTGTCAAGCCCCTGTCGTTGGTCAAATTAATGCATCTCATGCTGGAAAGTGTGACTTTCTTGTATGTTAAAGCCTCCACATTACGGCAGGTTTCAAAAAAGCTAGAACTTTAAACGTGTGATGACACATCTGTTGTTCGCCGAGTTTACACAGTCAAACAATATGTCCAGAAGGTTTTGCCAAAGTTAAAGCATGCTGTATTGGCAGGTCTAAAGGTGGACACAGCGGGCATGGGTACCCGGCTGTGCCTACTTTATAGTGGAGGCGTCGCCTTTCCACCTCTTTCTTTGTTCATCCAAGTTTCTTCCGACCCTACCCCCCCCCCCTCCCCGACCCCCAATCCTGCCCAGGCCCTACCCTTTCCACCCTTTCTCATTCTCGATGCCTTCGTCACCCCCACCTTTCTACTCCAGTCCCACTCTTCCGCACCTATATCTCAACACCATCCCTTGACACTTCCTTCTCCCGTCCTCACTCCCTACTCCACCCCTCGCTCTACGTCCCTACCCCCCCCCACTCCCCTCTCCCGTCCTCACTCCCTACTCCACCCCTCGCTCTACGTCCCCCCCCCCCACTCCCCTCTCCCGTCCTCCCTCCCTACTCCACCCCTAGCTCTACGTCCCTACCCCCCCCCCCCCCCGCGCGCCGCAGCTTGAAGCGGTCCGTCTCAAGCGCAGGTCCTCACACAACCCTTTTTTTGCGCATGCGCGCGGGCCGCTGGAGCCCGTCGCCTGAGGCGACTCCGAGCTCAGAGAGCAGTTGTCCAATAGGCGTCAAGGGCCTCGTCGTTCTGTGTGGACCACTCGCCAAACATGGCGGGCGGCCCTCTCACCGGCGGGGGGGGGGGGGAGCTGAGGGTGACGGGTAAGTAGGGGTGGGATACGATGAAAGAGATATAGGGGGATGAGGGCCTTACGGAAGAGGGTAACCAAATGGACGCACGTGAGAATCGGGAATGTCTTCTGTCCTTAAGCGCGGGGGGGTGGTGGAGAGGGAGGAGGGGGGTGGGGTGGGGTAGGGCTAAGGGTGCCTCTATCGCCAGAGAGAGAGGGGGGCGGGGAGGCGGGGGCAGGAGGGGGTGGTGGTATGTCATGTAAGCGGCAAGCATGGTGAAAAGGGGCCGAGCGAGGTGATGGGGCATTAGTCCGGCCAGCGATCTGCAGGGGGACAGCTTACTCACCTGGACCGACTCGGGGGCAGGGCGAGTGATAGCGGCCCAACTGACCAAGCGCCCCACCTACCCCGGCCAGCCGTGGCAGGTCGAGCATCGTGCCAGGGGTGCCTCCCGCCAGCGCCCGAGGAGCCGACCGCCGGAGCGCGGGACACTTAGCGCGGCCCTAATCCCCTGGATCCGGACAACAGGCGACTGGTTGCCCAGGAAACAGGTGTGCAGCGCCCCCTAATGGGCAGATGAGCGTCACTGGCCGCCGCTGATAGACACTGAAATCACACACCCTGCTCTACGCAAACTGTCTCGTGATATTAATGGGTAATCCCATGCTGAGGGGGCGCGCTCTCTAACGCAACACCCCCCCCCCCCAACCTCTGCCCCCGCACCATACACTCATTGCGTCTTTAATTGATTGTGAGGAGGTAGGGGACAGGGAATAGGGTATTAGTGTCCCTTATGGTTGCTGGAAGGACGGTAAAGGGGCCTGAGAGGGTGGTCGTTGGAGGGGGCGGGGCGGGCCGGGGCGGGGAGGTCTTACAGCACCACTTAAGAGGTGTGAATGGTGTCTTGGAGTTATTGTGACAAGGTGAGGCGCACAGATCTCTACTCTCAGGGGTCTCGCCAACTACAGGGCGACACGAGATCTCGCGAGACGTCCGTCAACTTTCAGCGCCTCACGTGTCTCTCCATTGACTGCCTTTAATGGCAGTTGCCATCGCGCCTCATCGTTGTGACGTCACGCTGGCCGCGGCCTCGCTGTGACGTCATACTGACCACGGCATCGCTGTGACGTCCTATTGACCACGGCATCGCTGTGACGTCCTATTGACCACGGCATCGCTGTGACGTCATATTGACCACGGCATCGCGGTGACGTCATATTGACCACGGTATCGCTGTGACGTCATATTGACCACGGCATCTCTGTGACGTCATATTGACCACGGCATCGCGGTGATGTCATATTGAAAACGGCATCGCGTTCACGTCATATTGACTACGGACATCGCGGTGACGTCCTATTGACCACGGCATCGCTGTAACTTCGCATTGGCAGCGGATACCTTTGTGACGTCATATAGCCTGTTTACGAGTTTCTCCATTGTGACGTCAGCCTCCTGTGAACGCTGAGAAACGACGGCATTAACTTGTCTCACTCCGGTAAGCTCTTCTTTTATTAAAAATCTGTTTTACTCACAATCGTTGAACGTTAAACTCGTGCTTTGAACATAATGTGCAATAGGGCAATACAGTTTTTGGGTTTTTGGGAAAAACAAACACATGTGCTCCATTTTGAAGTATAGGCAGCTATAAGTCAATTTCTTTCCAGGTTTACTCTAAAGACTATGAGTACCATTTCACTAAACATGGCTATGGGAGATATACGTTAAAATATTTGGAGGCGATGAAGCGCAGAACTTTGGGAATATACAAGGAAAAATCCGTCTTCAAAACACTCGAAAGCTAAAAATAACGTTCTAAATTTAGCCCTGCACCCGGGCTTTCGCAAGTTCACTAAACAGCGAGTGACGTCACCCTGCACGATAACAACATGGCGAGAGCAAGCTGTCAAAATTAACAGTGCATGGAGTAACAACACACGGATGCGTCATTAAACCACATGGTAAAGATAAAGTAAGACCAGTTGGATGTTTTTGTATCAGTTTTGGATCACGAAAAGACCAAGTTTCTTCATTTTTGTAAGTTTTCGGTTTGAAGCGTTGCGCCAACGTTGTCACCGGCGAGAATCCGTGTGACGTCACAATGCCTTCGTAGGAAATGCAAAAAAACGTTAGTTTCTCAGTCGTATTGGCCCGTCATAAAAAATATTCGTCATTGTGATGGCGCAAACGAATAAAAAATATGTCATCTATCCGTTTTATCAAGCTATATTTCTTAGATATTCTTAATCATACGCTAGGCCTTCCGCAATGGGCCACCCCTCTCGGCGCCTGGCTTTTGCGCAGGTAGTCTGGTTCCTAGACTTCTCCCTTTGCATAAGATACACGTCACTCCTACGTCAGAGATAGTCAGGATACCAGTGTGCGCAGAGATTCTAAACTCGTTCCAAACACGTGATTCGTTCCGAACACGTGATTCGTTTGTTTGTCCCCAAAATGAGTAAACCGAAAGTCTAAGCGAACGAGACTTTATAGCTCTATCTGTAGGTTAACCTGGGCTGGAACCGTTGACTGGTTTAATAGGCGGATGTAGATTTCGCGTACTTAATTAGAGTATTACACTGGATGAAAGAACACATAAAGGTGTTCTCTCAGTGGCAAGAACATAATCTACGTGACTCTCTCTTGAACATTCTTAAACTTGTTTTATGTGTTTCCACGTTGCGCTATTTTTGACTGTTAAAATGATAGTTGATTGGGATTTAAGAGTCTGTATACAGGCTACAGGCTACAGCGTACGTGTTTCTTTTTACTTTTAGTTCCTGCGACAGGAGCGCATCATGTGGAGCGAGGCGGAGGAGAGCCCTGGGATGGGGCGCCCGGGGGTGGAGGGCCCGGGGGTGGGGGGCCCGGGGGTGGGGGACCCGGGGGTGGGGGGCCCGGAGGTGGGGGACCCGGGGGTGGGGGATCCGGGAGTGGCCGACCCTGGGGCAGGGAGTGGTGGGGAGCAAGGACAGCCGCCATCTCCGCCCGGCCCTGAAGGGGGCGGCAACGGTGTCCCCACTCGGCCACCAGGGGCCGCTGTCGCCACGTTCACCATCGCTGACATCTTGCGTCCGGTTGCGAGGCCGGACTGTGGCAAGAAGCGACGGACTGTGGTGAGAGCGGCCGGCCAGGCAGGCGTTAGCCCGGCTGTGCGTGCCGCACCCAAGCCAGCGTGTACCAGGGCGGACAGCCGCCATACTGACGTCAGTCGTAGCTCCGTGCTGACGTCACTAGAAACACGCACAAACTCTCCTCCACCTTCTCACGAGAACTATGACGTCATATCCGCTTCTGCTGAACACACTCGGCACCGTTCAGCTCGCGTTGCCATTGGTGAATGTTCGACCATGACGTCAGAGAGCGTGGACCAATCAGCAGCGGCACGAGAGATATTCCCTGTTGGCGCTCCCGTGATGACGTCACAGACGTGCAGCCTCGGGTGTCTCCGGCAGACTGAGTCGCCCGTCACCCCCCACAGCTTCGCGGGTCTGCCCCTGGGAGGGGCGAGCCTGGCTGGCCGGGGCCTGCCGCTGTCCCTGCCCGCTGTCTACCAGGAGGAGGTGCTCGGGGAGGTGGGCCACGTGCTCGGGGGGGTCACCCCCTGGCACTCCTACCCCACCAGCTGGGTCAACAGACACATCTTCGGCCTCAACGGTAGGTCTTCAGACATATTTATCTGCGCAATAATATAATAATATTACATTATTTTATTTCCTCTCGGTGGACATTATATAACATGCTTAGAGGGAAAACAATAGAGTAATGACATACTAACGGTGGAAAACAAGACTATTTACAGATATATAGGGTAAACAATTGCTGACACCATTCATCAGTACATAAATAATATCAGTATATATTAAGCCTGGCGGACTCTCCAACATAGGTCTAGAATGTCTTCATAATTTTATATTTGACAGGCAACCATTAGTCTAAAGCAGTTAAAGTAGTATGGATCTATCAGTTTATTCTTTATATGCCGGTATGTTGCGTATCTCGCTGTTGTGTTGGTAAATATCTTGTTCAAATAATTTTTCGAGTTATTAAATGAGTCTAATAATAGAGGATGTAATTTTCGGCAACTGTGTGCTTGGTCTGGGTATAATTATATTGTGCTTATGCCTAATGTCTCTTGGAGTAGTATGCAGGGAGAGTGGGAACATGTAATGAACTATGCAGGGAAATCATTTGTGATGATACGTTCACCTTTTTGCTGAGATAACATGAGCGAGTTCTAAACGTACATTAATTTAGAAATAAAAAATAAAAAACTCGTAGGGGCTGAATGTCGACCCACGTACATTACCCATGTCCAAATAGCTTTCCACACGTACGTTAAGGCACACGTTGGGACCAAACGTTTAGGCCGCTAGCTATACAGTTCCCAAGTTAACCAGTCACTTCCAGGACAGATCTCACTTCAAAAAAGGGGTGATTTCATTCATATTAACCCGTGACATGATGGAGTGGGGTATAGCAATGTGAGCTATTTATTGGGATTATCCGCCCACAGGACGTTGGGGGGGGGGGGGGGGGAGGGGAGTAGGCCGCAACGAGGGCTGTTCACGCTAGGGTGGTAATGGCACAGGGCAGTCTGAGTCAAGCCCCGTTTGACACCTCACTCCTCCACCAGGCGGATCCACCGTATGGAGCCACGTGGTCGTGTCTGTGTGTGTGTCGTCCACGAGGGGGCGCCACCCACACGTCCTGTGTGTATACCTCCTGCCGTCCGTCCCTCCTGTCCCTCTCTCTTGTCTTATATATCATAAACCGAGGTGTGAATAGCCCAGCGTGTTGACCACTTACCTTTACTGTCAGACCCCCCCCCCACCCGCCGTCCACGTGCCTCCGGTCGTCGTGTCTACCCCTCCACCCCCTCCACCCCTACCCCCATCCATATAGCCTACCCCATGCCAGACTGCATCATATACTATATAACATTGTCATGTAAAATAGTTTACCACGCTTAAAGTTAACCACAACAAAATAAAGTTAACCGTTAATAAAATAAAATTGAAGGGATAGATAGTTGACCGACAATTCCACATGTTAGACGCCGTGTCGGAGAAGTCGCACCATACACAATGCGAGAGTTTATGGCAAACCCACGATAGGTGGATATCATAATATTGTATTAATCACTGTGACTGTATCCGCCTCCCCTCCCCCCCCCCCCCGCCAGCGCCCAAGCCGGTGGGGCGGCGAGTCCGGAAGCCAGGCGTTGACCGGAAGCCGCGACAGGCGTACTCCGCCAAGCAGCTCCAGAGACTCGAAGCCGAGTTCAAGGTGCGTGGATCAGCCTTCTAGACATCTTCTGAACATTTCCTGTATGTCTTGTGAACGTCTTCTAAACGTCTTCTGAACATCTTTTGGGTTCTTTGGATGTCTTTTGGAGATCTCATGGATATCTTCTGGACATCTTCTGGACGCCTTCCGGACGTCTTCTGGATGTCTTCTAAGTGTCTTCTAGGTGTCTTTTGTTACTTTTTCTAGATACCTGTTCTTCGGGGCGCTTTCGTATGTTGTTTTCTGTGTCTGATATGCGTCATCTGGGCGTTTCGGAAACTGGTGTATGTCTAGTAAAATTAAAGTAACAAGACCTGCGCCCTTTCATATTTATCACCATCTGCATCCCAATTGATTTAATTTTTTACCCAAATCTAACACAAAGAGGAACGGCTGAAAATGTTGTCCCCTTTTTTCCGCGTCCGGGGGGTACTTTCCCAGTCCTATGGCGTCAAATATGACGTATAATGAAGGATACATGATCTTACAGCATGTTGGGCGTGTCGCGGTCTGATGACAGCTTGTTGGGCGCGTCGCGGTCTGATGACAGCTTCTTGGGCGTGTCGCGGTCTGATGACAGCATGTTGGGCGTGTCGCGGTCTGATGACAGCTTGTTGGGCGTGTCGCGGTCTGATGACAGCTTGTTGGGCGTGTCGCGGTCTGATGACAGCTTGTTGGGCGTGTCGCGGTCTGATGACAGCTTGTTGGGCGTGTCGCGGTCTAATGACAGCATGTTGGGCGTGTCGCGGTCTGATGACAGCATGTTGGGCGTGTCGCGGTCTGATGACAGCTTATTGGGCGTGTCGCGGTCTGATGACAGCATGTTGGGCGTGTCGCGGTCTGATGACAGCTTCTTGGGCGTGTCGCGGTCTGATGACAGCATGTTAGGCGTGTCGCGGTCTGATGACAGCTTGTTGGGCGTGTCGCGGTCTGATGACAGCATGTTGGGCGTGTCGCGGTCTGATGACAGCTTCTTGGGCGTGTCGTGGTCTGATGACAGCATGTTAGGCGTGTCGCGGTCTGATGACAGCTTGTTGGGCGTGTCGTGGTCTGATGACAGCATGTTGGGCGTGTCGCGGTCTGATGACAGCTTGTTGGGCGTGTCGCGGTCTGATGACAGCTTGTTGGGCGTGTCGCGGTCTGATGACAGCATGTTGGGCGTGTCGCGGTCTGATGACAGCTTGTTGGGCGTGTCGCGGTCTGATGACAGCTTGTTGGGTGTGTCGCGGTCTGATGACAGCTTGTTGGGCGTGTCGCGGTCTAATGACAGCTTGTTGGGCGTGTCGCGGTCTGATGACAGCATGTTGGGCGTGTCGCGGTCTGATGACAGCTTATTGGGCGTGTTGCGGTCTGATGACAGCATGTTGGGCGTGTCGCGGTCTGATGACAGCATGTTGGGCGTGTCGCGGTCTGATGACAGCTTGTTGGGCGTGTCGTGGTCTGATGACAGCATGTTGGGCGTGTCGCGGTCTGATGACAGCTTGTTGGGCGTGTCGCGGTCTGATGACAGCATGTTGGGCGTGTCGCGGTCTGATGACAGCTTGTTGGGCGTGTCGCGGTCTGATGACAGCTTGTTGGGCGTGTCGCGGTCTGATGACAGCTCTGAGCTTTGTGAAGCTATGAAGCGTGTGCCTCTTGGTGTAGCCATGACATCTTTTTCAGGGTGACAAATACCTGAGTGTGAGCAAGCGGCTGGAGCTGTCTCAAGGCCTGGGGCTGACGGAAACACAGATCAAAACGTGGTTCCAAAACAGACGGTAAGCGCCAAGGTGACACGGTAAGATAAGATAAAATTTTATTTAACGTCGGTATATAAACGTCAACAATAAACATTACCACAACTGCTATTGACCGACTATGATAAAATAACATGAGTTGATGTGATATATATACATATGATAATGAAAAAATAACAACCATTCTATCATCTATTTAAACCTTACCCGTTAGCTATGTTGCACAATGTGCACGAATTACAGTGACACATGAAAACATCCGAGGTTGACAGCATTGTTTTGAATTCCTTACCAGATTTCATTAACTTTATTTCTTTGTTGAGCATATTCCATAACTTGCTGCCTTGATTTTTGTTCATAGGCTGTTGTGTTAACGCGTGGCGTAGATAGAGTTGGTCCATTTTTCAACACGCAATTGCTTTCCTTTAAATGATGCATGTCATGGAGGTAACTGGGCCCAATCTTGTTAATAATCATGTAAACTTCTAAAGCTATACCGCACAACCGCTCAACATATAGCAAAGGTCTACCGGCTTTCTTCCTCAACTCTGTATATGCTGATCTAAAATCATTAAACACCAATCAGGAGCGCACGCTTCTGTGTCTGTTCGACCTTACGCATGTTTTTCATATCACAGAAATGCCACACAACGGGACAATAATTAAAATGTGAAAAGATGAATGAATGAAATAATGTAAGTTTGCTATCAACATCCATGGGTTTAGACACCCAGCTAACACACTGAGACTTTTACCAGCCTGTTTGCACTAAGTTGATATATGGTTGCCGAAATTTAATCTGGAATCCAGTTGAATACCTAGTAATGTTAGTTCCTGTTCCGCTGCCAGTTCTGTACCATAAACGGGAAAAAACATCTAGCCTCACCTATTTCGTTTCGCCTCTTACTTTGGTTGACCTTCATGTAATTATTGGTGAACCACGTTTTTTTTTTCCGATAAAGCCTCCAGAGTTACCTTAACCTTGTTAACTCCTTACCTTGAGCCGCCACAGTGTTATCGTCAGCATAGTTATACTTATCGGTTTCCGGCGAGGTGGATACTAGCAGGTCATTCGTAAATATATTATACAGATGTGGGCCGAAAACAGAATCTTGTGGTGCTCTTTTCTTGAGAGAAATACACTCGCTCTGATTATGTCTTATTTTTACCCTCTGTTCGCGGTTCGTAAGATAGCTTGCAACAAGCGAACAAGATTATTTACTGATGCCAAAAACTTTCAACTTGGTAATTAATAATCTGTGTTGAAGACAATCGAATGCTTTGGAGAGATCCATTAGTATAGCTCCCATAACTTGATTATTATCTAATGTTTTTTTTTTAATCTTCAAAAAGACGCGTCAGTAAACTTTGACAGCTGTGTCCCTTTCTAAACCCAGAGAGTCTGGGTGATAACCTGGGTTCCATATAGGACATAAGCCGATCACACAATATCTTTACATAAAGCTTGGAAATGCAAGGGAGAACACTTACCGGCCTGTAGTTTTCTTTATCCTTTTTTTTTGAAAATAGGTGTAACTTCAGCGTATTTTTTTTGTGTGGAAACACATTACTTTTAATCGTCATATTTAAAACGTACCTTAATGGCTTACACAAGATGGCAGCTCACAGCTTGATAAGCTTCCGAGGTATCTTATCGTAGCCACTAGCCTTCGACACGTCAATGCCTTTAAGTGCATTGTATATTTCGTGGCTACTTACTGCCCTGAAGTTGAAAGCTTCTACCGTGTCTTGGTTGCCTTGCTTTATAGCCATAACGGACTTGTGGTCTTTGTGTTAAAGTAGGGTTTCGTCTATTAGCTGGTCATCTGGTATGTCCTCTTGTTGCCCTATGTCTTTGGCAACGTCTACGAAGTATTTATTAAATATGTCACTTCACTTTGATGGATCTGATATAATTTCATCTCCCTCTCTCAGAATAACGTTTTCGTTGCTTGCAGTTTTTCTTGATATTAATGGTTTTACAACGTTCCAGAATTCCTTATCGTTAGCGTAGCTTCACTACATTTCCCCTTGATGTACTTCTGCACACTTACTCTTCGTAGACGTCCTATCAGATTCCTCTGCTTTCTGTATTTTTCCCAGTTCTCTTCGCTACTCACTTTCTCATACTTACGCCTCAGCATATGAGGATGAGGGAGGCTTGGGTTCAGGACTACCGAGGTACGACGTATCATGGATATTTATAAATATGATATTTATATCATTTATCCGCCCCTTCTATTGTATACGGGGAGTTCTCCATTTAATTCATCGTCACCTGGGAATAAAGAAATTTATTCTTCGTGATTTGGGAACACCCGTTGCGAATGGTAATAGGTTGAAGGTACTTTCGGGCAGGGGTCGGCAATTCGTTTGCAACATGTCTTTGTCTACATTGTATGAATGGCATCATCCATGGGATGAGGGGTGCCATCTAGCGGAACACCTCAAAAAGTTTGTTCAGGCACTAGTCAGTCTCGGAACTGATCCAATAGTCGCTTTCAGAACTGATCCAATAGTCGCTTTCAGAACTGATCCAATAGTCGCTTTCAGAACTGATGCACAAGTCGCTTTCAGAACTGATGCACAAGTCGCTTTCAGAACTGATGCACAAGTCGCTTTCAGAACTGATCCAATAGTCACTCTCAGAGACTTATAGTAGTCGAGTCCAACGTGAATTTACAGTTTGACTTTAAAAAACACGCAGTACTCTCTTTCAGAAGTGGACCGGAAATCGCTGTCACAGACGAACCCTGCGATACCACGTGGCTTTACTGACGCTATTGGTCTCTTTCAGGACCAAGTGGAAGAAGCAGATGACTGCGCGAATGAAGCTTGCGCAGCGTCAGGGTTTGTGGACGTCCTACTGGGGCCCCATGCTGGGGGCTACCCCCGACCCCCGCCTCCCGCCATTCACAGACACCGCCTTCATGACGTCACAGTTTTAGACCAATCACCAGGGTTTGTGGACGTCCTACTGGGGCCCCGTGCTGGGGGCTACCCCCCACCCCCGCCTCCCGCCATTCACAGACACCGCCTTCATGACGTCACAGATTTAGACCAATCACCAGGGTTTGTGGACGTCCTACTGGGGCCCCGTGCTGGGGGCTACCCCCGACCCCCGCCTCCCGCCATTCACAGACACCGCCTTCATGACGTCACAGTTTTAGACCAATCACCAGGGTTTGTGGACGTCCTACTGGGGCCCCGTGCTGGGGGCTACCCCCCACCCCCGCCTCCCGCCATTCACAGACACCGCCTTCATGACGTCACAGTTTTAGACCAATCACCAGGGTTTGTGGACGTCCTACTGGGGCCCCGTGCTGGGGGCTACCCCCCACCCCCGCCTCCCGCCATTCACAGACACCGCCTTCATGACGTCACAGATTTAGACCAATCACCAGGGTTTGTGGACGTCCTACTGGGGCCCGTGCTGGGGGCTACCCCCGACCCCCGCCTCCCGCCATTCACAGACACCGCCTTCATGACGTCACAGTTTTAGACCAATCACCAGGGTTTGTGGACGTCCTACTGGGGCCCCGTGCTGGGGCTACCCCCCACCCCCGCCTCCCGCCATTCACAGACACCGCCTTCATGACGTCACAGTTTTAGACCAATCACCAGGGTTTGTGGACGTCCTACTGGGGCCCCGTGCTGGAGGCTAGCCCCCACCCCCGCCTCCCGCCATTCACAGACACCGCCTTCATGACGTCACAGTTTTAGACCAATCACCAGGGTTTGTGGACGTCCTACTGGGGCCCCGTGCTGGGGGCTACCCCCCACCCCCGCCTCCCGCCATTCACAGACACCGCCTTCATGACGTCACAGTTTTAGACCAATCACCAGGGTTTGTGGACGTCCTACTGGGGCCCCGTGCTGGGGGCTACCCCCCACCCCCGCCTCCCGCCATTCACAGACACCGCCTTCATGACGTCACAGTTTTAGACCAATCACCAGGGTTTGTGGACGTCCTACTGGGGCCCCGTGCTGGGGGCTACCCCCGACCCCCGCCTCCCGCCATTCACAGACACCGCCTTTATGACGTCACAGTTTTAGACCAATCACCAGGGTTTGTGGACGTCCTACTGGGGCCCCGTGCTGGAGGCTACCCCCCACCCCCGCCTCCCGCCTGACGTCACAGTTCTAAACCAATCACCGTCACGTATCGCATCGCCCGCCCCTGACGTCACAGTTCTAAACCAATCACCGTCACGTATCGCATCGCCCGCCCCTGACGGCACAGTTCTAGACCATCACCTATGTATGTTGTCACAGTGGCCTAGTTACGAACAGTTTGCGTCTAATCTTCGAGATGTTTGGTTGCTTAGGTTAAAGTGAGCGATGATCCTCAGTCGAAAAACACTGCGCTGGTCACGTTTCGCTGACGCCTCTTCACGTGACGTACGTTGTTGTGGCACGAGATGATACCTTCTGTGCCTCATGAGACTCCACAGTCAACATGTTCCACTAGATCGCCCGTTCTAATTAATCCCCGCTAGACCCACACATCCACCAATCATTACATGCTGAGCTAAGGTACTGAGGCTCATTGAGTTCGTTGACTATAACCAACTGTCTGATCGTCAAATGAATTACGCGTACACTTCTTGACCAACGCTTACCTAGACCGAACATAGACCAAACGTTTTCCAGACAAACTCACTAGAGAGACCTTGACCAACCCGTTTGTTGCGGATAATATTGTATGTCACATAAAGGGCTATACAACATTTATAAATGTACAGCATATGTATTCCCATTGAATGTCAATATAATACACACTCATATTGTTATGATAAAAATGGTACCCGGGCAGGAAATGTACAACTGCCAAACGTGCATTCCGTGTATATTGTAGGTAGAACTTTTGTGGAATAAATTATTCGTTTAACTTTTAGTGTTTCGTGTCATCTTAGAATGTCGGATCTCCGCCATTGGCATCCAGAAATTCTTGGAGATTCGCGATTGGCTGTTGGCATTTTTGGGGGATCGTTATCTTAGTTCAACGACCTTTTCAAAGACCTTTCCCTATTTACCGCGATCCGTTATAGCAGTCTGTGAATTCCTCGATATTCGCAATATCCCCTTTAAGGTGTTTTTTATTCGCGCCCGGCTTGAATAGTCCTCATCTTCGAGATTCCATACCGGGTTCCAATCCAACGTTGTTAACTAATTCATTTCATTTATTAAGTCATAAGCGCAAATGCCGCGAAACAAATCTTACTACTAAAACCAAAACAAAAGCTGCAAATCCATCGTCTTTCGCAGACGGACAGATGCCAACCAACTAATTCATTGGAGACGTGTCGATAGAAACCCTTTATTTGTGTTGCAATAACTAGAACCAGTTGTTTAGGGGTGACAGATCGAATCTAGTTTTAACATTCCTTCCAACGTCAAGGCTCCAGACAAAACATCACCCTCAACCTGGGGAACTGGAGGATGGGTTGCTCCTGGTTACTCAACATGACTTGTTTCATAGTCTGCGACCCAAAAAAAACACATATAAAAACGATAAATATCCAAATAACTAATTGTCGAGACATTAAGTAGCATTCGCCTTCTCTGGCGTTTTGCCGCTATGGGTGCCGCTATAGCTGACACTATATGCTAATAAACTAGACATGTAGTTTCGGAATTTTGTTCCAGTTTTTACACCAAAAAGTTCGCTCATCCGCTGGACTAAAAATACGTCTGCTCCAAGACGTGCGTTTAAGTCGCCCAGTACATGTTCACCAGTTCACCGGGTCCTAAACTGTCCCCAAACTGTACACGGTGTTAACCTGCAGCGGCAGTGTGGTCAGGCGGGTTTGTCGTCCTGCTCTGTAGCGTTGGCAAGACTTGTGACATTTGCGGTCAACTTTCGATACTAAAAGCAAGGATAACAACAAATTAGTTATTTGCAAGCCTTTATATAATCTCCATAAAGTGGGTAAGGTGGCTGGTGGAGGTGCATCGAGTCGTGACAGACGTGACGTCATCACGTCACCCCACCATTGCATCATAACGCACTCCCCGTGTTGGCGGTCTCCTTGGCACTGCGTGGTCCCCATGGCAACATGGTTGTTACACAGCCGGAGTTGGTCGTATTGCCCTTCTCAACGTTCCCATCGAGTTATCTTAGCGTCAACAATAGTTTGCAAGATACAAATTTCGTCCATATTTACACTCCAATTCATTCCTAAATACAATTTTAAAGACTTAGATTCTGTCATATGAAGTCGTGATGCTGTGACCCAGTCGAATCCCGTCATGTTCTCACGTCCCGTCAGCTTCCACCCCTCCTTGTCGTGCAGCCATGGCAACGCCGCGACGACTCCCTCCATCGCCACCCCTACAGCCATGAGCTCAGAAATCCCAGACGTCCACCTGGCTGTCCCCGCGCGACATGCACGCGCTCTCACAGTCTCCGAGCGTCTGGAAGTTGTTTCCGTTGCCGCCGCAGCCGCCGTAGAAGAAGGTGGAGCAGGCGCCGCGGCTCTGGTCGTAGAAGTACCTGGGCATGGTGGCGCGGCACCGGCCGATGGCGGCGGGCATGGAGCACACGGTCTGACCTGACCTCGGGGCGACCTGGGCCGGCACTGGACAGGCAACACAACCAAACTTCACTCAATAGCTTCATATTCTCAGAAGTGTTTTATGTACATAATAATAACTATTTGCAAACAAAACCAAATAGGACCATATATTTCATATAGCTCAAAGAAAGACAATCTTGAAACTCAATTATATTGACAACTTGATTATGAAACGTAAATATTGACAACTTTTTTTATGAAACGTAAATATTTGCATCAGTATTTAATTCATTCGGATTAGGCCATATTTGTATTACGTAATACTTAATACAGTTTTATGAAGGGGGCCCCAGGGTGTGCAGGTCGGAGCCGTTGACTCACCACACGCGCGCTCACACTGGGAGCGAGACCAGAAACGGTTGTCATTGCCCCCGCAGCCGCCGTACACAAAGGACTTGCACGTGCTGTCAGCAGGATCGTAGTACCAGTTGAGTAAGTAACCACGGCAACGGCCCGTCTCCCTGGGTTGGGAGCACTCCTCGGTGGTCTCTAGGAAACAGAGAACAAACATGTATCGCGCCAGTCCAACATCGGTTTGAATGTGGAAAATATGGGTCGGGTCAGGTCAGTCCAAGAGGTTTAGGCGCACACCCCCTCCCCCTCCCCCAACAACCCCCCGCTGGGTTTATACTTGATACGTACACCGCAATGTTGTGGATGTCACTATAAGTTACTATAAGTTAAGTTCAATGAGAGTTAGAGACACAAAGAATGCCCCCCCCCCCCCCCTAGCCTTGACACATGGCTCTCTTGACCTCGCACCTAAATGAGACGAGAGAGAGCCATGAAACCAGTGTCGGTTGTGAGCGTTGACTTAAAAATCAGCGCCCTTCGGCCGTCAATTGCAGAAAGTACAGAAATAAACGGTCCTTACCAATTTGTCAAGCTGTTCTTCATACCTTTATAGTTCCAAGGGCAATGAGATTGAAAACAAACAAAATCCACCACTTTTTGTACTGGTGAAACTTTTCAACAACAATTTTCAACAACTCTCCCCGCCGCCATGTCGCTGTTACGTCACAGTTCTCGTCGATCTCCCGGCAGAGGGCGTTACGCTTACGCAATAGTCCTAGGAAAAATTGTGATGCGAGGAACGAGCTCCGTCTGCCGGGAGATCGACGAGAACTGTGACGTAACAGCGACATGGCGGCGGGGAGAGTTGTTGAAAATTGTTGTTGAAAACTTTCACCAGTACAAAAAGTGGTGGATTTTGTTTGTTTTCAATCTCATTGCCCTTGGAACTATAAAGGTATGAAGAACAACTTGACAAATTGATAAGGACCGTTTATATCTGTACTTTCTACAATCGACGGCCGAAGGGCGCTGATTTTTAAATCTACAATCGCAACCGACACTGGCCACATGGCCCTCCGGCCCGCTCCCCAGAGCGGATAAGCCAGGGAGGGGCATGCAACAGGGCTACCCCCCCCCCCCCCACCACCACCTCCCCTCCCCTCCCTTACGTAACACGGGTGTTGGGTGTACAATAAACACAGACATCAGTGGCGGATTTCACGAACGCAGTTTAGCAGACTACGGGGCTTAGTCGGCTAAAGTTACCATGTAAATGATGGGCGATTTTAGCCGACTTAGCCCCGTAGCCGGCTACACTATGTACGTGAAATAGGCCGCAGGTCAATCACTGCTGGCCACTTAGTGTGAGTGAGTAGGACGTTGTGTTGGTCATGTGTGTTGCCCCCACCCAACTCACACACCCACCATGCAGCGATTGAGGCGCCTCTGGCTGGTGCACCCTGGTGATTGCCTGGGGGTGCAGTGGGGTGAAAACGCTTGGACACGGATACAGCTATCAAAGTCGTTTATATCATGATGGGGTGAAAACGCTTGGACACGGATACAGCTATCAAAGTCGTTTATATCATGATGGGGTGAAAACGCTTGGACACGGATACAGCTATCAAAGTCGTTTATATCATGATGACAACAAAGCCCACCCATGCGTGTAGCCCAGCATACATATCTGTGGCTGTAACACGTGTGTTCATAGAGAGTACACCTCGGCCAGTTTGTAAACTAGTAAAAGTAAAGCAAGTTGTGGTACATATATAGACAAGTTATATCATTGTTACGTACTAAAGTTAAAGTCAAGCTCCTATGTCAAAAAGACTTTCAAGATAATAATCCTAATATATTCTGCTATGAAAATAATATACTCGTTCATTTGATTTGGGAGCACTATTTACAATATTTGCCATTATCCCATATGACGCGCTACAAAATAGTCAGAGGCGATCATTCGACGTTTGGTGACGTAAATATAGGTACTTTGAAGAGCTGGTCCGCTTTACGCATGAGACGGACAGCCATCCGATTTCTTTTGTTAAAAACTCCTTTACAAAACATTGCAGGCTAAGACGCTTTCCAGATAATTTATTATAAATTCAACACGTCGAGCACCTACTGGTTACCACCGTTCTCAAAAATACCAATTCATCTGAATATTGATATAAACCCTTCACCTGCCTATATTTAGTAACTAAACCGGAACTTTTGATCGTTGATCGTTGATGACTGAGTTTGTGCAGATTTCTTGACTGCAACGCGCCACACTT
The DNA here is from genome assembly GCA_964019135.1 of Arenicola marina. Classification (NCBI taxonomy): domain Eukaryota; kingdom Metazoa; phylum Annelida; class Polychaeta; family Arenicolidae; genus Arenicola; species Arenicola marina. Next base: position 35,364,247 of record OZ025263.1, on the reverse strand, counting down.
ACCAAACTATGAGCCACAAAATTTGCACAACCACTCAGATTGCTTCAATATTGCACTGGTGGTGCTGCTAATTGTGGTACTGCTACTAGTGGTGCGGGTACTGGTGGTGCGGGTACTAGTGGTGCGGGTACTGGTGGTGCTGCTAATTGTGGTACTGCTACTAGTGGTGCGGGTACTGGTGGTGCGGGTACTAGTGGTGCGGGTACTGGTGGTGCTGCTACTAGTGGTGCGGGTACTGGTGGTGCGGGTACTGGTGGTGCCGGCACTGGTGGTGCTGCTACTAGTGGTGCTGCTACTAGTGGTGCGGGTACTGGTGGTGCTGCTACTAGTAGTGCGGGTACTGGTGGTGCGGGTACTGGTGGTGCGGGTACTGGTGGTGTGGGTACTGGTGGGGCGGGTACTGGTGGTGCGGGTACTGGTGGTGCGGGTACTGGTGGTGCAGGTACTAGTGGTGCGGGTACTGGTGGTGCGGGTACTGGTGGTGCGGGTACTGGTGGTGCTGCTACTAGTGGTGCGGGTACTGGTGGTGCGGGTACTGGTGGTGCAGGTACTAGTGGTGCGGGTACTGGTGGTGCCGGTACTGGTGGTGCGGGCACTGGTGGTGCTGCTACTAGTGGTGCTGCTACTAGTGGTGCGGGTACTAGTGGTGCGGGCACTGGTGGTGCGGGCACTGGTGGTGCTGGTACTGGTGGTGCGGGTACTGGTGGTGCTGGTACTGGTGGTGCGGGTACTGGTGGTGCGGGCACTGGTGGTGCTGCTACTAGTGGTGCGGGTACTGGTGGTGCTGCTACTAGTGGTGCGGGTACTGGTGGTGCGGGTACTGGTGGTGCGGGTACTAGTGGTGCGGGCACTGGTGGTACGGGTACTGGTGGTGCGGGTACTGGTGGTGCTGGTACTGGTGGTGCGGGTACTGGTGGTGCGGGTACTGGTGGTGCTGGTACTAGTGGTGCCGGTACTGGTGGTGCGGGTACTGGTGGGGCGGGTACTGGTGGTGCCGGTACTGGTGGTGCGGGCACTAGTGGTGCAGGCACTGGTGGTACGGGTACTGGTGGTGCGGGCACTGGTGGTGCTGGTACTGGTGGTGCGGGTACTGGTGGTGCGGGTACTGGTGGTGCTGGTACTAGTGGTGCGGGTACTGGTGGTGCTGGTACTGTTGGTGCGGGTACTGGTGGTGCGGGTACTGGTGGTGCTGGTACTGTTGGTGCGGGTACTGGTGGTGCGGGTACTGGTGGTGCTGCTACTAGTGGTGCTGCTACTAGTGGTGCGGGCACTGGTGGTGCTGCTGCTAGTGGTGCGGGTACTAATGGTGCGGGTAGTGGTGGTGCGGGTACTGGTAGTGTGGGTACTGGTGGTGCGGGTACTGGTGGTGCCGGTACTGGTGGTGCCGGGTACTGGTGGTGCGGTTACTGGTGGTGCTGGTACTGGTGGTGCTGATACTAGTGGTGCGGGTACTAGTGGTGCGGGTACTGGTGGTGCGGGTACTGGTGGTGCTGATACTAGTGGTGCGGGTACTAGTGGTGCGGGTACTGGTGGTGCGGGTACTGGTGGTGCTGGTACTAGTGGTGCGGTTACTGGTGGTGCGGGTACTGGTGGTGCGGGTACTGGTGGTGCTGATACTAGTGGTGCGGGTACTAGTGGTGCGGGTACTGGTGGTGCTGGTACTGGTGGTGCTTCTACTGTTGGTGCGGGTACTAGTGGTGCGGGTACTGGTGTTGCTGGTATAAGTGGTGCAGGTACTGGTGGTGCTGGTACTGGTGGTGTTGGTACTAGTGGTGCGGGTACTAGTGGTGCGGGTACTGGTGGTGCTGGTACTAGTGGTGCGGGTACTGGTGGTGCTGGTACTGTTGGTGCAGGTACTAGTGGTGCGGGTACTGGTGGTGCTGGTACTAGTGGTGCTGGTACTAGTGGTGCGGGTACTGGTGGTGCTGGTACTAGTGGTGCGGGTACTGGTGGTGATGGTACTGTTGGTGCGGGTACTAGTTGTGCGGGTACTGGTGGTGCGGGTACTGGTGGTGCTGGTACTAGTGGTGCGGGTACTGGTGATGCGGGTACTGGTGGTGCTGGTACTAGTGGTGCGGGTACTAGTGGTGCGGGTACTGGTGGTGCTGCTATTAGTGGTGCGGGTACTAGTGGTGCGGGTACTAGTGGTGCGGGTACTGGTGGTGCTGGTACTAGTGGTGCGGGTACTGGTGGTGCTGGTACTAGTGGTGCTGGTACTAGTGGTGCGGGTACTGGTGGTGCTGGTACTGTTGGTGCGGGTACTAGTGGTGCGGGTACTGGTGGTGCGGGTACTGGTGGTGCTGGTACTAGTGGTGCGGGTACTGGTGGTGCGGGTACTGGTGGTGCTGGTACTGGTGGTGCTGGTACTAGTGGTGCGGGTACTGGTGTTGCGGGTACTGGTGGTGCGGGTACTGGTGATGCGAGTGCTGGTACTTACTTTCGAGGCGACCCCACCTATGATTCGGCCTCCGCGTCCCGGAGAGGTGGGCCGCCCGCTGACGCTGACGCTGACCCGAGGTCACCCACACCTGGGACATAAAAAGTAGAATGCCAATCACTTAACACATGATCTTACTGTGTAATCAATGAACACATGATCTTACTGTGTAATCAATGAACACATTATCTTACTTCTAATAGAACAAAGAGTAAAACAGTAGCACAAAGTGAGAATACATCGTTTCACTCTCCGAGCTAAGCCCCGACCACGCATGAGTCCTTTTCGTTAATTGTGAGTAGGAAATTGGCAATCATGGGTGATGGTAGGTACAAAGGGAGATTCTGAAACTGACAAGAAAGTGACATGCTGCTTTGTTTGTCGGACTTGTGTGATGGACATAACGCACGTGGAAGAATTTCTTTCGCCACAGATTTGGATAAAAGCAACAGTGACGTCCGTGAATGATTGACAGCCTATATCAGTCTATTCCAATCCATTCAATGAAAACATTATCTTACCTGCAATGAAATGAGGGGTAGAATACCAATCATTGAATACATTATCTTGCCTCCTATAGAAAACGGTGTGGAATACCGATCATACAAGTTGATGGTCGTGTACAATCTTTGGTGTTTCCTGGTACCATAGCATAAAATCTGAAGGCCGCTAAAATCGTGTAATCTGACCTAAACCTTCAATAGTCAATCGTTGCCATAGTGATATTGCGTAGAACAATAAAAAAGGACGTCACACACAACAGAATTGTGGTTATAGATTTAAATGGCCCTCATAGTTGCCTAGATGCCCAGCTGCGCGTGCCACGTTTCTTGGTCATTATTGACTGATATATATACTGATATGGTGCAAAGAAGTCGATAGAACCAGGAGTAGAATACCAATCAATGAACACATTATCTTACCTCCAGTAGAACCAGGAGTACAAAATCAATCAACGAACACATTATCTTACCTCCAGTAGAACGAGGAGTAAAATACCAATCAATGAACATATTATCTTACCTTCAGTAGAACAAGGAGTAAAATACCAATCAATGAACACATTATCCTACCTTCAGTAGAACAAGGAGTAAAATACCCATCAATGAACACACTATCTTACCTCCAGTAGAACAAGGAGTAAAATACAAGCAACTTTCATCTTGTAGGAATTTGTCGTTGGCAATCCGTCCGTCCACAAGTCTAGAATGATCGCAATATGGGACTGCAGTAAATGTTGGCGCACTGACTGCCTGCCCAGTAACCGTTTAGTGGACTTTGGCCAACGCCTCGAGCAGCGAGTGACTTGCACGTTGCGTCAGCCACAGCCGTATACCAGCAGCCAGCCCCTTTCCGGATCCCCCGGGATCGCGCCAAAGTTCATGGGAACTCGGGCACGCTGCTTTCTTTCTGCGGAGAACCAGCGGGTGGCACGCGGGTCTTGGTTCCAGTTACTGCCGCTAGAGGTCAATAGACGAGGTCATCCGTCTCGAGTTTCTAGGTCTCAACCTGTCCTCGCTCCCTCCCAGAGTGATTGGACAGAGTCGGGATACGAATTTTAGAGCCCATCTGGATGCCATTAGGTAGGGGGGTGTGGCAATGGGACGGGGGTGGTGGAGTGGGGGTGTTATATTCACTTGTGAATGGGTTGACGTACGTGGGATGCCGTGAGGGGTAGGAAGGAGGGTGGGGGGGAGGTCGTGGGATGCTGTCAGTGTAGGATGGGGGGGGGGGGTCCGCGGGATGCTGTGAGAGGTAAGATGGGGGGGGGGGATGTCGTGGACATACAGGGGTCTGGAAGGGGCAAATAGCGACATGCGACACAGGCATCTTTGAAAAATCAACATTCGATATTAACTCGCAATTTTAGACACCGAGGGTCTGAAAAAGCGACAGCGAAACAGATAGTCGCATATTTCAAAAAAAAAGAAAGAAACGGAACGTCGTCAAAAATCGTCAGAGACCCAGGAGGGGTCTCTCTCCCAGGAGGTCTCTCTCCCGGGCGGGGTCTCTCCCAGGAGGGGTCTCTCTCCCAGGAGGGGTCTCTCTCCCAGGAGGGGTCTCTCTTCCAGGAGGGGTCTCTTTCCCAGGAGGTGTCTCTCCCAGAAGGGGTCTCTCTCCCAGGAGAGGTCTCTCTCCCAGAAGGGGTCTCTCTCCCAGGAGGGGTCTCTCCCAGGAGAGGTCCCTCTCCCAGGAGGGGTCTCTCTCCCAGGAGGGGTCTCTCTCCCAGGAGGGGTTCTCCCAGGAGGGTTCTCTCTCCCAGAAAGGGTCTCTCTCCAAGGAGGGGTCTCTCTCCCAGGAGGGGTCTCTCTCCCAGGTGGTCCCTCTCCCAGAAGGGGGCTCTCCTCCAGGAGGGCTCTCTCCCCCAGGAGGGTTCTCTCTCCCAGGAGAGGTCTCTCCCAGGAGGGGTCTCTCTCCCAGGAGGGGTCTCTCTCCCAGGAGGGGTCTCTCCCAGGAGGGGTCTCTCTCCCAGGAGGGGTCTCTCTCCCAGGAGGGGTCTCTCTCCCAGGAGGGGTCTCTCTCCCAGATGAGGTCGCTCTCCCAGGAGGGGTCTCTCTCCCAAGAGGGGTCTCTCTCCTTGCCTCTATGGCCACCCCGAACTAAATAAGGGGTGTGTACATGTGACGTCTTTAGATAGTGTACAATGTTTATATAATATTGTCATATACACAGTAGTCCGCCACTAAATACTCCGTGGTGCCGTTCTTCAGTCCATTCGTTAATTACCTCAACCCACCTCCCCCCTCCTCCTCTCTCCCCCATCGCCTGAAAGTGTGTCGCGGCCTGGATGTGGATCACGCGAGACACGCGGAGAAGTTGGTCGCGTTCCAGAAAACAAATATCCACCGTCCTTGACATTGTGCGATAGAAAGACACGCCTTCCCCTGATCGCAAGGCTCGCGTGTATGGAAGGCCAAAACTTCATAAACCCGCTATTTGCAGATATTTAAGATATTTGGATATTTCAGCTATTTTGCGGACACGCACAAACCTTTTGAAGATACAGTGCGCGGTGACATCACATAGGTCGTTGTGCCTGTCTGATAAAGCGCGCAGTGACGTCACATAGGTCCTTGTGCCTGTCTGACAAAGTGAGAAGTGACGTCACATAGCTCGTTGTACTGTCTGATGAAGCGCGCAGTGACGTCACATAGGTGGTTGTACTGTCTTATAAAGCGCGCAGTGACGTCACATAGATCCTTGTGCCTGTCTGACAAAGTGAGAAGTGACGTCACATAGCTCGTTGTACTGTCTGATAAAGCGGACGCGGACATCTTCCCCGGTTGCGTCATGACGTAACACGTGATCTGGGGGAGGCACACGAATGTTGTTTAGCTCCTACATGGCTATAATAAGATGTTAACTAGCTAAGAGTACGGTGACCTTTAAGCAACACAGGTAACTAGTATTGCCTTGGGAGTAAGGTGACATTCAAACAGCACAGGTAACTAGTATGGCCTTGAGAGTAAGGTGACCTTCACACAAACAGGCTACTAGTATTGTCTTGAGAGTAAGGTGACCTACAAACAACACATGCTACTAGTATTGTCTTTAAAGTAAAGTGACCTTCAAACCACACAGGCTACTAGTATTGCCTTTAGAGTAAAGTGACCTTCAAATCACACAGGCTACTAGTATTGTCTTGAGAGTAAGGTGACCTTCAAACAACACATGCTACTAGTATTGTCCTGAGAGTAAGGCGACCTTTAAACAACACAGGCTACTAGTATTGTCTTGAGAGTAAGGTGACCTTCAAATCACACAGGCTACTAGTATTGTCTTGAGAGTAAGGTGACCTTCAAACAACACATGCTACTAGTATGGTCTTGAGAGTAAGGTGACCTTCAAATCACACAGGCTACTAGTATTGTCTTGAGAGTAAGGTGACCTTCAAACAACACATGCTACTAGTATTGTCCTGAGAGTAAGGCGACCTTTAAACAACACAGGCTACTAGTATTGTCTTGAGAGTAAGGTGACCTTCAAATCACACAGGCTACTAGTATTGTCTTGAGAGTAAGGTGACCTTCAAACAACACATGCTACTAGTATGGTCTTGAGAGTAAGGTGATCTTCAAACAACACAGGCTACTTATATTGTCTTGAGAATAACGTGACCTTCAAACCCCACAGGCTAGTAGTAATGCCTTGAGAGTAAGGTGACCTTCAAACCACACAGGCTACTAGTATTGTCTTGAGAGTAAGGTGACCTTCAAACAACACAGGCTACTAGTGTTGTCTTGAGAGTAAGGTTACTTTCAAACCACGCAGGCTACTAGTATTGTTTTGAGAGTAAGGTGACCTTCAAACACAGGTTACTAGTATTGCCTTGAGAGTAAGGTGACCTTTAAACAACACAGGCTACTAGTATTGTCTTGAGAGTAAGGTGACCTTCAAACCACACAGGCTAGTAGTATTGCTTTGATAGTTAGGTGACCTTCAAACCACACAGGCTAGTAGTATTGCCTTTAGAGTAAGGTGACCTTCAAACTCCACAGGCTAGTAGTAATGCCTTGAGAGTGAGGTGACCTTCAAACCACACAGGCTAGTTGTATTGCCATGAGAGTACCTTAAAACCACACAGGCCAGTAGTATTATTGCCTTGAGAGTAAGGTGACCTTCAAACCACACAGGCTAGTTGTATTGCCATGAGAGTACCTTAAAACCACACAGGCCAGTAGTAGTATTGCCTTGAGAGTAAGGTGACCTTAAAACCGTAAAAGGCCAGTAGTATTGCCTTGAGAGTAAGGTGACCTTCAAACCATACAGGCTACTAGTATTGCATTGAGAGTGAGGTGACCTTCAAACCACACAAGATCATTGTGCATATTGCTGAGATGTCAGCTAATGGAACAGTTGTTGTAAGGTATCCATGTACACCCAACCAAACCTTCTTCGCCTGACTAAGGCCGCACATAGAAAATGGTACTAATGTTTGGAGTTCTTAACTTCTTCTCTCAGGATAAAAACACGTTTCGAAGATGTCAAATGAAATTAGGACCCGATATCAAAAAACTACAGTACAAGAGACCACAAACCCATGTGACATAACTCAGTTACATAGTTACTGTTATTGCATCCCAAGAGGCAAATCATGACGATTGTCGCAATGCCGTGCCACAATACCGTGCTACAATATTGTGTCATAATACCGTGTCACAAAAATGTGTCACAATGCCGTGCCACAATACCGTGCCATAATACCGTGCCATAATACCGTGCCACAATACCGTGCCACAATACCGTGTCACAATACCGTGCCATAATACCGTGCCACAATACCGTGCCACAATACCGTGCCACAATACCGTGCCATGATACCGTGCCGCAATACCGTGTTACAATACCGTGCCATAATACCGTGCCACAATACCGTGCCATAATACCGTGCCACAATACCGTGCCACAATACCGTGCCACAATACCGTGCCATAATACCGTGCCACAATACCGTGCCACAATACCGTGCCACAATACCGTGTTACAATACCGTGCCATAATACCGTGCCACAATACCGTGTCACAATACCGTGCCACAACACCTTACCACAATACCGTGTCACAATACCGTGCCACAATACCGTGCCACAATACCGTGCCACAATACGGTGCCATAATACCGTGCCATAATACCGTGCCGCAATACCGTGCCATAATACCGTGCCACAATACCGTGCCACAATACCGTGCCACAATACCGTGTCACAATACCGTGCCATAATACCGTGCCACAATACCGTGTCACAATACCGTGCCACAACACCTTACCACAATACCGTGTCACAATACCGTGCCACAATACCGTGCCACAATACCGTGCCACAATACGGTGCCATAATACCGTGCCATAATACCGTGCCGCAATACCGTGCCATAATACCGTGCCACAATACCGTGCCACAATACCGTGCCACAATACCGTGCCACAATACCGTGCCATAATACCGTGCCACAATACCGTGCCACAATACCGTGCCACAATACCGTGTTACAATACCGTGCCATAATACCGTGCCACAATACCGTGTCACAATACCGTGCCACAACACCTTACCACAATACCGTGTCACAATACCGTGCCACAACACCTTACCACAATACCGTGTCACAATACCGTGTCACAATACCGTGCCACAATACCGTGTCACCATACCGTGCGACAATACCGTGCCACAACACCTTTCCACAATACCGTGTCACAATACCGTGTCAAAATACCGTGCCCCAAGACCGTGCCATAATACCGTGCGACAATACCGTGTCATAATACCGTGCCATAATACCGTGCCACAATACCGTGTCACAATACCGTGCCACAATACCGTGTCACAATACCGTGCCACAATACCGTGCCACAATACCGTGCCACAATACCGTGCCACAACACCGTGCCACAACACCTTACCACAATACCGTGCCACAACACCTTACCACAATACCGTGCCACAATACCGTGCCACAATACCGTGCCACAATACCGTGCCACAACACCTTACCACAATACCGTGCCACAATACCGTGCCACAATACCGTGCCACAATACCGTGCCACAATACCGTGCCACAATACCGTGCCACAATACCGTGCCACAATACCGTGTCACAATACCGTGCCCCAAGACCGTGCCATAATACCGTGCGACAATACCGTGTCATAATACCGTGCCATAATACCGTGCGACAATACCGTGTCATAATACCGTGCCATAATACCGTGCCACAATACCGTGTCACAATACCGTGCCACAATACCGTGTCACAATACCGTGCCATAATACCGTGCCACAATACCGTGTCACAATACCGTGCCACAATACCGTGTCACAATACCGTGCCACAATACCGTGCCACAATACCGTGCCACAATACCGTGCCACAATACCGTGCCACAATACCGTGCCACAATACCGTGCCACATAACCGTGCCATAATACCGTGCCACAATACCGTGTCACAATACCGTGCCACAATACCGTGCCACAATACCGTGCCACAACACCTTACCACAATACCGTGCCACAACACCTTACCACAATACCGTGCCACAATACCGTGCCACAATACCGTGCCACAATACCGTGCCACAACCACTTACCACAATACCGTGCCACAATACCGTGCCACAATACCGTGCCACAATACCGTGCCACAATACCGTGCCACAACCACTTACCACAATACCGTGCCACAATACCGTGCCACAACACCTTACCACAATACCGTGTCACAATACCGTGTCACAATACCGTGCCACAATACCGTGTCACCATACCGTGCGACAATACCGTGCCACAACACCTTACCACAATACCGTGTCACAATACCGTCTCAAAATACCGTGCCACAATACCGTGCCATAATACCGTGCGACAATACCGTGTCACAATACCGTGTCACAATACCGTGCCACAATACCGTGCCACAATACCGTGTCACAATACCGTGCCACCATACCGTGCGACAATACAGTGTCACATTATCGTCTATGCTTGACAATCTCGACTACATTAACAGTGTGTTTTTCACATTTAGTTGTTACTAACGCCGCTTTTGAACTTCTATCGTGTTATTGCAAGTCGGGATTTGTCGGTTAATGGAAATAACATTAAAAAAAAACAAGGGAAAATTGAAATTGTTTCCACGTTGACATAAAGACGAAATGATATAATGTTTTAGATATAAGAGCAACTACGACGACTTGCGGAGAGCTTATATCTCTCTCTGTGTCAATCGGCGCAATATCAAGCGATGCATCGATTTCGTTGAATACCGATGACTTCTCTGTCCCGAATGACAAATGACACGGTGTCGACTGACTACGCTTAACCTTTTGTTTTACCGCCATCACGTCTCTAAACACCCGGCCTAACAAATAGCATTTCATTATACAATTCACCCACAGGATTTGTTTTTATTCAACTTGTTGACGTCAAGCGTTTGATGCTCAGGAAGGGAGAGTTTCTCTTGTTTGTGGCGTGACATTTCGTCACAGCGGCACATATATACATACCGGCTTCGTTACAGAGTGCCACATGCCTTGTGGCTAACAGACATTGCCGCGTGTCTTGTGGTTAACAAAATGGGAGTGCCGCGTGTATTGTGGTTAACAAAGTAGGAGTGCCGCGTGTATTGTGGTTAACAAAGTAGGAGTGCCGCGTGTATTGTGGTTAACAAAATGGGAGTGCCGCGTGTATTGTGGTTAACAAAATGGGAGTGCCGCGTGTATTGTGGTTAACAAAATGGGAGTGCCGCGTGTATTGTGGTTAACAAAATGGGAGTGCCGCGTGTATTGTGGTTAACAAAATGGGAGTGCCGCGTGTATTGTGGTTAACAAAATGGGAGTGCCGCGTGTCTTGTGGTTAACAAAATGGGAGTGCCCCGTGTCTTGTGGTTAACAAAGTGGAAGTGCCCCGTGTCTTGTGGTTAGCAAAGTAGGAGTGCCGCGTGTATTGTGGTTAACAAAGTGGAAGTGCCGCGTGTCTTGTGGTTAACAAAGTGGGAGGGCCGCGTGTCTTGTGGTTAACAAAGTAGGAGTGCCGCGTGTATTGTGGTTAACAAAATGGAAGTGCGCGTGTCTCGTGGTTAACAAAGTGGAAGTGCCCCGTATCTTGTGGTTAACAAAGTGGGAGGGCCGCGTGTCTTGTGGTTAACAAAATGGAAGTGCCGCGTGTCTTGTGGTTAACAAAGTGGAAGTGCCCCGTGTCTTGTGGTTAACAAAGTGGGAGGGCCGCGTGTCTTGTGGTTAACAAAGTGGGAGTGCCGTGTGTCTTGTGGTTAACAAACTGGAAGTGCCCCGTATCTTGTGGTTAACAAAGTGGAAGTGCCGCGTGTCTTGTGGTTAACAAAGTGGAAGTGCCCCGTGTCTTGTGGTTAACAAAGTGGGAGGGCCGCGTGTCTTGTGGTTAACAAAGTGGAAGTGCCCCGTGTCTTGTGGTTAACAAAGTGGGAGGCCCGCGTGTCTTGTGGTTAACAAAGTGGGAGTGCCGTGTGTCTTGTGGTTAACAAACTGGAAGTGCCCCGTGTCTTGTGGTTAACAAAGTGGAAGTGCCGCGTGTCTTGTGGTTAACAAAGTGGAAGTGCCCCGTGTCTTGTGGTTAACAAAGTGGAAGTGCCGCGTGTCTTGTGGTTAACAAAGTGGAAGTGCCCCGTGTCTTGTGGTTAACAAAGTGGGAGGGCCGCGTGTCTTGTGGTTAGCAAAGTGGAAGTGCCGCGTGTCTTGTGGTTAGCAAAGTAGGAGTGCCGCGTGTATTGTGGTTAACAAAATGGAAGTGCCGCGTGTCTTGTGGTTAACAAAGTGGAAGTGCCCCGTGTCTTGTGGTTAACAAAGTGGGAGGGCCGCGTGTCTTGTGGTTAACAAAATGGAAGTGCCGCGTGTCTTGTGGTTAACAAAGTGGAAGTGCCCCGTGTCTTGTGGTTAACAAAGTGGGAGGCCCGCGTGTCTTGTGGTTAACAAAGTGGGAGTGCCGTGTGTCTTGTGGTTAACAAACTGGAAGTGCCCCGTGTCTTGTGGTTAACAAAGTGGAAGTGCCGCGTGTCTTGTGGTTAACAAAGTGGAAGTGCCCCGTGTCTTGTGGTTAACAAAGTGGGAGTGCCGTGTGTCTTGTGGTTAACAAACTGGAAGTGCCCCGTGTCTTGTGGTTAACAAAGTGGAAGTGCCCCGTGTCTTGTGGTTAACAAAGTGGAAGTGCCGCGTGTCTTGTGGTTAACAAAGTGGAAGTGCCCCGTGTCTTGTGGTTAACAAAATGGGAGTGCCGCGTGTCTTGTGGTTAGCAAAGTGGAAGTGCCGCGTGTCTTGTGGTTAGCAAAGTAGGAGTGCCGCGTGTATTGTGGTTAACAAACTGGAAGTGCCGCGTGTCTTGTGGTTAGCAAAGTAGGAGTGCCGCGTGTATTGTGGTTAACAAAATGGAAGTGCCGCGTGTCTTGTGGTTAACAAAGTGGAAGTGCCCCGTGTCTTGTGGTTAACAAAGTGGGAGTGCCGCGTGTCTTGTGGTTAGCAAAGTAGGAGTGCCGCGTGTATTGTGGTTAACAAAATGGAAGTGCCGCGTGTCTTGTGGTTAACAAAGTGGAAGTGCCCCGTGTCTTGTGGTTAACAAAGTGGGAGGGCCGCGTGTCTTGTGGTTAGCAAAGTAGGAGTGCCGCGTGTATTGTGGTTAACACAATGGAAGTGCCGCGTGTCTTGTGGTTAACAAAGTGGAAGTGCCCCGTGTCTTGTGGTTAACAAAGTGGAAGTGCCCCGTGTCTTGTGGTTAACAAAGTGGGAGTGCCGCGTGTCTTGTGGTTAGCAAAGTGGGAGGGCCGCGTGTCTTGTGGTTAGCAAAGTGGGAGTGCCGCGTGTCTTGTGGTTAACACAATGGAAGTGCCGCGTGTCTTGTGGTTAACAAAGTGGAAGTGCCCCGTGTCTTGTGGTTAACAAAGTGGAAGTGCCCCGTGTCTTGTGGTTAACAAAGTGGGAGTGCCGCGTGTCTTGTGGTTAGCAAAGTAGGAGTGCCGCGTGTATTGTGGTTAATACAATGGAAGTGCCGCGTGTCTTGTGGTTAGCAAAGTAGGAGTGCCCCGTGTCTTGTGGTTAACAAAGCGGAAGTGCCCCGTGTCTTGTGGTTAGCAAAGTAGGAGTGCCGCGTGTATTGTGGTTAACACAATGGAAGTGCCGCGTGTCTTGTGGTTAACAAAGTGGAAGTGCCCCGTGTCTTGTGGTTAACAAAGTGGGAGTGCCGCGTGTCTTGTGGTTAACCAACTGGAAGTGCCCCGTGTCTTGTGGTTAACAAAGTGGGAGTGCCGTGTGTCTTGTTGTTAACAAACTGGAAGTGCCCCGTGTCTTGTGGTTAGCAAAGTAGGAGTGCCGCGTGTATTGTGGTTAACACAATGGACGTGCCGCGTGTCTTGTGGTTAACAAAGTGGAAGTGCCCCGTGTCTTGTGGTTAACAAAGTGGGAGTGCCGCGTGTCTTGTGGTTAACAAACTGGAAGTGCCCCGTGTCTTGTGGTTAGCAAAGTAGGAGTGCCGCGTGTATTGTGGTTAATACAATGGAAGTGCCGCGTGTCTTGTGGTTAACAAAGTGGGAGTGCCGCGTGTCTTGTGGCTAAAAAAGTGGAAGTGCCCCGTGTCTTGTTGTTAATACCCACCCCCCCCTCCCCAATTCGCTGGAAAACAGGCCAGAGAAAGGCACGTGCTCCCCTTTCTCTGAAGAAGGGTTTCTGAAGAAGGGGGCACAGGGGGCACAGTCACTATATTTGCCTGCACAACCCCACCAAACACCCCCCCCCCCCCACCCCCGGCCTCCGGATAGATACCTAAATAAATGGTGCCTCCATTAAATTATTAAAGTCTGGATGGGGGGTGGGGGGGGGGGGCGTTTTTCATACGTTATAATGTTATAAATTTCGGCCCTAAAAGGCACTGCTCGCGCCCATGCAGTGATGCACATGACGGAACTGAACTGCTCAAACCTGGTGTTGCAGATATCGACCGGGCCAAGGACTAGAAGGAAGGCGATGTCACAGTCAGGATCAAACCATTGGTCAGTGGGCGCAAGGAATGGAAGGAAGGAGATGTCACAGTCAGGATCAAACCATTGGTCAGTGGGCGCAGGGAATGGAAGGAAGGAGATGTCACAGTCAGGATCAAACCATTGGTCAGTGGGCGCAAGGAATGGAAGGAAGGAGATGTTACAGTCAGGATCAAACCATTGGTCAGTGGGCGCAAGGAATGGAAGGAAGGAGATGTTACAGTCAGGATCAAACCATTGGTCAGTGGGCGCAAGGAATGGAAGGAAGGAGATGTTACAGTCAGGATCAAACCATTGGTCAGTGGGCGCAAGGAATGGAAGGAAGGAGATGTTACAGTCAGGATCAAACCATTGGTCAGTGGGCGCAAGGAATGGAAGGAAGGAGATGTTACAGTCAGGATCAAACCATTGGTCAGTGGGCGCAAGGAATGGAAGGAAGGAGATGTTACAGTCAGGATCAAACCATTGGTCAGTGGGCGCAAGGAATGGAAGGAAGGAGATGTTACAGTCAGGATCAAACCATTGGTCAGTGGGCGCAAGGAATGGAAGGAAGGAGATGTTACAGTCAGGATCAAACCATTGGTCAGTGGGCGCAAGGACTAGAAGGAAGGAGATGTTACAGTCAGGATCAAACCATTGGTCAGTGGGCGCAAGGAATGGAAGGAAGGAGATGTCACAGTCAGGATCAAACCATTGGTCAGTGGGCGCAAGGAATGGAAGGAAGGAGATGTTACAGTCAGGATCAAACCATTGGTCAGTGGGCGCAGGGAATGGAAGGAAGGAGATGTTACAGTCAGGATCAAACCATTGGTCAGTGGGCGCAAGGAATGGAAGGAAGGAGATGTTACAGTCAGGATCAAACCATTGGTCAGTGGGCGCAAGGAATGGAAGGAAGGAGATGTTACAGTCAGGATCAAACCATTGGTCAGTGGGCGCAAGGAATGGAAGGAAGGAGATGTTACAGTCAGGATCAAACCATTGGTCAGTGGGCGCAGGGAATGGAAGGAAGGAGATGTTACAGTCAGGATCAAACCATTGGTCAGTGGGCGCAAGGAATGGAAGGAAGGAGATGTTACAGTCAGGATCAAACCATTGGTCAGTGGGCGCAAGGAATGGAAGGAAGGAGATGTTACAGTCAGGATCAAACCATTGGTCAGTGGGCGCAGGGAATGGAAGGAAGGAGATGTTACAGTCAGGATCAAACCATTGGTCAGTGGGCGCAAGGAATGGAAGGAAGGAGATGTTACAGTCAGGATCAAACCATTGGTCAGTGGGCGCAGGGAATGGAAGGAAGGAGATGTTACAGTCAGGATCAAACCATTGGTCAGTGGGCGCAAGGAATGGAAGGAAGGAGATGTTACAGTCAGGATCAAACCATTGGTCAGTGGGCGCAGGGAATGGAAGGAAGGAGATGTTACAGTCAGGATCAAACCATTGGTCAGTGGGCGCAAGGAATGGAAGGAAGGCGATGTCACAGTCAGGATCAAACCATTGGTCAGTGGGCGCAAGGAATGGACGGAAGCACCGGTGACGGGCGACAGCTAGATCATACGAAGTTATGTTGCCAACAGAAATAATCGGTCGTAATCGTCGTCATCTTCGGACATGGAACACCAACCGATCACTTCGCTCTTTATTAAGTTATCGCGGACGAGTTCTCGCCACAAACAACGCCCGCAGTTATTACTGCAAGTCCAGACACATCGGCCAATTTAGCGGAATCTCTGGTATCGCCGACAATAAGTTCTAGCCATCGTGGGGAACAGCCAATTAGGCCTACATCGGACACTTCAGTGGAGCGGCAGACGAGAAGTGGACGGACCATCAAGACGGTCTCCCTTCAATTATAGTGAAAAGACACATCTTTTCGTAAAAAGGCAGTGTCTTGCAAAAAAAACTAAATATCAATAACCGGGCCCCTTACTGAAGTTTCTGATCCAGCTGTTTGGGATTCAAGTTTAATGTCTTTGCTACTCGTAAAAATGGTAAATATATTGTCTAACGATGTCTGATTTTATAAGTTGTCGACTTGTTCAACGCGAATGGCGGTGGGCTGCGGCCATGTTTGATATGCGAGGTAGCATACCTGTTTGCGTTATGATCAGATCTCAAGGTTTGTGCGAAAATTTAATCTGCATCAATTGGAAAAGAGAAAAGGCAGTGTCTTGCGAAAAGACAGGTTAAATGTCAATAAACCCTTATTAGAAGTTGCTGACCTGGCTGATTGGTTGCGATTGTAATGTCCTTGCTGCTTGTAAAACTATGATGTGGACACGCATATGTTTATTTTTTGTCATGAGATCTTTGCGCGAAAAGCTGATTGTTAAATCAGACACGGTTTGACAATATATTTTTCATCCTTACGACCATTAGAATCTTTAAATACGGGTTTAGCAGGATTTATCATGTCTTTTAACAAACTGAGGCCCGCCAAGTGTAAGAACAATAAACTCCATAGCTAGTTTATAGCAAAACTGCATTCTTCGTTCTTGGTGTTTCCGTATGTACTAAAGTAGTGTATTATCGCCATAATAAACACTGCGTCCACTCAATGCCCACAAACCACAGGTCACATGAGCATGACTTGACTTGTTTATGTACTCAATCGCAACGCATTGGCTCGTTACATCTTACTTAGGGGGTGAAAACAGCGCACACGCCGGGTTTGTTACACAATCCAAGTCCACCCGTTGCTTTACTGATTTACCAAAACATTACATACGGAATTACTCAATTAGGCTCCGCTATGGTGTATAGTCTAGACAGGACGGCCGTACTACCAGAAGGGCCGCATGGGTGGGGGAGAGGTTAGGGATGGTGCGAGGGGTGCGGGAAGCTGGCAGCCAGGTCGATTGGCTGGCCATATGCATACTGGGCATCCAGGGGTGGAGGCAGGGGAGACTCACACTCAAGATCAAAAATTTGTCTACACAATTATACAGATATTTACAAGTCCTGCCTTACTGGGGTCTGATGATTCCAATTTAAATCTTTCCCCCCCCTAACCACCTGTTCCCCCCCTCACTCATACTAATTACTTAAGGGTGGAAAGTTAGATTATACAGCCCTTCTGGTGGTATCAGTATGGCCCTCCTGTCTATAGACCAAAGCTATAGCTAGAGAGTCTAACTTTATAGCAAAAAGTCTAAACACACATCTTTTTGAGAAAAGACAGTGTCTTGCAAAAAGACAGCTTAAATTAACTCTTGCTATGAAAATCAATGTACAATTTTAACGATTCTGTCTATGATAATTAGGCCTAGGACGTTTCGGCAAGGTAGTTTAGTATAATTTAAACATAAATATATCACAAGCATTAAGCCAATTTTATGACATTTTTATGTTATTATTTCTGTTCAAAAAGGCCTTAAGCAATTCAGCTTCTGTTTAAAAGGCAATTCAACAGAATGCAAGATACCTGCTGTATTATTATTTCTGTTGAAAAGGTATTCAGCAATTCAACAGAATATAGGATGCTAAGCAAATCAACAGAATATAAGACACTAAGCAATTCAACAGAATGTAGGACGCCTGCTATATAGACTTAGCGTTAATCACTGTGAAACGTCTACTGGCCGCAACATATGTCCACTGTTAAAAAAAGTCTGATGGTATACACTTTGATCAGTTTTATTTTTAGCATTATCAAGCAAACTTTCAGTATTTACAATTTAAATTATGCCTCAATGTTTCAAAACTGATTAATGATAAAACTAAAAAGTTTAAACCTGTCACTGTAACAAAATATGACAATATCGCCTTTGTGATGTCATAAAGAGGCATTTCCAAGAGGCATTTCAAACTAAGTATAGTAGAGAGCAGGATTGATATTAGTCCTGCAAGCAAGCTGCTGCGGATAGCCGCGAGTGCATATTCCACCACGGAGGTTACATCTGTACATACATGTATATGTAACCCCCATGGTGGACCTAACCCTGTTGCCGGCCCACTCCCCAGAGCAGATAAGCCAGAGGCGGCATGCAACAGGGCCACTGTGGACCAATATCAGAGTGGACTATGTTACATATATGGAACTAAGTGGACCAATATTAGGCCTGAACCTTGCCATAGCAGCTTACTCATTCTACCTATGTTAGACTAGCTTTGACATCAAAGCCTATACAAGGTAAGGGTTGTGATAAGTAGCATATTATTTCCCTGTCGCAGTCATGTGGAAGCAAATATAGAAAAAGTTCTTTATTAGAAGGATCAGTGTAATATGGTAAGTATGGGGAGTTATATATCTCCCCAACAGAAGTGACAGTAAAAAATAATTTGTATCCTGTCACATGTAGACACCTTCAGTGCATCAGTCCATCCGTTTCTTAATAATGTGTCCAGCCTTGAAATGTTAAATTAAATATTTGATACTGGACGACATCTGTAGTACCAGTATATCTTATACCTATGATCTCTGTTAGATAGGTATGTGGTATGAGGCTTTCATCAGCAAGTCTCAGACCCAAAGGGGCAGGTGTGATGCTGACTTACACTAACAACTAAATGTCCACTCCCAAAACCCTACCATAAACCCTCTTTGTAAATCTGTACAAACATTATAAAATATTAAAGATTATAAAAGTGAAGAGGTGTATATTATTATCCAGGTCATGATTTAAGTAAATTGACAATATTATTCGAATAATATTTGAATAATCTTTAAGAATATATTTTGTGTGGCATCTACATATCTATGCTACATGCTAACTAATGTAGGCAGTCATACCCACTTTTTAATGACATATTACAAGGGAAAGCTTTGCTGTCTTGTACCAGATACACCAGTTTGGTAACAATGTGCTGTTATCTACATTGTTACACCCAATAGGGTTAAAAGAAGTATTTATAACTATTCAATACAGATTTAAATATAGGAATTATCCAATGAAGATTTTAATTTAGGAATCATACTCTTTTGGCTGGTGTCTGTTTTGGATTGGTTGACATGACATGACATTTTTTTCTAGATCTGTATTTTTGCTAATGTGACTGTTCTGTATTTGCCTCCCTTAGGGCTATACATCTTGTCAGAATGGTACAGCATGACGCTATCTCTGTAACAGACAGCGTCGTGAGCTTCAGACTTGAGCTGTACTGCGGGAGGTGGTAATGCTGACGCCAACATCGACATGGCCACTGTGAAGCCAGCGTCAGGAGGGTCGGGAGAGACCAGCAGCCTCCTGGATGGCGATTCTCATGGTATCCAGAGAGGCCAGGAGGTATTGTGCTACTCCCCCGGCGAAGACAGTCCCCCCACCCCGCCAGGAGGTGGGGGTGAGGGGGGTGCCACCCCTGTGTACGCCCGCCGCTGGTACATCTTGGCCCTCTTCTCCCTGCTCGCCTTCACCCAGGGCGGGGTGTGGAACACCTGGGGCCCCATCGCCTCGTCCGTCGAGCCGGCCTTCGGGTGGAGCGACGCCGACGTGGGCCTCCTCACCAACTGGGGGCCAATCACATACGTCGTGTCCACCTTGTTCTTCACTTGGATGATGGACGTCAAAGGTTAGGTTGCAAGCTAACATCTACTTCATATTTTCTAGTATTAAGGGCTGCCGGCGCGCATAGCCGGCGGTCCTGGGTTCGATTCCCGGTGGCCGCAGCTGGCGGTCCTGGGTTCGATTCCCGGTGGCGGCAGCCGGCGGTTCTGGGTTCGATTTCCGGTGGCCGCAGAGCCGGCGGTCCTGAGTTCGAGTCCCGGTGGCCGCAGCCGGCGGTCCTGGATTCGATTCCCGGTGGCGGCAGCCGGCGGTCCTGGGTTCGATTCCCGGTGGCGGCAGCCGGCGGTCCTAGGTTCGATTCCCGGTGGCCGCAGAGCCGGCGGTCCTGGGTTCGATTCCCGGTGGCGGCAGCCGGCGGTCCTGGGTTCGATTCCCGGTGGCCGCAGCCGGCGGTCCTGGGTTTGATTCCCGGTGCCCGCAGCCGGCGGTCCTGGGTTCGATTCCCGGTGGCGGCAGCCGGCGGTCCTGGGTTCGATTCCCGGTGGCGGCAGCCGGCGGTCCTAGGTTCGATTCCCGGTGGCCGCAGAGCCGGCGGTCCTGGGTTCGATTCCCGGTGGCGGCAGCCGGCGGTCCTGGGTTCGATTCCCGGTGGCCGCAGCCGGTGGTCCTCGGTTTGATTCCCGGTGGCCGCAGCCGGCGGTCCTGGGTTCGATTCCCGGTGGCGGCAGCCGGCGGTCCTGGGTTCGATTCCCGTAGGCCGCAGAGCCGGCGGTCCTGGGTTCGATTCCCGGTGGCGGCAGCCGGCGGTCCTGGGTTCGAGTCCCGGTGACCGCAGCCGGCGGTCCTGGGTTCGATCCCCGGTGGCCGCAGCCGGTGGTCCTGGGTTTAATTCCCGGTGGCCGCAGCCGGCGGTCCTGGGTTCGATTCCCGGTGGCGGCAGCCGGCGGTCCTGGGTTCGAGTCCCGGTGGCGGCAGCCGGCGGTCCTGGGTTCGATTCCCGGTGGCCGCAGAGCCGGCGGTCCTGGGTTCGATTCCCGGTGGCGGCAGCCGGCGGTCCTGGGTTCGATTCCCGGTGGCGGCAGCCGGCGGTCCTGGGTTCGAGTCTCGGTGGCCGCAGCCGGCGGTCCTAGGTTCGATTCCCGGTGGCGGCAGCCGGCGGTCCTAGGTTCGATTCCCGGTGGCGGCAGCCGGCGGTCCTAGGTTCGCTTCCCGGTGGCCGCAGAGCCGGCGGTCCTGGGTTCGATTCCCGGTGGCGGCAGCCGGCGGTCCTGGGTTCGATTCCCGGTGGCGGCAGCCGGTGGTCCTGGGTTCGATTCCCGGTGGCCGCAGCCGGCGGTCCTGGGTTCGATTCCCGGTGGCCGCAGCCGGCGGTCCTGGGTTCGATTCCCGGTGGCCGCAGAGCCGGCGGTCCTGGGTTCGATTCCCGGTGGCGGCAGCCGGCGGTCCTGGGTTCGATTCCCGGTGGCAGCAGCCGGCGGTCCTGGGTTCGATTCCCGGTGGCCGCAGCCGGCGGTCCTGGGTTCGATTTCCGGTGGCCGCAGAGCCGGCGGTCCTGGGTTCGATTCCCGGTGGCGGCAGCCGGCGGTCCTGGATTCGATTCCCGGTGGCGGCAGCCGGCGGTCCTGGGTTCGATTCCCGGTGGCCGCAGCCGGCGGTCCTGGGTTCGATTCCCGGTGGCCGCAGCCGGCGGTCCTGGGTTCGATTCCCGGTGGCCGCAGAGCCGGCGGTCCTGGGTTCGATTCCCGGTGGCGGCAGCCGGTGGTCCTGGGTTCGAGTCCCGGTGGCCGCAGCCGGCGGTCCTGGGTTCGATTCCCGGTGGCGGCAGCCGGCGGTCCTGGGTTCGAGTCCCGGTGGCCGCAGAGCCGGCGGTCCTGGGTTCGATTCCCGGTGGCCGCAGCCGGCGGTCCTGGGTTCGATTCCCGGTGGCCGCAGCCGGTGGTCCTGGGTTCGATTCCCGGTGGCCGCAGCCGGCGGTCCTGGGTTCGATTCCCGGTGGCCACAGCCGGCGGTCCTGGGTTCGATTCCCGGTGGCGGCAGCCGGTGGTCCTGGGTTCGATTCCCGGTGGCCGCAGAGCCGGCGGTCCTGGGTTCGATTCCCGGTGGCGGCAGCCGGCGGTCCTGGGTTCGATTCCCGGTGTCCGCAGCCGGCGGTCCTGGGTTCGATTCCCGGTGGCGGCAGCCGGCGGTCCTGGGTTCGATTCCCGGTGTCCGCAGCCGGCGGTCCTGGGTTCGAGTCCCGGTGGCCGCAGCCGGCGGTCCTGGGTTCGATTCGCGGTGGCGGCAGCCGGCGGTCCTGGGTTCGAGTCCCGGTGGCCGCAGAGCCGGCGGTCCTGGGTTCGATTCCCGGTGGCCGCAGCCGGCGGTCCTGGGTTCGATTCCCGGTGGCCGCAGCCGGCGGTCCTGGGTTCGATTCCCGGTGGCCGCAGCCGGCGGTCCTGGGTTCGATTCCCGGTGGCCACAGCCGGCGGTCCTGGGTTCGATTCCCGGTGGCGGCAGCCGGTGGTCCTGGGTTCGATTCCCGGTGGCCGCAGAGCCGGCGGTCCTGGGTTCGATTCCCGGTGGCGGCAGCCGGCGGTCCTGGGTTCGATTCCCGGTGTCCGCAGCCGGCGGTCCTGGGTTCGATTCCCGGTGGCGGCAGCCGGCGGTCCTGGGTTCGATTCCCGGTGGCCACAGCCGGCGGTCCTGGGTTTGATTCCCGGTGGCCGCAGCCGGTGGTCCTGGGTTCGATTCCCGGTGGCCGCAGCCGGCGGTCCTGGGTTTGATTCCCGGTGGCGGCATCACGATTTTCACATTTCTTTTCATCTAAATTAACCTCGAATTACACTATTCCAAAGCCCATATGGGTTCAGTCTCATGTGCCAGAGCTTTTCTCGATTAGAAAATATATACATTTGGTTCTCTGTTTTTTTGACAAACATGATTCACTTTATTTGTTTTTGTCGATATCTTGGTGCTTAATTCACATGCCACTATAGAATGACAGTATATCAGTTGTGTTGTGTTCTGTAAGTCTTGTCTCTTGTTGTGTTCCAGGCTTGCGTTGGTCGTGTGTGACATGTGGAGCACTCTTGTTCTGTGGAACAGGTCTGCGCTGCCTGACAACCAATCCTAGAGCCGCCATCTGGTCAGTCTAACTAACAGTATGTAGGTATACGCAATGCAACATGTTGCTAAGCCACTTTTGTTGGCCGAACAGGCACGTGCAATTTATGTGAAAAAAGTGCATACGGTTGTATACTAAGTTGGACATGACTGCTTTTTTTGTGTGTTAAATATGATAACTTATATATTTCGTACAGAGTAAAGATTCACACAGTCAGATAATGTGTTCAATACATTTCTCCAAAGCATTTGAAAAATAAGCCAGGAAAATTGTTGTACGAGCAACTTTAAAGTCTAGTACCTACTGTGTATAACATCATATATAAGACCAAGTTTTGTATATAACCTAGTGTGTGCTTAAACTACTGTATATAAGCTAGACTGTGAATGACCTAGATTGTATGAGCAATACTGTGTATAAGCTAGACTGTGTATAAGCTAGACTGTGTATAAGCTAGACTGTGTATAAACTAGACTGTGTATAAGCTAGACTGTGTATAAACTAGACTGTGTATAAGCTAGACTGTGTATAAGCTAGACTGTGTATAAACTATACTGTGTATAAGCCAGACTGTGTATAAGCCAGACTGTGTATAAACTATACTGTGTATAAGTCAGACTGTGTATAAGCTAGACTGTGTATAAACTAGACTGTGTATAAGCTAGACTGTGTATAAGCCAGACTGTGTATAAACTATACTGTGTATAAGTCAGACTGTGTATAAGCTAGACTGTGTATACACTATACTGTGTATAAGCTAGACTGTGTATAAGCTAGACTGTGTATAAACTAGACTGTGTATAAGCTAGACTGTGTATAAACTATACTGTGTATAAGCTAGACTGTGTATAAACTATACTGTGTATAAGTCAGACTGTGTATAAGCTAGACTGTGTATACACTATACTGTGTATAAGCTAGACTGTGTATAAGCTAGACTGTGTATAAACTATACTGTGTATAAGCTAGACTGTGTATAAACTATACTGTGTATAAGTCAGACTGTGTATAAGCTAGACTGTGTATACACTATACTGTGTATAAGCTAGACTGTGTATAAGCTAGACTGTGTATAAACTATACTGTGTATAAGTCAGACTGTGTATAAGCTAGACTGTGTATAAACTATACTGTGTATAAGTCAGACTGTGTATAAACTAGACTGTGTATAAACTATACTGTGTATAAGTCAGACTGTGTATAAACTAGACTGTGTATAAACTATACTGTGTATAAGCTAGACTGTGTATAAACTATACTGTGTATAAGTCAGACTGTGTATAAGCTAGACTGTGTATACACTATACTGTGTATAAGCTAGACTGTGTATAAGCTAGACTGTGTATAAGTCAGACTGTGTATACACTATACTGTGTATAAGCTAGACTGTGTATAAGCTAGACTGTGTATAAGCTAGACTGTGTATACACTATACTGTGTATAAGCTAGACTGTGTATAAACTATACTGTGTATAAGCCAGACTGTGTATAAACTATACTGTGTATAAGCTAGACTGTGTATACACTATACTGTGTATAAGTCAGACTGTGTATAAGCTAGACTGTGTATACACTATACTGTGTATAAGCTAGACTGTGTATAAGCTAGACTGTGTATAAACTATACTGTGTATAAGTCAGACTGTGTATAAGCTAGACTGTGTATACACTATACTGTGTATAAGCTAGACTGTGTATAAGCTATACTGTGTATAAGCTAGACTGTGTATACACTATACTGTGTATAAGTCAGACTGTGTATAAGCTAGACTGTGTATACACTATACTGTGTATAAGCTAGACTGTGTATAAGCTAGACTGTGTATAAACTATACTGTGTATAAGTCAGACTGTGTATAAGCTAGACTGTGTATACACTATACTGTGTATAAGCTAGACTGTGTATAAACTATACTGTGTATAAACTATACTGTGTATAAGCCAGACTGTGTATAAACTATACTGTGTATAAGCTAGACTGTGTATAAACTATACTGTGTATAAGTCAGACTGTGTATAAGCTAGACTGTGTATACACTATACTGTGTATAAGCTAGACTGTGTATAAGCTAGACTGTGTATAAACTATACTGTGTATAAGTCAGACTGTGTATAAGCTAGACTGTGTATACACTATACTGTGTATAAGCTAGACTGTGTATAAGCTAGACTGTGTATAAACTAGACTGTGTATAAGCTAGACTGTGTATAAACTATACTGTGTATAAACTATACTGTGTATAAGCCAGACTGTGTATAAACTATACTGTGTATAAGTCAGACTGTGTATAAGCTAGACTGTGTATAAACTATACTGTGTATAAGCCAGACTGTGTATAAACTATACTGTGTATAAACTATACTGTGTATAAGTCAGACTGTGTATAAACTATACTGTGTATAAACTATACTGTGTATAAGCCAGACTGTGTATAAACTATACTGTGTATAAACTATACTGTGTATAAGTCAGACTGTGTATAAGCTAGACTGTGTATACACTATACTGTGTATAAGCTAGACTGTGTATAAGCTATACTGTGTATAAGCTAGACTGTGTATACACTATACTGTGTATAAGTCAGACTGTGTATAAGCTAGACTGTGTATACACTATACTGTGTATAAGCTAGACTGTGTATAAGCTAGACTGTGTATAAACTATACTGTGTATAAGTCAGACTGTGTATAAGCTAGACTGTGTATACACTATACTGTGTATAAGCTAGACTGTGTATAAACTATACTGTGTATAAACTATACTGTGTATAAGCCAGACTGTGTATAAACTATACTGTGTATAAGCTAGACTGTGTATAAACTATACTGTGTATAAGTCAGACTGTGTATAAGCTAGACTGTGTATACACTATACTGTGTATAAGCTAGACTGTGTATAAGCTAGACTGTGTATAAACTATACTGTGTATAAGTCAGACTGTGTATAAGCTAGACTGTGTATACACTATACTGTGTATAAGCTAGACTGTGTATAAGCTAGACTGTGTATAAACTAGACTGTGTATAAGCTAGACTGTGTATAAACTATACTGTGTATAAACTATACTGTGTATAAGCCAGACTGTGTATAAACTATACTGTGTATAAGTCAGACTGTGTATAAGCTAGACTGTGTATAAACTATACTGTGTATAAGCCAGACTGTGTATAAACTATACTGTGTATAAACTATACTGTGTATAAGTCAGACTGTGTATAAGCTAGACTGTGTATACACTATACTGTGTATAAGCTAGACTGTGTATAAGTCAGACTGTGTATACACTATACTGTGTATAAGCTAGACTGTGTATAAGCTAGACTGTGTATAAACTATACTGTGTATAAGTCAGACTGTGTATAAGCTAGACTGTGTATACACTATACTGTGTATAAACTAGACTGTGTATAAGCTAGACTGTGTATAAACTAGACTGTGTATAAGCTAGACTGTGTATAAACTATACTGTGTATAAACTATACTGTGTATAAGCCAGACTGTGTATAAACTATACTGTGTATAAGTCAGACTGTGTATAAGCTAGACTGTGTATACACTATACTGTGTATAAGCTAGACTGTGTATAAGCTAGACTGTGTATAAGTCAGACTGTGTATACACTATACTGTGTATAAGCCAGACTGTGTATAAACTATACTGTGTATAAGCTAGACTGTGTATACACTATACTGTGTATAAGCTAGACTGTGTATACACTATACTGTGTATACACTATACTGTGTATAAGCTAGACTGTGTATACACTATACTGTGTATAAGCCAGACTGTGTATAAACTATACTGTGTATAAGCTAGACTGTGTATAAGCCAGACTGTGTATAAGCCAGACTGTGTATAAACTATACTGTGTATAAGCCAGACTGTGTATAAACTATACTGTGTATAAGCTAGACTGTGTATACACTATACTGTGTATACACTATACTGTGTATAAGTCAGACTGTGTATACACTATACTGTGTATAAGCTAGACTGTGTATACACTATACTGTGTATAAGCCAGACTGTGTATAAACTATACTGTGTATAAGTCAGACTGTGTATACACTATACTGTGTATAAGCTAGACTGTGTATACACTATACTGTGTATACACTATACTGTGTATAAGTCAGACTGTGTATACACTATACTGTGTATAAGCTAGACTGTGTATACACTATACTGTGTATAAGCCAGACTGTGTATAAACTATACTGTGTATAAGTCAGACTGTGTATACACTATACTGTGTATAAGCTAGACTGTGTATAAACTATACTGTGTATAAGCTAGACTGTGTATAAGCTAGACTGTGTATAAGCTAGACTGTGTATAAACTATACTGTGTATAAGCTAGACTGTGTATAAACTATACTGTGTATAAGCTAGACTGTGTATAAGCTAGACTGTGTATAAGCTAGACTGTGTATAAACTATACTGTGTATAAGCTAGACTGTGTATAAGCCAGACTGTGTATAAACTATACTGTGTATAAGCCAGACTGTGTATACACTATACTGTGTATAAGCTAGACTGTGTATAAGCCAGACTGTGTATAAACTATACTGTGTATAAGCCAGACTGTGTATAAACTATACTGTGTATAAGCCAGACTGTGTATACACTATACTGTGTATAAGTCAGACTGTGTATAAGCTAGACTGTGTATACACTATACTGTGTATAAGCTAGACTGTGTATAAGCTAGACTGTGTATAAACTATACTGTGTATAAGCTAGACTGTGTATACACTATACTGTGTATAAGCTAGACTGTGTATAAGCCAGACTGTGTATACACTATACTGTGTATAAGCTAGACTGTGTATAAGCTAGACTGTGTATACACTATACTGTGTATAAGCTAGACTGTGTATAAGCTAGACTGTGTATAAGCCAGACTGTGTATAAACTATACTGTGTATAAGCTAGACTGTGTATAAGCTAGACTGTGTATAAGCTAGACTGTGTATAAACTATACTGTGTATAAGCTAGACTGTGTATGAGCTAGACTGTGTATAAGCTAGACTGTGTATAAGCTAGACTGTGTATGAGCTAGACTGTGTATAAACTAGACTGTGTATAAGCTAGACTGTGTATAAGCTAGACTGTGTATACACTATACTGTGTATAAGCCAGACTGTGTATACACTATACTGTGTATAAGCTAGACTGTGTATAAGCTAGACTGTGTATAAACTAGACTGTGTATAAGCCAGACTGTGTATAAACTAGACTGTGTATAAGCTAGACTGTGTATAAGCTAGACTGTGTATAAACTAGACTGTGTATAAGCCAGACTGTGTATAAACTAGACTGTGTATAAGCTAGACTGTGTATACACTATACTGTGTTTAAGCTACACTGTGTATGATCTTGGTAGTTAATCATTGTACTTGATGTTGTTCACTGCAATGCGCTGGACTCCCAGGCTGCTGCACGCGGGTCAGATTGTGAACGGGCTGGCGGGGCCGGTGCTCATGGGAGCCCCTCCCCTGATCTCGGCCACGTGGTTCCCCGTCAGCCAGCGCACCACCGCCACGTCCATAGCCGTCGCCGTCACGGGGCTTGGAGTCGCCTCCAGCTTCTTGTTAGGTCCGTATCAACCAGAGACCTTCCAACGCGGCAGCTGCGGGGCCGGCAGCGGGCGTGGGGGAGGTGGGGGGCCGGCAGCGGGCGTGGGGGAGGTGGGGGCCGGCAGCGGGCGTGGGGGAGATGGGGGCCGGCAGCGGGCGTGGGGGAGGCGGGGGGCCGGCAGCGGGCGTGGGAGAGGTGGGGGGCCGGCAGCGGGCGTGGGGGAGGTGGGGGGCCGGCAGCGGGCGTGGGGGAAGTGGGGGGCCGGCAGCGGGCGTGGGGGAGATGGGGGGCCGGCAGCGGGCGTGGGGGAGGTGGGGGGCCGGCAGCGGGCGTGGGGGAGGTGGGGGGCCGGCAGCGGGCGTGGGGAAGGTGGGGGCCGGCAGCGGGCGTGGGGTAAGTGGGGGGCCGGCAGCGGGCGTGGGAGAGGTGGGGGGCCGGCAGCGGGCGTGGGGGAGATGGGGGCCGGCAGCGGGCGTGGGGGGACGTGGGGGGGCCGGCAGCGGGGCGTGGGGGAGATGGGGGGCCGGCAGCGGGCGTGGGGGAGGTGGGGGGCCGGCAGCGGGGCGTGGGGGAGGTGGGGGGCCGGCAGCGGGCGGGGGGGGAGATGGGGGCCGGCAGCGGGCGTGGGGGAGGTGGGGGGCCGGCAGCGGGCGTGGGGAAGGTGGGGGCCGGCAGCGGGCGTGGGGGAGGTGGGGGGCCGGCAGCGGGCGTGGGGGAGATGGAGGGCCGGCAGCGGGCGTGGGGGAGGTGGGGGGCCGGCAGCGGGCGTGGGGGAGATGGGGGCCGGCAGCGGGCGTGGGGGAGGTGGGGGGCCGGCAGCGGGCGTGGGAGAGGTGGGGGGCCGGCAGCGGGCGTGGGGGAGGTGGGGGCCGGCAGCGGGCGTGGGGGAAGTGGGGGGCCGGCAGCGGGCGTGGGGGAGGTGGGGGGCCGGCAGCGGGCGTGGGGGAAGTGGGGGGCCGGCAGCGGGCGTGGGGGAGATGGGGGCCGGCAGCGGGCGTGGGGAAGGTGGGGGCCGGCAGCGGGCGTGGGGGTAAGTGGGGGGGCCGGCAGCGGGCGTGGGAGAGGTGGGGGGCCGGCAGCGGGCGTGGGGGAGATGGGGGGGCCGGCAGCGGGCGTGGGGGAGGTGGGGGGCCGGCAGCGGGCGTGGGGAGGTGGGGGGCCGGCAGCGGGCGGGGGGGAGATGGGGGCCGGCAGCGGGCGTGGGGGAGGTGGGGGGCCGGCAGCGGGCGTGGGGAAGGTGGGGGCCGGCAGCGGGCGTGGGGGAGGTGGGGGGCCGGCCAGCGGACGTGGGGGAGATGGAGGGCGCGCAGCGGGCGTGGGGGAGGTGGGGGGCCGGCAGCGGGCGTGGCGGGAGATGGGGGCCGGCAGCGGGCGTGGGGGGAGGTGGGGGGCCGGCAGCGGGCGTGGGGAAGGTGGGGGGCCGGCAGCGGGCGTGGGGGAGATGGGAGAAATAGACCGTGGGAGTTGCGGGGGTGGGGACTGGACCGTGGGAACTAAATCGCGGGCGTGGGGGAGGGGGGGCAATAACATGTTCTCGGGTGTGAAGTGGGGAGCATACAGATTAATACAATCCTTCATCCAAACACATTATGTAATTGAGTGGCAATGCGTTTTGAAATATTAGAAAACCATGTCAGTTGATTTCGGTTAAATCTGTTGTTATGTAATGTCGATGTTTTCTGTAGGGCCGCTGATCGTCGGACCAGGCAACACGACGGACCACCCCAATAACAGGTGGGTGGTGGGGCTGGTAATATAAGGAGCCACAGACCACCCCAATAAACAGGTGGGTGGTGGGGCTGTTAACACAAGGAGCCACGGACCACCCCAATAACAGGTGGGTGGTGGGGCTGTTCATATAAGGAGCCACGGACCACCCCAATAACAGGTGGGTGGTGGGGCTGTTAATGTAAGGAGCTACGGACCACCCCAATAACAGGTGGGTGGTGGGGCTGTTAATATAAGGAGCCACGGACCACCCCAATAACAGGTGGGTGGTGGGGCTGTTAATATAAGGAGCCACGGACCACCCCAATAACAGGTGGGTGGTGGAGCTGTTAATATAAGGAGCCACGGACCACCCTCAATAACAGGTGGGTGGTGGGGCTGTTAATATAAGGAGCCACGGACCACCCCAATAACAGGTGGGTGGTGGGGCTGTTAATATAAGGAGCCACGGACCACCCCAATAACAGGTGGGTGGTGGGGCTGTTAATATAAGGAGCCACAGACCACCCCAATAACAGGTGGGTGGTGGGGCTGTTAATATAAGGAGCCACGGACCACCCCAATAACAGGTGGGTGGTGGGGCTGTTAATATAAGGAGCCACAGACCACCCCAATAACAGGTGGGTGGTGGAGCTGTTAATATAAGGAGCCACGGACCACCCCAATAACAGGTGGGTGGTGGGGCTGTTAATATAAGGAGCCACGGACCACCCCAATAACAGGTGGGTGGTGGGGCTGTTAATATAAGGAGCCACGGACCACCCCAATAACAGGTGGGTGGTGGAGCTGTCAATATAAGGAGCCACGGACCACCCCAATAACAGGTGGGTGGTGGGGCTGTTAATATAAGGAGCCACGGACCACCCCAATAACAAGTGGGTGGTGGGGCTGTTAATATAAGGAGCCACGGACCACCCTAATAACAGGTGGGTGGTGGGGCTGTTAATATAAGGAGCCACAGACCACCCCAATAACAGGTGGGTGGTGGGGCTGTTAATATAAGGAGCCACAGACCACCCCAATAACAGGTGGGTGGTGGGGCTGTTAATATAAGGAGCCACGGACCACCCCAATAACAGGTGGGTGGTGGGGCTGTTAATATAAGGAGCCACGGACCACCCCAATAACAGGTGGGTGGTGGAGCTGTTAATATAAGGAGCCACAGACCACCCCAATAACAGGTGGGTGGTGGGGCTGTTAATATAAGGAGCCACGGACCACCCCAATAACAGGTGGGTGGTGGGGCTGTTAATATAAGGAGCCACAGACCACCCCAATAACAGGTGGGTGGTGGAGCTGTTAATATAAGGAGCCACGGACCACCCCAATAACAGGTGGGTGGTGGGGCTGTTAATATAAGGAGCCACGGACCACCCCAATAACAAGTGGGTGGTGGGGCTGTTAATATAAGGAGCCACGGACCACCCCAATAACAGGTGGGTGGTGGGGCTGTTAATATAAGGAGCCACAGACCACCCCAATAACAGGTGGGTGGAGGAGCTGTTAATATAAAGAGCCACGGACCACCCCAATAACAGGTGGGTGGTGGGGCTGTTAATATAAGGAGCCACGGACCACCCCAATAACAGGTGGGTGGTGGGGCTGTCAATATAAGGAGCCACGGACCACCCCAATAACAGGTGGGTGGTGGGGCTGTCAATATAAGGAGCCACGGACCACCCCAATAACAGGTGGGTGGTGGGGCTGTTAATATAAGGAGCCACAGACCACCCCAATAACAGGTGGGTGGTGGGGCTGTTAATATAAGGAGCCACGGACCACCCCAATAACAGGTGGGTGGTGGGGCTGTTAATATAAGGAGCCACAGACCACCCCAATAACAGGTGGGTGGTGGGGCTGTTAATATAAGGAGCCACGGACCACCCTAATAACAGGTGGGTGGTGGGGCTGTTAATATAAGGAGCCACGGACCACCCCAATAACAGGTGGGTGGTGGGGCTGTTAATATAAGGAGCCACAGACCACCCCAACAACAGGTGGGTGGTGGGGCTGTTAATATAAGGAGCCACGGACCACCCTAATAACAGGTGGGTGGTGGGGCTGTTAATATAAGGAGCCACAGACCACCCCAATAACAGGTGGGTGGTGGGGCTGTTAATATAAGGAGCCACGGACCACCCTAATAACAGGTGGGTGGTGGGGCTGTTAATATAAGGAGCCACAGACCACCCCAATAACAGGTGGGTGGAGGAGCTGTTAATATAAAGAGCCACGGACCACCCCAATAACAGGTGGGTGGTGGGGCTGTTAATATAAGGAGCCACGGACCACCCCAATAACAGGTGGGTGGTGGGGCTGTCAATATAAGGAGCCACGGACCACCCCAATAACAGGTGGGTGGTGGGGCTGTCAATATAAGGAGCCACGGACCACCCCAATAACAGGTGGGTGGTGGGGCTGTTAATATAAGGAGCCACAGACCACCCCAATAACAGGTGGGTGGTGGGGCTGTTAATATAAGGAGCCACGGACCACCCCAATAACAGGTGGGTGGTGGGGCTGTTAATGTAAGGAGCCACGGACCACCCCAATAACAGGTGGGTGGTGGAGCTGTTAACATAAGGAGCCTCGGACCACCCTAATAACAGGTGGGTGGTGGGGCTGTCAATATAAGGAGCCACGGACCACCCCAATAACAGGTGGGTGGTGGGGCTGTCAATATAAGGAGCCACGGACCACCCCAATAACAGGTGGGTGGTGGGGCTGTCAATATAAGGAGCCACAGACCACCCCAATAACAGGTGCGTGGTGGGGCTGTTAATATAAGGAGCCACGGACCACCCCAATAACAGGTGGGTGGTGGGGCTGTTAATATAAGGAGCCACGGACCACCCCAATAACAGGTGGGTGGTGGGGCTGTTAATATAAGGAGCCACAGACCACCCCAATAACAGGTGGGTGGTGGGGCTGTTAATATAAGGAGCCACGGACCACCCCAATAACAGGTGGGTGGTGGAGCTGTTAATATAAGGAGCCACGGACCACCCCAATAACAGGTGGGTGGTGGGGCTGTTAATATAAGGAGCCACGGACCACCCCAATAACAGGTGGGTGGTGGGGCTGTTAATATAAGGAGCCACGGACCACCCCAATAACAGGTGGGTGGTGGGGCTGTTAATATAAGGAGCCACGGACCACCCCAATAACAGGTGGGTGGTGGGGCTGTTAATATAAGGAGCCACGGACCACCCCAATAACAGGTGGGTGGTGGGGCTGTTAATATAAGGAGCCATGGACCACCCCGATAACAGGTGGGTGGTGGGGCTGTTAATATAAGGAGCCATGGACCACGCCAATAACAGGTGGGTGGTGGGGCTGTTAATATAAGGAGCCACGGACCACCCTAATAACAGGAGGGTGGTGGAGGTGTCAATATAAGGAGCCACGGACCACCCCAATAAAAGGTGGGTGGTGGGGCTGTTAATATAAGGAGCCACGGACCACCCCAATAACAGGTGGGTGGTGGGGCTGTTAATATAAGGAGCCATGGACCACCCCAATAACAGGTGGGTGGTGGGGCTGTTAATATAAGGAGCCACGGACCACCCCAATAACAGGTGGGTGGTGGGGCTGTTAATATAAGGAGCCATGGACCACCCCAATAACAGGTGGGTGGTGGGGCTGTTAATATAAGGAGCCATGGACCACCCCAATAACAGGTGGGTGGTGGGGCTGTTAATATAAGGAGCCACGGACCACCCCAATAACAGGTGGGTGGTGGGGCTGTTAATATAAGGAGCCACGGACCACCCCAACAACAGGTGGGTGGTGGGGCTGTTAATATAAGGAGCCACGGACCACCCCAATAACAGGTGGGTGGTGGGGCTGTTAATATAAGGAGCCACGGACCACCCCAATAACAGGTGGGTGGTGGGGCTGTTAATATAAGGAGCCACGGAGCACCCCAATAACAGGTGGGTGGTGGGGCTGTTAATATAAGGAGCCACGGACCACCCCAATAACAGGTGGGTGGTGGGGCTGTTAATATAAGGAGCCATGAACCATCCCAATAACAGGTGGGTGGTGGGGCTGTTAGTATAAGGAGCCACGGACCACCCCAATAACAGGTGGGTGGTGGAGCTGTCAATATAAGGAGCCACGGACCACCCCAATAACAGGTGGGTGGTGGGGCTGTCAATATAAGGAGCCACGGACCACCCCAATAACAGGTGGGTGGTGGAGCTGTTAATGTAAGGAGCCATGAACCACCCCAATAACAGGTGGGTGGTGGAGCTGTTAACATAAGGAGCCTCGGACCACCCTAATAACAGGTGGGTGGTGGGGCTGTTAATATAAGGAGCCATGGACCACCCTAATAACAGGTGGGTGGTGGAGCTGTTAATATAAGGAGCCATGGACCGCCCCAATAACAGGTGGGTGGTGGGGCTGTTAATATAAGGAGCCACGGACCACCCCAATAACAGGTGGGTGGTGGGGCTGTTAATATAAGGAGCCATGGACCACCCCAATAACAGGTGGGTGGTGGAGCTGTTAATGTAAGGAGCCATGAACCACCCCAATAACAGGTGGGTGGTGGAGCTCTTAACATAAGGAGCCTCGGACCACCCTAATAACAGGTGGGTGGTGGAGCTGTTAATATAAGGAGCCACGGACCATCCCAATAACAGGTGGGTGGTGGAGCTGTTAATTTAAGGAGCCACAGACCACCCTAATAACAGGTGGGTGGTGGGGCTGTTAATGTAAGGAGCCATGAACCACCCCAATAACAGGTGGGTGGTGGAGCTGTTAACATAAGGAGCCTCGGACCACCCTAATAACAGGTGGGTGGTGGGGCTGTTAATATAAGGAGCCATGGACCACCCCAATAACAGGTGGGTGGTGGAGCTGTTAATGTAAGGAGCCATGAACCACCCCAATAACAGGTGGGTGGTGGAGCTCTTAACATAAGGAGCCTCGGACCACCCTAATAACAGGTGGGTGGTGGAGCTGTTAATATAAGGAGCCACGGACCACCCCAATAACAGGTGGGTGGTGGGGCTGTTAATATAAGGAGCCACGGACCACCCCAATAACAGGTGGGTGGTGGAGCTGTCAATATAAAGAGCCACGGACCACCCCAATAACAGGTGGGTGGTGGGGCTGTTAATATAAGGAGCCATGGACCACCCCAATAACAGGTGGGTGGTGGGGCTGTTAATATAAGGAGCCACGGACCACCCCAATAACAGATGGGTGGTGGGGCTGTTAATATAAGGAGCCACGGACCACCCCAATAACAGGTGGGTGGTGGGGCTGTTAATATAAGGAGCCACGGACCACCCCAATAACAGGTGGGTGGTGGGGCTGTTAATATAAGGAGCCACGGACCACCCCAATAACAGGTGGGTGGTGGAGCTGTTAATATAAGGAGCCATGGACCACCACAATAACAGGTGGGTGGTGGAGCTGTTAATGTAAGGAGCCATGAACCACCCCAATAACAGGTGGGTGGTGGAGCTGTTAACATAAGGAGCCTCGGACCACCCTAATAACAGGTGGGTGGTGGGGCTGTTAATATAAGGAGCCATGGACCACCCCAATAACAGGTGGGTGTTGGAGCTGTTAATATAAGGAGCCACGGACCACCCCAATAACAGGTGGGTGGTGGAGCTGTTAATGTAAGGAGCCATGGACCACCCCAATAACTGGTGGGTGGTGGAGCTGGTAATATAAGGAGCCACGGACCACCCCAATAACAGGTGGGTGGTGGAGCTGTTAATATAAGGAGCCACGGACCACCCCAATAACAGGTGGGTGGTGGGGCTGTTAATATAAGGAGCCACGGACCACCCCAATAACAGGTGGGTGGTGGAGCTGTTAATATAAGGAGCCACAGACCACCCCAATAACAGGTGGGTGGTGGGGCTGTCAATATAAGGAGCCACGGACCTCCCCAATAACAGGTGGGTGGTGGGACTGTTAATATAAGGAGCCACGGACCACCCCAATAACAGGTGGGTGGTGGAGCTGTTAATATAAGGAGCCACAGACCACCCCAATAACAGGTGGGTGGTGGGGCTGTCAATATAAGGAGCCACGGACCTCCCCAATAACAGGTGGGTGGTGGGACTGTTAATATAAGGAGCCACGGACCACCCCAATAACAGGTGGGTGGTGGGGCTGTTAATATAAGATGCCACGGACCACCCCAATAACAGGTGGTTGGTGGGGCTGTTAATATAAGGAGCCACGGACCACCCTAATAACAGGTGGGTGGTGGAGCTGTTAATATAAGGAGCCACGTACCACCCTAATAACAGGTGGGTGGTGGAGCTGTTAATATAAGGAGCCACGGACCACCCCAATAACAGGTGGGTGGTAGAGTCATGTCCTCGGTATCTCGCCCAGTGGTTGTAACTCGCCTTTGAGCGGAAATCCCACGTCGCCACGTGGATCATCGCAAGGGTTAATAAGACATTTTTGCTTCAAAATGGGTCAAAAGATGTCCTGCCATTGAAGTTATTGTATGACGAAGAGTTGAGGTGACGAGCTGTTTAAACACCCCTTCTGTTTGTGGTTGCAGTGCGATGGCGGACGGCGCAGGTGACCCAGGTCAGAAAGCGGTGTTAATGTTGGGTTCGCACATCGGTAACAGTTCAGGCAGCCAAGTTATAGACAATGCAATTAGTTCAAAATTATTTTTGTATAGAAACAAATAAGAAAGAGATATAGCTTATACCATGAATCACTTAAGACGCCACCACCTGGTAGTAACGGTGAGGACCGGCGCCGTGCCCCATGTGCCAACGTGATGGTCCCTCGGCTGGCCCCCTTAGCAATGTCATACTTAAAGTGCGTTGTTATTTCAGAGTTTGTGAGGCACCGAGTTCTCCTGCTGATGTACATAGGTAAGTGTCTGATTGGGGCTGTGCACTAGGCAGCAAGGATAATTCTGAAGTAAATAGTGCAAACATCTATGACTTATACATGTCATAGATAGAGGCATTTTCCTACATGTAGGCCTTATAGCTATGTTGGGGAGTTGTTTGCACAGTGAAGGCTGACGACTGTGAGACGAGGCTGACGACTCCCGCATGTGTTTCAGAGTGGGGGTGGGCGGCTCTGCTGTTTGTCCTAGTCCTGGCCTACTTTCCCGCCAAGCCCCCGCAGCCGCCCAGCGTCACCGCCACCCTGCAGCGGGTCGACTACAGGGAGGGGCTCAGGCAGATCGTGCGGTAAGCACCCACCTCACAGGGTAAACACCCACCTCACAGGGTAAACACCCACCTCACAGTGCCTGTGAACACCCAGCTCACAGGGTAAACATCCACCTCACACGGTAAACACCCACCTCACAGGATAAACACCCACCTCACAGGGTAAACACCTACCTCACAGGGTAAATACCCACCTCAGGGTAAACACCCACCTCACAGGGTAAACACCCACCTCAAAGGGTAAACACCCACCTTACAGGGTAAACACCACCTCACAGGGTAAACACTCACCTCACAGGGTAAAAACCCACCTCACATAGTAAATACCCACCTCAGGGTAAACACCCACCTCACATAGTAAACACCCACCTCACAGGGTAAACACCCACCTCACAGGGTAAACACCCACCTCACAGGGTAAACACCCACCTTACATAGTAAATACCCACCTCAGGGTAAATACCCACCTCACAGGGTAAACACCTACCTCACAGGGTAAACACCCACCTCGCATAGTAAACACCCACCTCACAGGGTAAACACCCACCTCACAGGGTAAACACCCACCTCACAGGGTAAACACCCACCTCACAGGGTAAACACCCACCTCACATAGTAAATACCCACCTCAGGGTAAATACCCACCTCACAGGGTAAACACCCACCTCACAGGGTAAACACCCACCTCACAGGGTAAACACCCACCTCATAGGGTAGACAGGCACCTCACAGGGTAGACAGCCACCTCACTTTGGGTAGACACCTAAATGATAAGGTTACACGTCCAGCTGACGAGGTAGACGTCACCGAGGAGCTTTAGTCATGCAGTTGTTTTGAGGCAACACAATGTATTATCATAGTCCCAAGTTTTAATAGTAGAGTGTCAGAGTTCACTGTGTAAGGCGTGCTTCACCTTGCCATAACGATTTCATCTCGCTAGGCACGAGAAGTTCTGGATGCTTGGCATTGTCTACGGCCTGTCCGGGGGAGTGTTCAACTGTTGGTGCTCCGTACTGGACGTCAACCTGAAGGCTGTCGGCATACACGAGGTGGGTGGTCTTTTAACTAGATGGCATACATAGACGTCAACCTGAAGGCTGTCGGCATACACGAGGTGGGTGGTCTTATAACTAGATGGCATACATAGACGTCAACCTGAAGGCTGTCGGCATACACGAGGTGGGTGGTCTTATAACTAGATGGCATACATAGACGTTAACCTGAAGGCTGTCGGCATACACGAGGTGGGTGGTCTTTTAACTGGATGGCATACATAGACGTCAACCTGAAGGCTGTCGGCAAACACGAGGTGGGTGGTCTTTTAACTAGATGGCATACATAGACGTCAACCTGAAGGCTGTCGGCATACACGAGGTGGGTGGTCTTATAACTAGATGGCATACATAGACGTCAACCTGAAGGCTGTCGGCATACACGAGGTGGGTGGTCTTATAACTAGATGGCATACATAGACGTCAACCTGAAGGCTGTCGGCATACACGAGGTGGGTGGTCTTATAACTAGATGGCATACATAGACGTCAACCTGAAGGCTGTCGGCATACACGAGGTGGGTGGTCTTATAACTAGATGGCATACATAGACGTCAACCTGAAGGCTGTCGGCATACACGAGGTGGGTGGTCTTATAACTAGATGGCATACATAGACGTCAACCTGAAAACTGTCGGCATACACGAGGTGGGTGGTCTTATAACTAGATGGCATACATAGACGTCAACCTGAAGGCTGTCGGCATACACGAGGTGGGTAGTCTTATAACTAGATGGCATACATAGACGTCAACCTGAAGGCTGTCGGCATACACGAGGTGAGTGGTCTTATAACTAGATGGCATACATAGACGTCAACCTGAAGACTGTCGGCATACACGAGGTGGGTGGTCTTATAACTAGATGGCATACATAGACGTCAACCTGAAGGCTGTCGGCATACACGAGGTGAGTGGTCTTATAACTAGATGGCATACATAGACGTCAACCTGAAGACTGTCGGCATACACGAGGTGGGTAGTCTTATAACTAGATGGCATACATAGACGTCAACCTGAAGGCTGTCGGCATACACGAGGTGAGTGGTCTTATAACTAGATGGCATACATAGACGTCAACCTGAAGACTGTCGGCATACACGAGGTGGGTGGTCTTATAACTAGATGGCATACATAGACGTCAACCTGAAGGCTGTCGGCATACACGAGGTGGGTGGTCTTATAACTAGATGGCATACATAGACGTCAACCTGAAGACTGTCGGCATACACGAGGTGGGTGGTCTTATAACTAGATGGCATACATAGACGTCAACCTGAAGGCTGTCGGCATACACGAGGTGGGTGGTCTTATAACTAGATGGCATACATAGACGTCAACCTGAAGGCTGTCGGCATACACGAGGTGGGTGGTCTTATAACTAGATGGCATACATAGACGTCAACCTGAAGACTGTCGGCATACACGGGGTGAGTGGTCTTTTAACCAAATGGCATACATAGACGTCAACCTGAAGACTGTCGGCATACACGGGGTGGGTGGTCTTATAACTAGATGGCATACATAGACGTCAACCTGAAGGCTGTCGGCATACACGAGGTCGGTGGTCTTATAACTAGATGGCATACATAGACGTCAACCTGAAGACTGTCGGCATACACGAGGTGGGTGGTCTTATAACTAGATGGCATACATAGACGTCAACCTGAAGGCTGTCGGCATACACGAGGTGGGTGGTCTTATAACTAGATGGCATACATAGACGTCAACCTGAAGACTGTCGGCATACACGAGGTGGGTGGTCTTATAACTAGATGGCATACATAGACGTCAACCTGAAGGCTGT
Organism: Arenicola marina; assembly: GCA_964019135.1. NCBI lineage: Eukaryota > Metazoa > Annelida > Polychaeta > Arenicolidae > Arenicola > Arenicola marina. Next base: position 35,324,420 of record OZ025263.1, on the reverse strand, counting down.
CGGCATACACGAGGTGGGTGGTCTTATAACTAGATGGCATACATAGACGTCAACCTGAAGGCTGTCGGCATACACGAGGTGGGTGGTCTTATAACTAGATGGCATACATAGACGTCAACCTGAAGACTGTCGGCATACACGGGGTGGGTGGTCTTATAACTAGATGGCATACATAGACGTCAACCTGAAGACTGTCGGCATACACGGGGTGGGTGGTCTTATAACTAGATGGCATACATAGACCTCAACCTGAAAGCTCTCCTCACAGACTAAGTTGGAGGTCTTTAAACTGGATGGCATTCATTTAAATGTTCGCTCCAGCTTCCATGTTGAGCCCACGAAATGGATTATGCTAGTAAAAGCTAGTCGTGAGTGGTACGTGAGCTATGTTGAGGCCTGTTGTAGCAGGACCATGTGCCTCACTCCCGGTCTGTGTTGCAGGATACTGCTGGCTACGTGGGGTTTGCCGGCGTGGTGGTCGGTAACAGTACAGCCGTCCTCATAGCATTGTGAGTATGCTCGCCTGAAGGGCAGTGCTACGGCAGCCCTTAGAAAGGATCGACTAGTGTACAATTACTATTAATGTTTAGTTTATTGATAACATGTAGACTAAAGATAACGTACGCAGGAACACATAGGCAAACTGTACGATAAGGTGGGTACACAGTAAGAAACTTACATGAAGGTGACTAGAGATATAATATGGCGAAATGTATGGGGCATTCGATACACACGTTTTTCGCTAAATTCACTGATAGTTATATAGGGAATGAATTAAAGTTGACATTGTATGGTGTTCGTTTCTTACTTTGGCACATCATGTGTTTGTCTAGTGTCCTGCTGGTTAGATCTTGGGCGTGGGATGAGATCATTAATGCTCTGATTATCACTGCGAGCGGTTCACTGTCCTATGTAACCCTTAGTCCCTCTGGTTGAACATACGGACATCAGACCTTCCAAGGCGCTCGCTTGTCCTACTTTATACACTTCATGCACATGTTCCTACCCTGTTTACTACTGTAAACCCTATTGGTGAACTTGTATTGACATCTAACCCTATTGTTAGCCCTACTTTTCATCAATGATTCCCCTATTTACATGTGTGTACGTGAGCAGGCGAAGCATACCATTGGCGCACATCCTACAGTTGACCTTGAGTTTGTCTTGCTTCCAGCTTTGCAGATCACTTCACTCGGCGTTTTAAGGTCTGTCTGATCACCCTGTACGCCGTGGGCAGCGCAGCTTTCCTGCTTTTCGCTCTGGAGTACATCAAGGTGATACCTCTCAGCGTAGGTAAGACATACAGGGCGCCACTGATACCTCTCAGCGTAGGTAAGACATACAGGGCGCCACTGATACCTCTCAGCGTAGGTAAGACATACAGGGCGCCACTGATACCTCTCAGTGTAGGTAAGACATACAGAGCGCCACTGATACCTCTCAGCGTAGGTAAGACATACAGGGCGCCACTGATACCTCTCAGCGTAGGTAAGACATACAGGGCGCCACTGATACCTCTCAGCGTAGGTACGACATACAGGGCGCCACTGATACCTCTCAGCGTAGGTAAGACATACAGGGCGCCACTGATACCTCTCAGCGTAGGTAAGACATACAGGGCGCCACTGATACCTCTCAGCGTAGGTACGACATACAGGGCGCCACTGATACCTCTCAGCGTAGGTAAGACATACAGGGCGCCACTGATACCTCTCAGCGTAGGTAAGACATACACAGGGCGCCACTGATACCTCTCAGCGTAGGTAAGACATACAGGGCGCCACTGATACCTCCCAGCGTAGGTAAGACATACAGGGCGCCACTGATACCTCTCAGCGTAGGTAAGACATACAGGGCGCCACTGATACCTCTCAGCGTAGGTAAGACATACAGGGCGCCACTGATACCTCTCATCGTAGGTAAGACATACAGGGCGCCACTGATACCTCTCAGCGTAGGTAAGACATACAGGGCGCCACTGATACCTCTCAGTGTTGGTAAGACATACAGGGCGCCACTGATACCTCTCAGCGTAGGTAAGACATACAGAGCGCCACTGATACCTCTCAGCGTAGGTAAGACATACAGGGCGCCACTGATACCTCTCAGCGTAGGTAAGACATACAGGGCGCCACTGATACCTCTCAGCGTAGGTAAGACATACAGGGCGCCACTGATACCTCTCAGCGTAGGTAAGACATACAGGGCGCCACTGATACCTCTCAGCGTAGGTAAGACATACAGAGCGCCACTGATACCTCTCAGCGTAGGTAAGACATACAGGGCGCCACTGATACCTCTCAGTGTAGGTAAGACATACAGGGCGCCACTGATACCTCTCAGCGTAGGTAAGACATACAGGGCGCCACTGATACCTCTCAGCGTAGGTAAGACATACAGGGCGCCACTGATACCTCTCAGCGTAGGTAAGACATACAGGGCGCCACTGATACCTCTCAGCGTAGGTAAGACATACAGAGCGCCACTGATACCTCTCAGCGTAGGTAAGACATACAGGGCGCCACTGATACCTCTCAGTGTAGGTAAGACATACAGGGCGCCACTGATACCTCTCAGCGTAGGTAAGACATACAGGGCGCCACTGATACCTCTCAGCGTAGGTAAGACATACAGGGCGCCACTGATACCTCTCAGCGTAGGTAAGACATACAGGGCGCCACTGATACCTCTCAGCGTAGGTAAGACATACAGGGCGCCACTGATACCTCTCAGCGTAGGTAAGACATACAGGGCGCCGCTGATACCTCTCAGCGTAGGTAAGACATACAGGGCGCCACTGATACCTCTCAGCGTAGGTAAGACATACAGGGCGCCACTGATACCTCTCAGCGTAGGTAAGACATACAGGGCGCCACTGATACCTCTCAGCGTAGGTAAGACATACAGAGCGCCACTGATACCTCTCAGCGTAGGTAAGACATACAGGGCGCCACTGATACCTCTCAGCGTAGGTAAGACATACAGGGCGCCACTGATACCTCTCAGCGTAGGTAAGACATACAGGGCGCCACTGATACCTCTCAGCGTAGGTAAGACATACAGGGCGCCACTGATACCTCTCAGCGTAGGTAAGACATACAGGGCGCCACTGATACCTCTCAGCGTAGGTAAGACATACAGGGCGCCGCTGATACCTCTCAGCGTAGGTAAGACATACAGGGCGCCACTGATACCTCTCAGCGTAGGTAAGACATACAGGGCGCCACTGATACCTCTCAGCGTAGGTAAGACATACAGGGCGCCACTGATACCTCTCAGCGTAGGTAAGACATACAGGGCGCCGCTGATACCTCTCAGCGTAGGTAAGACATACAGGGCGCCACTGATACCTCTCAGCGTAGGTAAGACATACAGGGCGCCACTGGTACCTCTCAGCGTAGGTAAGACATACAGGGCGCCACTGATACCTCTCAGCGTAGGTAAGACATACAGGGCGCCACTAATACCTCTCAGTGTAGGTAAGACATACAGGGCGCCACTGATACCTCTCAGCGTAGGTAAGACATACAGGGCGCCACTGGTACCTCTCAGCGTAGGTAAGACATACAGGGCGCCACTGATACCTCTCAGCGTAGGTAAGACATACAGGGCGCCACTGATACCTCTCCGCGTAGGTAAGACATACAGGGCGCCACTGATACCTCTCAGCGTAGGTAAGACATACAGAGCGCCACTGATACCTCTCAGCGTAGGTAAGACATACAGGGCGCCACTGATACCTCTCAGCGTAGGTAAGACATACAGGGCGCCACTGATACCTCTCAGCGTAGGTAAGACATACAGGGCGCCACTGATACCTCTCAGCGTAGGTAAGACATACAGGGCGCCACTGATACCTCTCAGCGTAGGTAAGACATACAGAGCGCCACTGATACCTCTCAGCGTAGGTAAGACATACAGGGCGCCACTGATACCTCTCAGCGTAGGCAAGACATACAGGGCGCCACTGATACCTCTCAGTGTAGGTAAGACATACAGGGCGCCACTGATACCTCTCAGCGTAGGTAAGACATACAGGGCGCCACTGATACCTCTCAACGTAGGTAAGACATACAGGGCGCCACTGATACCTCTCCGCGTAGGTAAGACATACAGGGCGCCACTGATACCTCTCAGCGTAGGTAAGACATACAGAGCGCCACTGATACCTCTCAGCGTAGGTAAGACATACAGGGCGCCACTGATACCTCTCAGTGTAGGTAAGACATACAGGGCGCCACTGATACCTCTCAGCGTAGGTAAGACATACAGGGCGCCACTGATACCTCTCAGCGTAGGTAAGACATACAGGGCGCCACTGATACCTCTCAGCGTAGGTAAGACATACAGGGCGCCACTGATACCTCTCCGCGTAGGTAAGACATACAGGGCGCCACTGATACCTCTCAGCGTAGGTAAGACATACAGAGCGCCACTGATACCTCTCAGCGTAGGTAAGACATACAGGGCGCCACTGATACCTCTCAGCGTAGGTAAGACATACAGGGCGCCACTGATACCTCTCAGCGTAGGTAAGACATACAGGGCGCCACTGATACCTCTCAACGTAGGTAAGACATACAGGGCGCCACTGATACCTCTCAGCGTAGGTAAGACATACAGGGCGCCACTGATACCTCTCAGCGTAGGTAAGACATACAGGGCGCCACTGATACCTCTCAGCGTAGGTAAGACATACAGGGCGCCACTGATACCTCTCAGCGTAGGTAAGACATACAGGGCGCCACTGATACCTCTCAGCGTAGGTAAGACATACAGGGCGCCACTGATACCTCTCCGCGTAGGTAAGACATACAAGGCGCCACTGATACCTCTCAGCGTAGGTAAGACATACAGGGCGCCACTGATACCTCTCAGCGTAGGTAAGACATACAGGGCGCCACTGATACCTCTCAGCGTAGGTAAGACGTACATAGCGCCACTGGTACCTCTCAGCGTAGGTAAGACATACAGGCCTTTACTGATACCTCTCAGCGTAGGTAAGACATACAGGGCGCCACTGATACCTCTCAGCGTAGGTAAGACATACAGGGCGCCACTGATACCTCTCAGCGTAGGTAAGACATACAGAGCGCCACTGGTACCTCTCAGCGTAGGTAAGACATACAGGCCTTTACTGATACCTCTCAGCGTAGGTAAGACATACAGGGCGCCACTGGTACCTCTCAGCGTAGGTAAGACATACAGGGCGCCACTGATACCTCTCAGCGTAGGTAAGACATACAGGGCGCCACTGATACCTCTCAGCGTAGGTAAGACATACAGGGCGCCACTGATACCTCTCAGCGTAGGTAAGACATACAGGGCGCCACTGATACCTCTCAGCGTAGGTAAGACATACAGGGCGCCACTGATACCTCTCAGCGTAGGTAAGATATACAGGGCGCCACTGATACCTCTCAGCGTAGGTAAGACATACAGGGCGCCACTGATACCTCTCAGCGTAGGTAAGACATACAAGGCGCCACTGATACCTCTCAGCGTAGGTAAGACATACAGGGCGCCACTGATACCTCTCAGCGTAGGTAAGACATACAGGGCGCCACTGATACCTCTCAGCGTAGGTAAGACATACAGGGCGCCACTGATACCTCTCAGCGTAGGTAAGACATACAGAGCGCCACTGATACCTCTCAGCGTAGGTAAGACATACAGGGCGCCACTGATACCTCTCAGTGTAGGTAAGACATACAGGGCGCCACTGATACCTCTCAGCGTAGGTAAGACATACAGGGCGCCACTGATACCTCTCAGCGTAGGTAAGACATACAGGGCGCCACTGATACCTCTCAGCGTAGGTAAGACATACAGGGCGCCACTGATACCTCTCAGCGTAGGTAAGACATACAGAGCGCCACTGATACCTCTCAGCGTAGGTAAGACATACACAGGGCGCCACTGATACCTCTCAGTGTAGGTAAGACATACAGGGCGCCACTGATACCTCTCATCGTAGGTAAGACATACAGGCCTTTACTGATACCTCTCAGCGTAGGTAAGACATACAGGGCGCCACTGATACCTCTCAGCGTAGGTAAGACATACAGGGCGCCACTGATACCTCTCAGCGTAGGTAAGACATACAGAGCGCCACTGATACCTCTCAGCGTAGGTAAGACATACACAGGGCGCCACTGATACCTCTCAGTGTAGGTAAGACATACAGGGCGCCACTGATACCTCTCATCGTAGGTAAGACATACAGGCCTTTACTGATACCTCTCAGCGTAGGTAAGACATACAGGGCGCCACTGATACCTCTCAGCGTAGGTAAGACATACAGGGCGCCACTGATACCTCTCATCGTAGGTAAGACATACAGGGCGCCACTGATACCTCTCAGCGTAGGTAAGACATACAGGGCGCCACTGATACCTCTCAGCGTAGGTAAGACATACAGGGCGCCACTGATACCTCTCATCGTAGGTAAGACATACAGGGCTCCACTGATACCTCTCAGCGTAGGTAAGACATACAGGGCGCCACTGATACCTCTCAGCGTAGGTAAGACATACAGAGCGCCACTGATACCTCTCAGCGTAGGTAAGACATACACAGGGCGCCACTGATACCTCTCAGTGTAGGTAAGACATACAGGCCTTTACTGATACCTCTCAGCGTAGGTAAGACATACAGGGCGCCACTGATACCTCTCAGCGTAGGTAAGACATACAGGGCGCCACTGATACCTCTCAGCGTAGGTAAGACATACACAGGGCGCCACTGATACCTCTCAGCGTAGGTAAGACATACAGGCCTTTACTGATACCTCTCAGCGTAGGTAAGACATACAGGGCGCCACTGATACCTCTCATCGTAGGTAAGACATACAGGGCGCCACTGATACCTCTCAGCGTAGGTAAGACATACAGGGCGCCACTGATACCTCTCAGCGTAGGTAAGACATACACAGGGCGCCACTGATACCTCTCAGCGTAGGTAAGACATACAGGCCTTTACTGATACCTCTCAGCGTAGGTAAGACATACAGGGCGCCACTGATACCTCTCAGCGTAGGTAAGACATACAGGGCGCCACTGATACCTCTCATCGTAGGTAAGACATACAGGGCGCCACTGATACCTCTCAGCGTAGGTAAGACATACAGGGCGCCACTGATACCTCTCAGCGTAGGTAAGACATACAGGGCGCCACTGATACCTCTCAGCGTAGGTAAGACATACAGAGCGCCACTGATACCTCTCAGTGTAGGTAAGACATACAGGGCGCCACTGATACCTCTCATCGTAGGTAAGACATACAGGCCTTTACTGATACCTCTCAGCGTAGGTAAGACATACAGGGCGCCACTGATACCTCTCAGCGTAGGTAAGACATACAGAGCGCCACTGATACCTCTCAGCGTAGGTAAGACATACAGGGCGCCACTGATACCTCTCAGCGTAGGTAAGACATACAGAGCGCCACTGATACCTCTCAGCGTAGGTAAGACATACACAGGGCGCCACTGATACCTCTCAGTGTAGGTAAGACATACAGGGCGCCACTGATACCTCTCAGCGTAGGTAAGACATACAGGGCGCCACTGATACCTCTCAGCGTAGGTAAGACATACAGGGCGCCACTGATACCTCTCATCGTAGGTAAGACATACAGGGCGCCACTGATACCTCTCAGCGTAGGTAAGACATACAGGGCGCCACTGATACCTCTCAGCGTAGGTAAGACATACAGGGCGCCACTGATACCTCTCAGCGTAGGTAAGACATACAAGGCGCCACTGATATCTCTCAGCGTAGGTAAGACATACAGAGCGCCACTGATACCTCTCAGCGTAGGTAAGACATACAGGGCGCCACTGATACCTCTCAGCGTAGGTAAGACATACAGGGCGCCACTGATACCTCTCAGCGTAGGTAAGACATACAGAGCGCCACTGATACCTCTCAGTGTAGGTAAGACATAAAGGGCGCCACTGATACCTCTCAACGTAGGTAAGACATACAGGGCGCCACTGATACCTCTCAACGTAGGTAAGACATACAGGGCGCCACTGATACCTCTCAGCGTAGGTAAGACATACAGGGCGCCACTGATACCTCTCAGCGTAGGTAAGACATACAGGGCGCCACTGATACCTCTCATCGTAGGTAAGACATACAGGGCGCCACTGATACCTCTCAGCGTAGGTAAGACATACAGGGCGCCACTGATACCTCTCAGCGTAGGTAAGACATACAGGGCGCCACTGATACCTCTCAGCGTAGGTAAGACATACAGGGCGCCACTGATACCTCTCAGCGTAGGTAAGACATACACAGGGCGCCACTGATACCTCTCAGCGTAGGTAAGACATACAGGGCGCCACTGATACCTCTCAGCGTAGGTAAGACATACAGGGCCCCACTGATACCTCTCAGCGTAGGTAAGACATACAGGGCGCCACTGATACCTCTCAGCGTAGGTAAGACATACAGGGCGCCACTGATACCTCTCAGCGTAGGTAAGACATACAGGGCGCCACTGATACCTCTCAGCGTAGGTAAGACATACAGGGCGCCACTGATACCTCTCAGCGTAGGTAAGACATACAGGGCGCCACTGATACCTCTCAGCGTAGGTAAGACATACAGGGCGCCACTGATACCTCTCAGTGTAGGTAAGACATACAGGGCGCCACTGAAACCTCTCAACGTAGGTAAGACATACAGGGCGCCACTGATACCTCTCAGCGTAGGTAAGACATACAGGGCGCCACTGATACCTCTCAGCGTAGGTAAGACATACAGGGCGCCACTGATACCTCTCATCGTAGGTAAGACATACAGGGCGCCACTGATACCTCTCAGCGTAGGTAAGACATACAGGGCGCCACTGATACCTCTCAGCGTAGGTAAGACATACAGGGCGCCACTGATACCTCTCAGTGTAGGTAAGACATACAGGGCGCCACTGATACCTCTCATCGTAGGTAAGACATACAGGGCGCCACTGATACCTCTCAGCGTAGGTAAGACATACAGGGCGCCACTGATACCTCTCAGCGTAGGTAAGACATACAGGGCGCCACTGATACCTCTCAGTGTAGGTAAGACATAAAGGGCGCCACTGATACCTCTCAACGTAGGTAAGACATACAGGGCGCCACTGATACCTCTCAGCGTAGGTAAGACATACAGGGCGCCACTGATACCTCTCAGCGTAGGTAAGACATACAGGGCGCCACTGATACCTCTCAGCGTAGGTAAGACATACAGGGCGCCACTGATACCTCTCAGCGTAGGTAAGACATACAGGGCGCCACTGATACCTCTCAGCGTAGGTAAGACATACAGGGCGCCACTGATACCTCTCAGCGTAGGTAAGACATACAGGGCGCCACTGATACCTCTCAGCGTAGGTAAGACATACAAGGCGCCACTGATACCTCTCAGCGTAGGTAAGACATACAGGGCGCCACTGATACCTCTCAGCGTAGGTAAGACATACAGGGCGCCACTGATACCTCTCAGCGTAGGTAAGACATACAGAGCGCCACTGATACCTCTCAGCGTAGGTAAGACATACAGGGCGCCACTGATACCTCTCAGCGTAGGTAAGACATACAGGGCGCCACTGATACCTCTCAGCGTAGGTAAGACATACAGGGCGCCACTGATACCTCTCAGCGTAGGTAAGACATACAGGGCGCCACTGATACCTCTCATCGTAGGTAAGACATACAGGGCGCCACTGATACCTCTCAGCGTAGGTAAGACATACAGGGCGCCACTGATACCTCTCAGCGTAGGTAAGACATACAGGGCGCCACTGATACCTCTCAGTGTAGGTAAGACATACGGGGCGCCACTGATACCTCTCAGCGTAGGTAAGACATACAGGGCGCCACTGATACCTCTCAGCGTAGGTAAGACATACAGGGCGCCACTGATACCTCTCAGCGTAGGTAAGACATACAGGGCGCCACTGATACCTCTCAGCGTAGGTAAGACATACAGGGCGCCACTGATACCTCTCAGCGTAGGTAAGACATACAGGGCGCCACTGATACCTCTCATCGTAGGTAAGACATACAGGGCGCCACTGATACCTCTCAGCGTAGGTAAGACATACAGGGCGCCACTGATACCTCTCATCGTAGGTAAGACATACAGGGCGCCACTGATACCTCTCAGCGTAGGTAAGACATACAGACCGCCACTGATACCTCTCAGCGTAGGTAAGACATACAGGGCGCCACTGATACCTCTCAGCGTAGGTAAGACATACAGGGCGCCACTGATACCTCTCAGCGTAGGTAAGACATACAGGGCGCCACTGATACCTCTCAGCGTAGGTAAGACATACAGGGCGCCACTGATACCTCTCAGCGTAGGTAAGACATACAGGGCGCCACTGATACCTCTCAGCGTAGGTAAGACATACAGGGCGCCACTGATACCTCTTATCGTAGGTAAGACATACAGGGCGCCACTGATACCTCTCAGCGTAGGTAAGACATACAGAGCGCCACTGATACCTCTCAGCGTAGGTAAGACATACACAGGGCGCCACTGATACCTCTCAGTGTAGGTAAGACATACAGGGCGCCACTGATACCTCTCAGCGTAGGTAAGACATACAGACCGCCACTGATACCTCTCAGCGTAGGTAAGACATACAGGGCGCCACTGATACCTCTCCGCGTAGGTAAGACATACAGGGCGCCACTGATACCTCTCAGCGTAGGTAAGACATACAGGGCGCCACTGATACCTCTCATCGTAGGTAAGACATACAGGGCGCCACTGATACCTCTCAGCGTAGGTAAGACATACAGGGCGCCACTGATACCTCTCAGCGTAGGTAAGACATACAGGGCGCCACTGATACCTCTCATCGTAGGTAAGACATACAGGGCGCCACTGATACCTCTCAGCGTAGGTAAGACATACAGGGCGCCACTGATACCTCTCATCGTAGGTAAGACATACAGGGCGCCACTGATACCTCTCAGCGTAGGTAAGACATACAGGGCGCCACTGATACCTCTCAGCGTAGGTAAGACATACAGGGCGCCACTGATACCTCTCAGCGTAGGTAAGACATACAGAGCGCCACTGATACCTCTCAGCGTAGGTAAGACATACAGGGCGCCACTGATACCTCTCAGCGTAGGTAAGACATACAGAGCGCCACTGATACCTCTCAGCGTAGGTAAGACATACAGGGCGCCACTGATACCTCTCAGCGTAGGTAAGACATACAGAGCGCCACTGATACCTCTCAGCGTAGGTAAGACATACACAGGGCGCCACTGATACCTCTCAGTGTAGGTAAGACATACAGGGCGCCACTGATACCTCTCTGCGTAGGTAAGACATACAGACCGCCACTGATACCTCTCAGCGTAGGTAAGACATACAGGGCGCCACTGATACCTCTCAGCGTAGGTAAGACATACAGGGCGCCACTGATACCTCTCAGCGTAGGTAAGACATACAGGGCGCCACTGATACCTCTCAGCGTAGGTAAGACATACAGGGCGCCACTGATACCTCTCAGCGTAGGTAAGACATACAGGGCGCCACTGATACCTCTCATCGTAGGTAAGACATACAGGGCGCCACTGATACCTCTCAGCGTAGGTAAGACATACAGGGCGCCACTGATACCTCTCAGCGTAGGTAAGACATACAGGGCGCCACTGATACCTCTCATCGTAGGTAAGACATACAGGGCGCCACTGATACCTCTCAGCGTAGGTAAGACATACAGGGCGCCACTGATACCTCTCATCGTAGGTAAGACATACAGGGCGCCACTGATACCTCTCAGCGTAGGTAAGACGTACAGACCGCCACTGATACCTCTCAGCGTAGGTAAGACATACAGGGCGCCACTGATACCTCTCAGCGTAGGTAAGACATACAGGGCGCCACTGATACCTCTCATCGTAGGTAAGACATACAGGGCGCCACTGATACCTCTCAGCGTAGGTAAGACATACAGAGCGCCACTGATACCTCTCAGCGTAGGTAAGACATACACAGGGCGCCACTGATACCTCTCAGTGTAGGTAAGACATACAGGGCGCCACTGATACCTCTCAGCGTAGGTAAGACATACAGACCGCCACTGATACCTCTCAGCGTAGGTAAGACATACAGGGCGCCACTGATACCTCTCAGCGTAGGTAAGACATACAGGGCGCCACTGGTACCTCTCAGCGTAGGTAAGACATACAGGGCGCCACTGATACCTCTCAGCGTAGGTAAGACATACAAGGCGCCACTGATACCTCTCAGCGTAGGTAAGACATACAGGGCGCCACTGATACCTCTCAGCGTAGGTAAGACATACAGGGCGCCGCTGATACCTCTCAGCGTAGGTAAGACATACAAGGCGCCACTGATACCTCTCAGCGTAGGTAAGACATACAGGGCGCCACTGATACCTCTCAGCGTAGGTAAGACATACAGGGCGCCACTGATACCTCTCATCGTAGGTAAGACATACAGGGCGCCACTGATACCTCTCAGCGTAGGTAAGACATACAGGGCGCCACTGATACCTCTCAGCGTAGGTAAGACATACAGGGCGCCACTGATACCTCTCATCGTAGGTAAGACATACAGGGCGCCACTGATACCTCTCAGCGTAGGTAAGACATACAGGGCGCCACTGATACCTCTCAGCGTAGGTAAGACATACAGGGCGCCACTGATACCTCTCATCGTAGGTAAGACATACAGGGCGCCACTGATACCTCTCAGCGTAGGTAAGACATACAGGGCGCCACTGATACCTCTCAGCGTAGGTAAGACATACAGGGCGCCACTGATACCTCTCAGCGTAGGTAAGACATAAAGGGCGCCACTGATACCTCTCAGCGTAGGTAAGACATACAGGGCGCCACTGATACCTCTCAGCGTAGGTAAGACATACACAGGGCGCCACTGATACCTCTCAGTGTAGGTAAGACATACAGGGCGCCACTGATGTCTGATGGTCTGTCTGACATACCGGGCGCCACTGATGTCTGATGGTCTCTCTGACATACCGGGCGCCACTGATATCTGATGGTCTGTCTGCCATACAGGGCGCCACTTATGTCTGATGGTCTGTCTGACATACCGGGCGCCACTGATGTCTGATGGTCTGTCTGCCGTACCGGGCTCCACTGATGTCTGAAGGTCTCTCTGACATACCGGGCGCCACTGATGTCTGAAGGTCTGTCTGACATACCGGGCGCCACTGATGTCTGAAGGTCTGTCTGACATACCGGGCGCCATTGATGTCTGAAGGTCTGTCTGACATACAGGGCGCCACTGATGTCTGAAGGTCTGTCTGATCACCCTGTATGCTGCTATTACGCCCTGGTATAATGCCGTATAATGCCGTGGTACTGGACCCTGGTACTCTGTGCTCACCGTGCACCGTGGTGTTACAGGCGGGCTGTACGCCACGATGGTGGTGGGCAGTGTGTGTGTGGTGGGCGCCGTGCCGCTGCTCTTTGAACTGGTCTGCGAGGCGACCTACCCCATCGCCGAGGGCCTCACCAACGGCCTCATGACCTGGCTCAACAACCTGGCCGGCCTCGTCTTCCTGCTTGTCCTGTATGCCCCGATAGGTGAGTCACCCACGCCTGGTGAGTCACCCACGCCTGGTGAGTCACCCACGCTTGGTGAGTCACCCACGCCTGGTGAGTCACCCACGCCTTGTGAGTCACCCACGCCTGGTGAGTCACCCACGCCGGGTGAGTCACCCACGCCTGGTGAGTCACCCACGACTCACGCCTGGTGAGTCACCCACGCCTGGTGAGTCCCCCGCGCCTGGTGAGTCACCCACTCCTGGTGAGTCCCCCACGCCTGGTGAGTCACCCACGCCTGGTGAGTCACCCACGCCTGGTAAGTCACCCACTCCTGGTGAGTCCCCCACGCCTGGTGAGTCACCCACGCCTGGTGAGTCACCCACGCCTGGTAAGTCACCCACGCCTGGTGAGTCACCTACGCCTGGTGAGTCACCCACGCCTGGTGAGTCACCCACGCCTGGTGAGTCACCCACGCCTGGTGAGTCACCCACGCTTGGTGATTCACGCACTCCTGGCCCCTAATGGTGAGTCACCGACTTCACTGAATTCGATTAAGGCCTGCGTAATCGAATATTAGTCATATAACAACAACCAAGAAAGAAGCACGTCAAGTTGAAAACGATGAATGTTATATCTTTAAAGATGATTGTCACTCATACAGCAACATTTTACCGACAAACCTTCATGGTATGCAATATACAACCTGGCATATTGTTTAGGCACTGTTTGGTCAATACACAACATGGCATATTGTTTAGGCACTGTACAATATACAACATGGCATATTGTTTAGGCACTGTTTGGTCAATATACAACATGGCATATTGTTTAGGCACTGTTTGGTCAATATACAACATGGCATATTGTTTAGGCACTGTTTGGTAAATATACAACATGGCATATTGTTTAGGCACTGTTTGGTCAATATACAACATTGCATATTGTTTAGGCACTGTACAATATACAACATGGCATATTGTTTAGGCACTGTTTGGCCAATATACAACATGGCATATTGTTTAGGCACTGTTTGGTCAATATACAACATGGCATATTGTTTAGGCACTGTTTGGTCAATATACAACATGGCATATTGTTTAGGCACTGTTTGGTCAATATACAACATGGCATATTGTTTAGGCACTGTTTGGTCAATATACAACATGGCATTGTTTAGGCACTGTTTGGTCAATATACAACATGGCATATTGTTTAGGCACTGTTTGGTCAATATACAACATGGTATATTGTTTAGGCACTGGTCAATATACAACATGGCATATTGTTTAGGCACTGTTTGGTCAATATACAACATGGCATATTGTTTAGTCACTGTTTGGTCAATATACAACATGGCATATTGTTTAGGCACTGTTTGGTCAATATACAAAATGGCATATTGTTTAGGCACTGTTTGGTCAAATCTCGTGTGGAAAAGTGTGGCTTTCTTGTGTACTACGTCATGAAAGTTCGGACATTGCTGCCGTTTTTTTACAGTTTAACATATATTATAATAACACATCTGTCATGCAGTTAACATTCACAGTCAGACAATGTGTCCACGGCGTTCATCCGAAAAGATGTGAAAAATCTGAACTGAGGTGGAATTGCTGTATGAACAACGTTACGTCTTCAAGCTTTAATAAACAATACTGCGTTGATGACGTGTATGTTGCCATGACTGTGGCGTTGTTGCATCACGTGGTCTCCTGGGCTTTCAGAGGACCTGAGCTGGATGAACTGGACCATGTTTGGCTGCACGGTCGCCTGCGTCCCCTTCTTCATTGCCTACAGAGAGCGCTACAGTCGCCTGGATATAGACACTGGGGATTACCGGCCGCTGCCGTGACGTCATACACATCGTGTGGTGATAGTGTTGGCCGCTGCCGTGACGTCATACAGTCTGGCGACGTCACACGTAATTAAAATACTTGTTTAAAACACGGTGTGACGTATTAACGTTACATCTCTGTAACAGCTATGCCTGTCGGTGTGATGTGGCTGTATCTGTAACAGCTATGTCTGTCGGTGTGATGTGGCTGTATCTGTAACAGCCATGTCTGTCCGTGTGATGTGGCTGTATCTGTAACAGCCATGCCTGTCGGTGTGATGTGGCTGTATCTGTAACAGCCATGCCTGTCGGTGTGATGTGACTGTATCTGTAACAGCCATGCCTGTCGGTGTGATGTGGCTGTATCTGTAACAGCTATGCCTGTCGGTGTGATGTGGCTGTATCTGTAACAGCCATGTCTGTCGGTGTGATGTGGCTGTATCTGTGACAGCTATGCCTGTCGGTGTGATGTGGCTGTATCTGTAACAGCCATGTCTGTCCGTGTGATGTGGCTGTATCTGTAACAGCCATGCCTGTCGGTGTGATGTGGCTGTATCTGTAACAGCCATGCCTGTCGGTGTGATGTGACTGTATCTGTAACAGCCATGCCTGTCGGTGTGATGTGGCTGTATCTGTAACAGCCATGCCTGTCGGTGTGATGTGGCTGTATCTGTAACAGCCATGCCTGTCGGTGTGATGTGGCTGTATCTGTAACAGCCATGTCTGTCGGTGTGATGTGGCTGTATCTGTAACAGCCATGTCTGTCGGTATGATGTGGCTGTATCTGTAACAGTCATGTCTGTCGGTGTGATGTGGCTGTATCTGTAACAGCCATGTCTGTCGGTGTGATGTGGCTGTATCTGTAACAGCCATGCCTGTCGGTGTGATGTGGCTGTATCTGTAACAGCCATGTCTGTCGGTATGATGTGGCTGTATCTGTAACAGCCATGGCTGTCGGTGTGATGTGGCTGTATCTGTAACAGCCATGTCTGTCGGTATGATGTGGCTGTATCTGTAACAGCTATGCCTGTCGGTGTGATGTGGCTGTATCTGTAACAGCCATGCCTGTCGGTGTGATGTGGCTGTATCTGTAACAGCCATGCCTGTCGGTGTGATGTGGCTGTATCTGTAACAGCTATGCCTGTCGGTATGATGTGGCTGTATCTGTAACAGCTATGCCTGTCCGTGTGATGTGGCTGTATCTGTAACAGCCATGCCTGTCGGTGTGATGTGGCTGTATCTGTAACAGCCATGCCTGTCGGTGTGATGTGGCTGTATCTGTCACAGCCATGCCTGTCGGTGTGATGTGGCTGTATCTGTAACAGCCATGCCTGTCGGTGTGATGTGGCTGTATCTGTAACAGCTATGCCTGTCGGTATGATGTGGTTGTATCTGTAACAGCTATGCCTGTCCGTGTGATGTGGCTGTATCTGTAACAGCCATGCCTGTCGGTGTGATGTGGCTGTATCTGTAACAGCCATGTCTGTCGGTATGATGTGGCTGCATCTGTAACAGCCATGCCTGTCGGTGTGATGTGGCTGTATCTGTAACAGCTATGCCTGTCGGTGTGATGTGGCTGTATCTGTAACAGCCATGTCTGTCGGTATGATGTGGCTGTATCTGTAACAGCCATGCCTGTCGGTGTGATGTGGCTGTATCTGTAACAGCCATGCCTGTCGGTGTGATGTGGCTGTATCTGTAACAGCCATGCCTGTCGGTGTGATGTGGCTGTATCTGTAACAGCCATGCCTGTCGGTATGATGTGGCTGTATCTGTAACAGCCATGCCTGTCGGTGTGATGTGGCTGTATCTGTAACAGCCATGCCTGTCGGTGTGATGTGGCTGTATCTGTAACAGCCATGCCTGTCGGTGTGATGTGGCTGTATCTGTAACAGCCATGCCTGTCGGTGTGATGTGGCTGTATCTGTAACAGCCATGCCTGTCGGTGTGATGTGGCTGTATCTGTAACAGCTATGCCTGTCGGTGTGATGTGGCTGTATCTGTAAAAGCTATGCCTGTCGGTGTGATGTGGCTGTATCTGTAACAGCCATGCCTGTCGGTGTGATGTGGCTGTATCTGTAACAGCCATGCCTGTCGGTGTGATGTGGCTGTATCTGTAACAGCCATGCCTGTCGGTGTGATGTGGCTGTATCTGTAACAGCCATGTCTGTCGGTGTGATGTGGCTGTATCTGTAACAGCTATGCCTGTCGGTATGATGTGGCTGTATCTGTAACAGCCATGCCTGTCGGTGTGATGTGGCTGTATCTGTAACAGCCATGCCTGTCGGTGTGATGTGGCTGTATCTGTAACAGCCATGCCTGTCGGTGTGATGTGGCTGTATCTGTAACAGCCATGCCTGTCGGTGTGATGTGGCTGTATCTGTAACAGCCATGTCTGTCGGTATGATGTGGCTGTATCTGTAACAGCCATGCCTGTCGGTGTGATGTGGCTGCATCTGTAACAGCCATGCCTGTCGGTGTGATGTGGTTGTATCTGTAACAGCCATGCCTGTCGGTGTGATGTGGCTGTATCTGTAACAGCTATGCCTGTCGGTGTGATGTGGCTGTATCTGTAACAGCCATGCCTGTCGGTGTGATGTGGCTGTATCTGTAACAGCCATGCCTGTCGGTGTGATGTGGCTGTATCTGTAACAGCCATGCCTGTCGGTGTGATGTGGCTGTATCTGTAACAGCCATGCCTGTCGGTGTGATGTGGCTGTATCTGTAACAGCTATGCCTGTCGGTGTGATGTGGCTGTATCTGTAACAGCCATGGCTGTCGGTGTGATGTGGCTGTATCTGTAACAGCCATGCCTGTCGGTGTGATGTGGCTGTATCTGTAACAGCTATGCCTGTCGGTGTGATGTGGCTGTATCTGTAACAGCCATGCCTGTCGGTGTGATGTGGCTGTATCTGTAACAGCCATGTCTGTCGGTATGATGTGGCTGTATCTGTAACAGCCATGTCTGTCGGTGTGATGTGGCTGTATCTGTAACAGCCATGCCTGTCGGTGTGATGTGGCTGTATCTGTAACAGCCATGCCTGTCGGTATGATGTGGCTGTATCTGTAACAGCTATGCCTGTCCGTGTGATGTGGCTGTATCTGTAACAGCCATGTCTGTCGGTGTGATGTGGCTGTATCTGTAACAGCCATGCCTGTCGGTGTGATGTGGCTGTATCTGTAACAGCCATGCCTGTCGGTGTGATGTGGCTGTATCTGTAACAGCTATGCCTGTCGGTATGATGTGGCTGTATCTGTAACAACCATGTCTGTCGGTGTGATGTGGCTGTATCTGTAACAGCCATGCCTGTCGGTGTGATGTGGCTGTATCTGTAACAGCCATGCCTGTCGGTGTGATGTGGCTGTATCTGTAACAGCCATGTCTGTCGGTATGATGTGGCTGCATCTGTAACAGCCATGCCTGTCGGTGTGATGTGGCTGTATCTGTAACAGCCATGCCTGTCGGTGTGATGTGGCTGTATCTGTAACAGCCATGCCTGTCGGTGTGATGTGGCTGTATCTGTAACAGCCATGTCTGTCGGTATGATGTGGCTGTATCTGTAACAGCCATGCCTGTCGGTGTGATGTGGCTGTATCTGTAACAGCCATGTCTGTCGGTATGATGTGGCTGTATCTGTAACAGCCATGTCTGTCGGTGTGATGTGGCTGTATCTGTAACAGCCATGCCTGTCGGTATGATGTGGCTGTATCTGTAACAGCCATGTCTGTCGGTATGATGTGGCTGTATCTGTAACAGCCATGCCTGTCGGTGTGATGTGGCTGTATCTGTAACAGCTATGCCTGTCGGTGTGATGTGGCTGTATCTGTAACAGCTATGCCTGTCGGTGTGATGTGGCTGTATCTGTAACAGCCATGCCTGTCGGTGTGATGTGGCTGTATCTGTAACAGCTATGCCTGTCCGTGTGATGTGGCTGTATCTGTAACAGCTATGCCTGTCGGTGTGATGTGGCTGTATTTGTAACAGCCATGCCTGTCGGTGTGATGTGGCTGTATCTGTAACAGCCATGCCTGTCGGTGTGATGTGGCTGTATCTGTAACAGCCATGCCTGTCGGTGTGATGTGGCTGTATCTGTAACAGCCATGCCTGTCGGTGTGATGTGGCTGTATCTGTAACAGCCATGTCTGTCGGTATGATGTGGCTGTATCTGTAACAGCCATGTCTGTCGGTATGATGTGGCTGTATCTGTAACAGCCATGCCTGTCGGTGTGATGTGGCTGTATCTGTAACAGCCATGCCTGTCGGTGTGATGTGGCTGTATCTGTAACAGCCATGCCTGTCGGTGTGATGTGGCTGTATCTGTAACAGCCATGCCTGTCGGTGTGATGTGGCTGTATCTGTAACAGCCATGCCTGTCGGTGTGATGTGGCTGTATCTGTAACAGCCACGCCTGTCGGTGTGATGTGGCTGTATCTGTAACAGCCATGTCTGTCGGTATGATGTGGCTGCATCTGTAACAGCCATGCCTGTCGGTGTGATGTGGCTGTATCTGTAACAGCCATGCCTGTCGGTGTGATGTGGCTGTATCTGTCACAGCCATGCCTGTCGGTGTGATGTGGCTGTATCTGTAACAGCCATGCCTGTCGGTGTGATGTGGCTGTATCTGTAACAGCTATGCCTGTCGGTATGATGTGGCTGTATCTGTAACAGCTATGCCTGTCCGTGTGATGTGGCTGTATCTGTAACAGCCATGCCTGTCGGTGTGATGTGGCTGTATCTGTAACAGCCATGTCTGTCGGTATGATGTGGCTGCATCTGTAACAGCCATGCCTGTCGGTGTGATGTGGCTGTATCTGTAACAGCCATGCCTGTCGGTGTGATGTGGCTGTATCTGTAACAGCCATGCCTGTCGGTGTGATGTGGCTGTATCTTTAACAGCCATGTCTGTCGGTATGATGTGGCTGTATCTGTAACAGCCATGCCTGTCGGTGTGATGTGGCTGTATCTGTAACAGCCATGTCTGTCGGTATGATGTGGCTGTATCTGTAACAGCCATGCCTGTCGGTGTGATGTGGCTGTATCTGTAACAGCCATGCCTGTCGGTGTGATGTGGCTGTATCTGTAACAGCCATGTCTGTCGGTATGATATGGCTGTATCTGTAACAGCTATGCCTGTCGGTGTGATGTGGCTGTATCTGTAACAGCCATGTCTGTCGGTATGATGTGGCTGTATCTGTAACAGCCATGTCTGTCGGTGTGATGTGGCTGTATCTGTAACAGCTATGCCTGTCGGTATGATGTGGCTGTATCTGTAACAGCCATGCCTGTCGGTGTGATGTGGCTGTATCTGTAACAGCCATGCCTGTCGGTGTGATGTGGCTGTATCTGTAACAGCCATGCCTGTCGGTGTGATGTGGCTGTATCTGTAACAGCCATGTCTGTCGGTATGATGTGGCTGTATCTGTAACAGCCATGCCTGTCGGTGTGATGTGGCTGTATCTGTAACAGCCATGCCTGTCGGTGTGATGTGGCTGTATCTGTAACAGCCATGTCTGTCGGTATGATGTGGCTGTATCTGTAACAGCCATGCCTGTCGGTGTGATGTGGCTGTATCTGTAACAGCCATGCCTGTCGGTGTGATGTGGCTGCATCTGTAACAGCCATGCCTGTCGGTGTGATGTGGCTGTATCTGTAACAGCCATGCCTGTCGGTGTGATGTGGCTGTATCTGTAACAGCCATGCCTGTCGGTGTGATGTGGCTGTATCTGTAACAGCTATGCCTGTCGGTATGATGTGGCTGTATCTGTAACAGCTATGCCTGTCCGTGTGATGTGGCTGTATCTGTAACAGCCATGCCTGTCGGTGTGATGTGGCTGTATCTGTAACAGCCATGCCTGTCGGTGTGATGTGGCTGTATCTGTAACAGCCATGCCTGTCGGTGTGATGTGGCTGTATCTGTAACAGCCATGTCTGTCGGTATGATGTGGCTGCATCTGTAACAGCCATGCCTGTCGGTGTGATGTGGCTGTATCTGTAACAGCCATGCCTGTCGGTGTGATGTGGCTGTATCTGTAACAGCCATGCCTGTCGGTGTGATGTGGCTGTATCTGTAACAGCCATGTCTGTCGGTATGATGTGGCTGTATCTGTAACAGCCATGCCTGTCGGTGTGATGTGGCTGTATCTGTAACAGCCATGTCTGTCGGTATGATGTGGCTGTATCGGTAACAGCCATGCCTGTCGGTGTGATGTGGCTGTATCTGTAACAGCCATGCCTGTCGGTGTGATGTGGCTGTATCTGTAACAGCCATGCCTGTCGGTATGATGTGGCTGTATCTGTAACAGCTATGCCTGTCGGTGTGATGTGGCTGTATCTGTAACAGCCATGCCTGTCGGTGTGATGTGGCTGTATCTGTAACAGCCATGCCTGTCGGTATGATGTGGCTGTATCTGTAACAGCTATGCCTGTCGGTGTGATGTGGCTGTATCTGTAACAGCCATGCCTGTCGGTGTGATGTGGCTGTATCTGTAACAGCTATGCCTGTCGGTGTGATGTGGCTGTATCTGTAACAGCTATGCCTGTCCGTGTGATGTGGCTGTATCTGTAACAGCCATGCCTGTCGGTATGATGTGGCTGTATCTGTAACAGCTATGCCTGTCGGTGTGATGTGGCTGTATCTGTAACAGCCATGCCTGTCGGTGTGATGTGGCTGTATCTGTAACAGCTATGCCTGTCGGTGTGATGTGGCTGTATCTGTAACAGCTATGCCTGTCGGTGTGATGTGGCTGTATCTGTAACAGCCATGCCTGTCGGTGTGATGTGGCTGTATCTGTAACAGCTATGCCTGTCGGTGTGATGTGGCTGTATCTGTAACAGCTATGCCTGTCCGTGTGATGTGGCTGTATCTGTAACAGCTATGCCTGTCGGTGTGATGTGGCTGTATTTGTAACAGCCATGCCTGTCGGTGTGATGTGGCTGTATCTGTAACAGCCATGCCTGTCGGTGTGATGTGGCTGTATCTGTAACAGCCATGCCTGTCGGTGTGATGTGGCTGTATCTGTAACAGCCATGTCTGTCGGTATGATGTGGCTGTATCTGTAACAGCCATGCCTGTCGGTGTGATGTGGCTGTATCTGTAACAGCCATGCCTGTCGGTGTGATGTGGCTGTATCTGTAACAGCCATGCCTGTCGGTGTGATGTGGCTGTATCTGTAACAGCCATGTCTGTCGGTATGATGTGGCTCTATCTGTAACAGCTATGCCTGTCGGTGTGATGTGGCTGTTTCTGTAACAGCCATGCCTGTCGGTGTGATGTGGCTGTATCTGTAACAGCCATGCCTGTCGGTGTGATGTGGCTGTATCTGTAACAGCTATGCCTGTCGGTATGATGTGGCTGTATCTGTAACAGCTATGCCTGTCCGTGTGATGTGGCTGTATCTGTAACAGCCATGCCTGTCGGTGTGATGTGGCTGTATCTGTAACAGCCATGCCTGTCGGTGTGATGTGGCTGTATCTGTAACAGCCATGCCTGTCGGTGTGATGTGGCTGTATCTGTAACAGCTATGCATGTCGGTATGATGTGGCTGTATCTGTAACAGCCATGCCTGTCGGTGTGATGTGGCTGTATCTGTAACAGCCATGCCTGTCGGTGTGATGTGGCTGTATCTGTAACAGCCATGCCTGTCGGTGTGATGTGGCTGTATCTGTAACAGCGATGTCTGTCGGTATGATGTGGCTGTATCTGTAACAGCCATGCCTGTCGGTGTGATGTGGCTGTATATGTAACAGCCATGTCTGTCGGTATGATGTGGCTGTATCTGTAACAGCCATGCCTGTCGGTGTGATGTGGCTGTATCTGTAACAGCTATGCCTGTCGGTGTGATGTGGCTGTATCTGTAACAGCCATGCCTGTCGGTGTGATGTGGCTGTATCTGTAACAGCCATGCCTGTCGGTGTGATGTGGCTGTATCTGTAACAGCTATGCCTGTCGGTGTGATGTGGCTGTATCTGTAACAGCTATGCCTGTCGGTGTGATGTGGCTGTATTTGTAACAGCTATGCCTGTCGGTGTGATGTGGCTGTATCTGTAACAGCCATGCCTGTCGGTGTGATGTGGCTGTATCTGTAACAGCCATGCCTGTCGGTGTGATGTGGCTGTATCTGTAACAGCCATGCCTGTCGGTGTGATGTGGCTGTATCTGTAACAGCCATGCCTGTCGGTATGATGTGGCTGTATCTGTAAAAGCCATGCCTGTCGGTGTGATGTGGCTGTATCTGTAACAGCCATGCCTGTCGGTGTGATGTGGCTGTATCTGTAACAGCCATGCCTGTCGGTGTGATGTGGCTGTATCTGTAACAGCCATGTCTGTCGGTATGATGTGGCTGTATCTGTAACAGCTATGCCTGTCGGTGTGATGTGGCTGTATCTGTAACAGCCATGCCTGTCGGTGTGATGTGGCTGTATCTGTAACAGCCATGCCTGTCGGTGTGATGTGGCTGTATCTGTAACAGCTATGCCTGTCGGTATGATGTGGCTGTATCTGTAACAGCTATGCCTGTCCGTGTGATGTGGCTGTATCTGTAACAGCCATGCCTGTCGGTGTGATGTGGCTGTATCTGTAACAGCCATGCCTGTCGGTGTGATGTGGCTGTATCTGTAACAGCCATGTCTGTCGGTGTGATGTGGCTGTATCTGTAACAGCCATGCCTGTCGGTGTGATGTGGCTATATCTGTAACAGCCATGTCTGTCGGTGTGATGTGGCGGTATCTGTAACAGCTATGCCTGTCGGTGTGATGTGGCTGTATCTGTAACAGCCATGTCTGTCGGTGTGATGTGGCTGTATCTGTAACAGCCATGCCTGTCGGTGTGATGTGGCTGTATCTGTAACAGCCATGCCTGTCGGTGTGATGTGGCTGTATCTGTAACAGCCATGCCTGTCGGTGTGATATGGCTGTATCTGTAACAGCCATGTCTGTCGGTGTGATGTGGCTGTATCTGTAACAGCCATGTCTGTCGGTATGATGTGGCTGTATCTGTAACAGCCATGCCTGTCGGTGTGATGTGGCTGTATCTGTAACAATTATGCCTGTCGGTGTGATGTGGCTGTATCTGTAACAGCCATGCCTGTCGGTGTGATGTGGCTGTATCTGTAACAGCCATGTCTGTCGGTGTGATGTGGCTGTATCTGTAACAGCCATGTCTGTCGGTATGATGTGGCTGTATCTGTAACAGCTATGCCTGTCGGTGTGATGTGGCTGTATCTGTAACAGACATGCCTGTCGGTGTGATGTGGCTGTATCTGTAACAGCCATGCCTGTCGGTGTGATGTGGCTGTATCTGTAACAGCCATGCCTGTCGGTGTGATGTGGCTGTATCTGTAACAGCCATGTCTGTCGGTATGATGTGGCTGTATCTGTAACAGCCATGCCTGTCGGTGTGATGTGGCTGTATCTGTAACAGCCATGCCTGTCGGTGTGATGTGGCTGTATCTGTAACAGCCATGTCTGTCGGTATGATGTGGCTGTATCTGAAACAGCTATGCCTGTCGGTGTGATGTGGCTGTATCTGTAACAGCCATGCCTGTCGGTGTGATGTGGCTGTATCTGTAACAGCTATGACGGTCGGTATGATGTGGCTGTATCTGTAACAGCTATGCCTGTCCGTGTGATGTGGCTGTATCTGTAACAGCCAGGCCTGTCGGTGTGATGTGGCTGTATCTGTAACAGCCATGCCTGTCGGTGTGATGTGGCTGTATCTGTAACAGCCATGCCTGTCGGTGTGATGTGGCTGTATCTGTAACAGCTATGCCTGTCGGTATGATGTGGCTGTATCTGTAACAGCCATGCCTGTCGGTGTGATGTGGCTGTATCTGTAACAGCCATGCCTGTCGGTGTGATGTGGCTGTATCTGTAACAGCCATGCCTGTCGGTGTGATGTGGCTGTATCTGTAACAGCCATGCCTGTCGGTGTGATGTGGCTGTATCTGTAACAGCCATGTCTGTCGGTATGATGTGGCTGTATCTGTAACAGCCATGCCTGTCGGTGTGATGTGGCTGTATCTGTAACAGCCATGTCTGTCGGTATGATGTGGCTGTATCTGTAACAGCCATGCCTGTCGGTGTGATGTGGCTGTATCTGTGACAGCTGTGCCTGTCGGTGTGATGTGGCTGTATCTGTAACAGCCATGCCTGTCGGTGTGATATGGCTGTATCTGTAACAGCCATGCCTGTCGGTGTGATGTGGCTGTATCTGTAACAGCCATGCCTGTCGGTGTGATGTGGCTGTATCTGTAACAGCCATGCCTGTCGGTGTGATGTGGCTGTATCTGTGACAGCTGTGCCTGTCGGTGTGATGTGGCTGTATCTGTAACAGCCATGCCTGTCGGTGTGATATGGCTGTATCTGTAACAGCCATGCCTGTCGGTGTGATGTGGCTGTATCTGTAACAGCCATGCCTGTCGGTGTGATGTGGCTGTATCTGTAACAGCCATGCCTGTCGGTGTGATGTGGCTGTATCTGTAACAGCCATGCCTGTCGGTGTGATGTGGCTGTATCTGTGACAGCTGTGCCTGTCGGTGTGATGTGGCTGTATCTGTAACAGCCATGCCTGTCGGTGTGATATGGCTGTATCTGTAACAGCCATGCCTGTCGGTGTGATGTGGCTGTATCTGTAACAGCCATGCCTGTCGGTGTGATGTGGCTGTATCTGTAACAGCCATGCCTGTCGGTGTGATGTGGCTGTATCTGTAACAGCCATGCCTGTCGGTGTGATGTGGCTGTATCTGTGACAGCTATGCCTGTCGGTGTGATGTGGCTGTATCTGTAACAGCCATGCCTGTCGGTGTGATATGGCTGTATCTGTAACAGCCATGCCTGTCGGTGTGATGTGGCTGTATCTGTAACAGCCATGCCTGTCGGTGTGATGTGGCTGTATCTGTAACAGCCATGCCTGTCGGTGTGATGTGGCTGTATCTGTAACAGCCATGCCTGTCGGTGTGATGTGGCTGTATCTGTAACAGCCATGTTTGTCGGTATGATGTGGCTGTATCTGTAACAGCCATGCCTATCGGTGTGATGTGGCTGTATCTGTGACAGTCATGCCTGTCGGTGTGATGTGGCTGTATCTGTAACAGCTATGCCTGTCGGTATGATGTGGCTGTATCTGTAACAGCCATGCCTGTCGGTGTGATGTGGCTGTATCTGTAACAGCCATGCCTGTCGGTGTGATGTGGCTGTATCTGTAACAGCCATGCCTGTCGGTATGATGTGGCTGTATCTGTAACAGCCATGCCTGTCGGTGTGATGTGGCTGTATCTGTAACAGCCATGCCTGTCGGTGTGATGTGCCTGTATCTGTAACAGCCATGCCTGTCGGTGTGATGTGGCTGTATCTGTAACAGCCATGCCTGTCGGTGTGATGTGGCTGTATCTGTAACAGCCATGCCTGTCGGTGTGATGTGCCTGTATCTGTAACAGCCATGCTTGTCGGTGTGATGTGGCTGTATCTGTAACAGCCATGCCTGTCGGTGTAATGTGGCTGTATCTGTAACAGCCATGCCTGTCGGTATGATGTGGCTGTATCTGTAACAGCCATGGTGTGATGTGGCTGTATCTGTAACAGCTATGCCTGTCGGTGTGATGTGGCTGTATCTGTAACAGCCATGCCTGTCGGTGTGATGTGGCTGTATCTGTAACAGCCATGCCTGTCGGTGTGATGTGGCTGTATCTGTAACAGCCATGCCTGTCCGTGTGATGTGGCTGTATCTGTAACAGCCATGCCTGTCGGTGTGATATGGCTGTATCTGTAACAGCCATGCCTGTCGGTGTGATGTGGCTGTATCTGTAACAGCCATGCCTGTCGGTGTTATGTGGCTGTATCTGTAACAGCTCTGCCTGTCGGTGTGATGTGGCTGTATCTGTGACAGCCATGCCTGTCGGTGTGATGTGGCTGTATCTGTAACAGCCATGTCTGTCGGTGTGATGTGGCTGTATCTGTAACAGCCATGCCTGTCGGTGTGATGTGGCTGTATCTGTAACAGCCATGCCTGTCGGTGTGATGTGGCTGTATCTGTAACAGCCATGCATGTCGGTGTGGTGTGGCTGTATCTGTAACAGCCATGCCTGTCGGTATGATGTGGCTGTATCTGTAACAGCTATGCCTGTCGGTGTGATGTGGCTGTATCTGTAACAGCCATGCCTGTCCGTGTGATGTGGCTGTATCTGTAACAGCCATGCCTGTCGGTGTGATGTGGCTGTATCTGTAACAGCCATGCCTGTCCGTGTGATGTGGCTGTATCTGTAACAGCCATGCCTGTGGGTGTGATGTGGCTGTATCTGTAACAGCCATGCCCGTCGGTGTGATGTGGCTGTATCTGTAACAGCCATGCCTGTCGGTGTGATGTGGCTGTATCTGTATCAGCCATGCCTGTCCGTGTGATGTGGCTGTATCTGTAACAGCCATGCCTGTCGGTGTGATGTGTCTGTATCTGTAACAGCCATGCCTGTCGGTGTGATGTGGCTGTATCTGTAACAGCCATGCCTGTCGGTGTGATGTGGCTGTATCTGTAACAGCTATGCCTGTCGGTATGATGTGGCTGTATCTGTAACAGCCATGCCTGTCGGTGTGATGTGGCTGTATCTGTAACAGCTATGCCTGTCCGTGTGATGTGGCTGTATCTGTAACAGCCATGCCTGTCGGTGTGATGTGGCTGTATCTGTA
Source organism: Arenicola marina (assembly GCA_964019135.1). NCBI lineage: Eukaryota > Metazoa > Annelida > Polychaeta > Arenicolidae > Arenicola > Arenicola marina. Next base: position 35,296,358 of record OZ025263.1, on the reverse strand, counting down.
ACAGCCATGTCTGTCGGTGTGATGTGGCTGTATCTGTAACAGCTATGCCTGTCGGTGTGATGTGGCTGTATCTGTAACAGCTATGCCTGTCGGTGTGATGTGGCTGTATCTGTAACAGCCATGCCTGTCGGTGTGATGTGGCTGTATCTGTAACAGCCATGTCTGTCGGTGTGATGTGGCTGTATCTGTAACAGCTATGCCTGTCGGTGTGATGTGGCTGTATCTGTAACAGCCATGTCTGTCGGTGTGATGTGGCTGTATCTGTAACAGCCATGTCTGTCGGTATGATGTGGCTGTATCTGTAACAGCCATGCCTGTCGGTGTGATGTGGCTGTATCTGTAACAGCTATGCCTGTCCGTGTGATGTGGCTGTATCTGTAACAGCCATGCCTGTCGGTGTGATGTGGCTGTATCTGTAACAGCCATGCCTGTCGGTGTGATATGGCTGTATCTGTAACAGCCATGCCTGTCGGTGTGATGTGGCTGTATCTGTAACAGCCATGCCTGTCGGTGTGATGTGGCTGTATCTGTAACAGCCATGCCTGTCGGTGTGATGTGGCTGTATCTGTAACAGCCATGCCTGTCGGTGTGATGTGGCTGTATCTGTGACAGCTATGCCTGTCGGTGTGATGTGGCTGTATCTGTAACAGCCATGCCTGTCGGTGTGATATGGCTGTATCTGTAACAGCCATGCCTGTCGGTGTGATGTGGCTGTATCTGTAACAGCCATGCCTGTCGGTGTGATGTGGCTGTATCTGTAACAGCCATGCCTGTCGGTGTGATGTGGCTGTATCTGTAACAGCCATGCCTGTCGGTGTGATGTGGCTGTATCTGTAACAGCCATGTCTGTCGGTATGATGTGGCTGTATCTGTAACAGCCATGCCTATCGGTGTGATGTGGCTGTATCTGTGACAGTCATGCCTGTCGGTGTGATGTGGCTGTATCTGTAACAGCTATGCCTGTCGGTATGATGTGGCTGTATCTGTAACAGCCATGCCTGTCGGTGTGATGTGGCTGTATCTGTAACAGCCATGCCTGTCGGTGTGATGTGGCTGTATCTGTAACAGCCATGCCTGTCGGTGTAATGTGGCTGTATCTGTAACAGCCATGCCTGTCGGTATGATGTGGCTGTATCTGTAACAGCCATGCCTGTCGGTGTGATGTGGCTGTATCTGTAACAGCCATGCCTGTCGGTGTGATGTGCCTGTATCTGTAACAGCCATGCCTGTCGGTGTGATGTGGCTGTATCTGTAACAGCCATGCCTGTCGGTGTGATGTGGCTGTATCTGTAACAGCCATGCCTGTCGGTGTGATGTGCCTGTATCTGTAACAGCCATGCTTGTCGGTGTGATGTGGCTGTATCTGTAACAGCCATGCCTGTCGGTGTAATGTGGCTGTATCTGTAACAGCCATGCCTGTCGGTATGATGTGGCTGTATCTGTAACAGCCATGGTGTGATGTGGCTGTATCTGTAACAGCTATGCCTGTCGGTGTGATGTGGCTGTATCTGTAACAGCCATGCCTGTCGGTGTGATGTGGCTGTATCTGTAACAGCCATGCCTGTCGGTGTGATGTGGCTGTATCTGTAACAGCCATGCCTGTCCGTGTGATGTGGCTGTATCTGTAACAGCCATGCCTGTCGGTGTGATATGGCTGTATCTGTAACAGCCATGCCTGTCGGTGTGATGTGGCTGTATCTGTAACAGCCATGCCTGTCGGTGTTATGTGGCTGTATCTGTAACAGCTCTGCCTGTCGGTGTGATGTGGCTGTATCTGTGACAGCCATGCCTGTCGGTGTGATGTGGCTGTATCTGTAACAGCCATGTCTGTCGGTGTGATGTGGCTGTATCTGTAACAGCCATGCCTGTCGGTGTGATGTGGCTGTATCTGTAACAGCCATGCCTGTCGGTGTGATGTGGCTGTATCTGTAACAGCCATGCATGTCGGTGTGGTGTGGCTGTATCTGTAACAGCCATGCCTGTCGGTATGATGTGGCTGTATCTGTAACAGCTATGCCTGTCGGTGTGATGTGGCTGTATCTGTAACAGCCATGCCTGTCCGTGTGATGTGGCTGTATCTGTAACAGCCATGCCTGTCGGTGTGATGTGGCTGTATCTGTAACAGCCATGCCTGTCCGTGTGATGTGGCTGTATCTGTAACAGCCATGCCTGTGGGTGTGATGTGGCTGTATCTGTAACAGCCATGCCCGTCGGTGTGATGTGGCTGTATCTGTAACAGCCATGCCTGTCGGTGTGATGTGGCTGTATCTGTATCAGCCATGCCTGTCCGTGTGATGTGGCTGTATCTGTAACAGCCATGCCTGTCGGTGTGATGTGGCTGTATCTGTAACAGCTATGCCTGTCCGTGTGATGTGGCTGTATCTGTAACAGCCATGCCTGTCGGTGTGATGTGGCTGTATCTGTAACAGCCATGCCTGTCGGTATGATGTGGCTGTATCTGTAACAACCATGTCTGTCGGTGTGATGTGGCTGTATCTGTAACAGCTATGCCTGTCGGTGTGATGTGGCTGTATCTGTAACAGCCATGTCTGTCGGTGTGATGTAGCTGTATCTGTAACAGCTATGCCTGTCCGTGTGATGTGGCTGTATCTGTAACAGCCATGCCTGTCGGTGTGATGTGGCTGTATCTGTAACAGCCATGCCTGTCGGTGTGATGTGGCTGTATCTGTGACAGCCATGCATGTCGGTGTGATGTGGCTGTATCTGTAACAGCCATGCATATCGATAAATATCTAACAGCTATGCATATCGCTAAGTATCTATATGTAACAACTATGAATATCGCTATGTATCTTAACAGCTATGCCTGTCGGTGTGATGTGGCTCTGTATCTTGATTTGGTTGTTTATTTATCTACCAGTGATATTTACGGCCCCAGACACAGCGGCGCCAGTGACACTTGATATGTTGACAAACACAATAGCTCTGAGATTTAAGGAAAACAATTGGTGTGGGCAATTCGAAATTTTCAAAGGCTGTAGCGTGAAAACTATTAATCCTATTTCAAATTTGATGGCAGTAAAGAGAAAGATATTGATTATCTGAGTATATAGACACTAATTTTGTGTTTCTAACTGTAATATTAAGCGAGTTAGACTGGGAAATGTGTTTTGGACGTATGACGTCCCCGTGACGTCGACCTTTGACCTATATTGCCCGTTAACGAACTTGACCTGACTTTTGGCTTCTGGTATCTTTTGGCGAAGTTTGACAACGATAGCTGCAAGTGTTCGAGAGTTATCGTGACGACAGACAGACACACACACAGAACCGACTGACATGGCGATTTTCGCCATAACAAATCGGGACCGTGTACGCAGCTGTTAAAATAGAGGTTCACGCACTTACGTTGTAACTCACTGATTGATCTGTGATATGTAGATTTTAAATGATTTATATATAATATATTTTATGTATGATATAAAAGGTTTTATATTTCGGTAATAAACGAACATACCTCGTTCATTATGTCTGCACGTGGTTGCTCATTCAGAGATAGAATGCACACATTGAACGTTATCAATGGTTTTTATTTCTTGTAACATCGCTGATCGTAAAGGGTCACTATTGGTTACCAATGAAGATGCATTAACACTGCAGCAACATATTCTAAATGCAAAAGGACAAGATATAAAGCATATACATATGTGTGAACTATATTCAAGGGCAATGACCGACACACTGGTTGACAGATTCCGGGTAATATTAAAACTCAAAACGACTTTTGAGCGGTAAAATATTTCGTTCTCGCACTTATCCAGAAGTCTCAACGATGGCTGAACAAACCACGTGGACTTGGAGGCGTTCAGGCCAGTGGCTCTACCAGCGCTACATATAGTTACACTACGAATATTTGGTGACTTCAATTTCGGTTTTACAATGAGTAATTTTTACCCTCAGTATTCTTGGTGTCATCGAAAGCCGTTCTACAAGTAAGGATTAGCACTTACACCTGCCGCTCTAGACACGTAGCACCTACACCTGCCGCTATGGACACGTAGCGCCTACACCTGCCGCTCTGGACACGTAGCGCCTACATCTGCCGCTATGGACACGTAGCGCCTACACCTGCCGCTAGGGACACGTAGGGCCTACACCTGCCGCTCTGGACACGTAGCATCTACACCTGCCGCTATGGACACGTAGCGCCTACACCTGCCGCTCTGGACACGTAGCGCCAACACCTGCCGCTATGGACACGTAGCGCCAACACCTGCCGCTATGGACACGTAGTGCCTACACCTGCCGCTATGGACACGTAGCGCCAACACCTGCCGCTCTGGACACGTAGCGCCAACACCTGCCGCTATGGACACGTAGCGCCAACACCTGCCGCTATGGACACGTAGTGCCTACACCTGCCGCTCTGGACACGTAGCGCCTACACCTGCCGCTCTAGACACGTAGCGCCAACACCTGCCACTCTGGACACGTAACGCCTACACCTGCCGCTCTGGACACGTAGCGCCTACACCTGCCGCTCTGGACACGTAGCGCCTACACCTGCCGCTCTGGACACGTAGCGCCTACACCTGTCGCTCTGGACACGTAGCGCCTACACCTGCCGCTCTGGACACGTAGCGCCTACACCTGCCGCTATGGACACGTAGTGCCTACACCTGCCGCTCTGGACACGTAGTGCCTACACCTGCCGCTATGGACACGTAGCGCTTACACCTGTCGCTTTGGACACGTAGCGCCAACACCTGCCGCTCCGGACACGTAGCGCCAACACCTGCCGCTATGGACATGTAGCGCCTACACCTGCCGCTATGGACACGTAGCGCCAACACTTGCCGCTCTGGACACGTAGCGCCTACACCTGCCGCTCTGGACACGTAGCGCCTACACCTGCCGCTATGGACACGTAGTGCCTACACCTGCCGCTCTGGACACGTAGTGCCTACACCTGCCGCTATGGACACGTAGCGCTTACACCTGTCGCTTTGGACACGTAGCGCCAACACCTGCCGCTCCGGACACGTAGCGCCTACACTTGCCGCTCTGGACACGTAGCGCCTACACTTGCCGCTATGGACACGTAGCGCCTACACCTGCCGCTATGGACACGTAGCGCCTACACCTGCCGCTATGGACACGTAGCGCCTACACCTGCCGCTCTGGACACGTAGCGCCAACACCTGCCGCTATGGACATGTAGCGCCTACACCTGCCGCTATGGACACGTAGCGCCAACACTTGCCGCTCTGGACACGTAGCGCCTACACCTGCCGCTCTGGACACGTAGCGCCTACACCTGCCGCTATGGACACGTAGCGCCTACACCTGCCGCTCTGGACACGTAGCGCCTACACCTGCCGCTATGGACACGTAGCGCCTACACCTGCCGCTCTGGACACGTAGCGCCTACACATGCCGCTCTGGACGTACCGGCAGAAGTTACCCAGTGTGACCCACAGTGTGACTCACAGTGTGACTCACAACGTGACCCACAGTGACACACAATGTGACCTACAATGTGACCCACCATGTGACCCACAACGTTACCCACAGTGTGACCCACAATGTGACCCACAATGTGACCCACAATGTTACCCACAGTGTGACCCACCCGATGACCTGCATCACAAGGCGCACACTGGTGCCCTCTATGTGCTATGGCACTACTCTCGGATTAATGTTATCATTATAATGATGAACTAACACACATCAATAACAGTCAGGACTCTTCTCCTGTCAACACAAGGCAACCAGTTACCAGGAAGCCGGGTCACCAAACACTCGTACCCACGTACACTCGTACCCGCGTACACTCGTACACTCGTACATACTACGCACTCTTGCACACTCTACATACGAGAGAACGGATTCTGGCCAAGATAAGCTTCATTAACAGTACTATATATATACACATGTACATATAAATACACGAACTTATATAACCTTAAGCTTCGCGCTACAAACAACGATAAAAACAAACGTCTTTGTTAACGACAACAGTAGCTCGATACACAACAAAACCAAGTAAGGTAAGTAGGTTAGGGCCCGTATCACAGCCTGATGACACCCCCCACCCCTCCTATTAGGGGGCACCCCTCCCCTCCGATGACCACTACGCCCCCCCCCTCATGTCAGGGCACACATCGGTAGGAAGCCCCCCCCCACTCTCAGGGCACACATCGGTAGGAAGCCCCCCCCCGCTCTCAGGCCACACATCGGTAGGAAGCCCCCCCCCCGCTCTCAGGCCACACATCGGTAGGAAGCCCCCCCCCCGCTCTCAGGCCACACATCGGTAGGAAGCCCCCCCCCCGCTCTCAGGCCACACATCGGTAGGAAGCCCCCCCCCGCTCTCAGGCCACACATCGGTAGGAAGCCCCCCCCCCGCTCTCAGGCCACACATCGGTAGGAAGCCCCCCCCCGCTCTCAGGCCACACATCGGTAGGAAGCCCCCCCCCGCTCTCAGGCCACACATCGGTAGGAAGCCCCCCCCCGCTCTCAGGCCACACATCGGTAGGAAGCCCCCCCCCGCTCTCAGGCCACACATCGGTAGGAAGCCCCCCCCCGCTCTCAGGCCACACATCGGTAGGAAGACCCCCTCCCCCTCTCACGGCACACATCGGTAGGAAGCCCCCCCCCCGCTCTCAGGCCACACATCGGTAGGAAGCCCCCCCCCGCTCTCAGGCCACACATCGGTAGGAAGCCCCCCCCCGCTCTCAGGCCACACATCGGTAGGAAGCCCCCCCCCCGCTCTCAGGCCACACATCGGTAGGAAGCCCCCCCCCGCTCTCAGGCCACACATCGGTAGGAAGACCCCCTCCCCCTCTCACGGCACACATCGGTAGGAAGCCCCCCCCCCGCTCTCAGGCCACACATCGGTAGGAAGCCCCCCCCCGCTCTCAGGCCACACATCGGTAGGAAGCCCCCCCCCGCTCTCAGGCCACACATCGGTAGGAAGCCCCCCCCCGCTCTCAGGCCACACATCGGTAGGAAGCCCCCCCCCGCTCTCAGGCCACACATCGGTGGGAAGACCCCCTCCCCCTCTCAGGGCACACATCGGTAGGAAGACCCCCTCCCCCTCTCACGGCACACATCGGTGGGAAGCCCCCCCCCGCTCTCAGGCCACACATCGGTAGGAAGCCCCCCCCCGCTCTCAGGCCACACATCGGTGGGAAGACCCCCTCCCCCTCTCAGGGCACACATCGGTAGGAAGACCCCCTCCCCCTCTCACGGCACACATCGGTGGGAAGCCCCCCCCCGCTCTCAGGGCACACATCGGTGGGAAGCCCCCCCCCCCCCGCTCTCAGGGCACACACTGGTGGGAAGACCCCCTCCCCCCACTCAGGGCACACGTCGGTAGGAAGACCCCCTCCCCCTCTCACGGCACACATCGGTAGGAAGCCCTCCCCCTCTCAGGGTACACATCGGTGGGAAGACCCCCCCCTCTCACGGCACACATCGGTGGGAAGACCCCCCTCTCTCAGGGCACACACTGGTGGGAAGACCCCCTCCCCATTACCCAAGTAATCCACTGACAGGGGTCGGAAACTAGACAATCGCTCTAAACACTTATATCAAATAGAAAAATAAGTTAGGTATCTAGCGGTTAAATACTGATTAATGGCAAATGTAAACAAGAAGTACATCTGTAGTAATTAATTGAAGTTGCCTGTTACAGCGTTCTCTAGGTTACATCTTTGTATACACGAGTCCACCTGCGAATTACAACAGACAGGACAGACCTGTTGAATTGACTGTGAAGTGAAAGAAGTAATTGAATCGACTTCGCTATACCTTTTCCCCAACTACATAAGAACAAGTTAGCAGACGTTTGGGGTCGCGAAGTTGGCCCAATAATATACCAAGAAACGAATGTAGAATAAATGAACTAAGCCCACGTGGTACAAGCCAGCGACCGCGGCACCCGTGACATGTATTACACACAAGGGGCGGCAGCCACCTCGAGACTTCACCTCGAGGCCTCGAGACTTCACCTCGAGACTTCACCTCGAGACTTCACCTCGAGACTTCACCTCCAGACTCCAAACAGCGTCCATCTGGGTTGAATTTAGAGGTTGAAGCGTTTTCTCCATCCATCCAGTCACTCTCACTGCTGGACGTGGATGCTCCAGCCACACACCCACCGCCGTCACTCTCACTGCTGGACGTGGATGCTCCAGCCACACACCCGCCGCCGTCACTCTCACTGCTCCAGCCACACACCCGCCGCCGTCACTCTCACTGCTCCAGCCACACACCCGCCGCCGTCACTCTCACTGCTGGACGTGGATGCTCCAGCCCCACACCCGCCGCCGTCACTCTCACTGCTAGACGTGGATTCCCCAGCCACACACCCGCCGCCGTCACTTTCACTGCTCCAGCCACACACCCGCCGCCGTCACTCTCACTGCTCCAGCCACACACCCGCCGCCGTCACTCTCACTGCTGGACGTGGATGCTCCAGCCACACACCCGCCGCCGTCACTCTCACTGCTCCAGCCACACACCCGCCGCCGTCACTCTCACTGCTGGACGTGGATGCTCCAGCCCCACACCCGCCGCCGTCACTCTCACTGCTAGACGTGGATTCCCCAGCCACACACCCGCCGCCGTCACTTTCACTGCTCCAGCCACACACCCGCCGCCGTCACTCTCACTGCTCCAGCCACACACCCGCCGCCGTCACTCTCACTGCTCCAGCCACACACCCGCCGCCGTCACTCTCACTGCTCCAGCCACACACCCGCCGCCGTCACTCTCACTGCTCCAGCCACACACCCGCCGCTGTCACTCTCACTGCTCCAGCCACACACCCGCCGCCGTCACTCTCACTGCTCCAGCCACACACCCGCCGCTGTCACTCTCACTGCTCCAGCCACACACCCGCCGCCGTCACTCTCACTGCTCCAGCCACACACCCGCCGCCGTCACTCTCACTGCTGGACGTGGATGCTCCAGCCACACACCCGCCGCCGTCACTCTCACTGCTCCAGCCACACACCCGCCGCCGTCACTCTCACTGCTCCAGCCACACACCCGCCGCCGTCACTCTCACTGCTCCAGCCACACACCCGCCGCCGTCACTCTCACTGCTGGACGTGGATGCTACAGCCACACACCCGCCGCCGTCACTCTCACTGCTCCAGCTACACACCCGCCGCCGTCACTCTCACTGCTGGACGTGGATGCTCCAGCCACACACCCGCCGCCGTCACTCTCACTGCTCCAGCCACACACCCGCCGCCGTCACTCTCACTGCTGGACGTGGATGCTCCAGCCCCACACCCGCCGCCGTCACTCTCACTGCTCCAGCCACACACCCGCCGCCGTCACTCTCACTGCTGGACGTGGATGCTCCAGCCACACACCCGCCGCCGTCACTCTCACTGCTCCAGCCACACACCCGCCGCCGTCACTTTCACTGCTCCAGCCACACACCCGCCGCCGTCACTCTCACTGCTGGACGTGGATGCTCCAGCCCCACACCCGCCGCCGTCACTCTCACTGCTCCAGCCACACACCCGCCGCCGTCACTCTCACTGCTGGACGTGGATGCTCCAGCCCCACACCCGCCGCCGTCACTCTCACTGCTCCAGCCACACACCCGCCGCCGTCACTCTCACTGCTCCAGCCACACACCCGCCGCCGTCACTCTCACTGCTGGACGTGGATGCTTCAGCCCCACACCCACCGCCGTCACTTTCACTGCTCCAGCCACACACCCGCCGCCGTCACTCTCACTGCTCCAGCCACACACCCGCCGCCGTCACTCTCACTGCTCCAGCCACACACCCGCCGCCGTCACTCTCACTGCTGGACGTGGATGCTTCAGCCCCACACCCACCGCCGTCACTCTCACTGCTCCAGCCACACACCCGCCGCCGTCACTCTCACTGCTCCAGCCACACACCCGCCGCCGTCACTCTCACTGCTGGACGTGGATGCTCCAGCCACACACCCGCCGCCGTCACTCTCACTGCTCCAGCCACACACCCGCCGCCGTCACTCTCACTGCTCCAGCCACACACCCGCCGCCGTCACTCTCACTGCTGGACGTGGATGCTCCAGCCGAACACGTGGCGATCGAAGCCGCAGGAGAAGAGGTTGCACTCGGCGTTGTCGCGGTCGTTCCAGACGGTGCCGCAGACCATGCGGCTGTGGCCCTGGCGGCTGCTCTTGGAGAGACGCCCCATGCGCAGGCCGCCCATGTCAGACAGCCGGATGTGGCGGTTGTCCTGCGGGATGGCGATCAGGTTCTGGTGCGCTGACACCGACAGCCTGCAACAGTCCACCCGTCTCACTTACAACACAGACTGCACTGCTCCCAGGATAGCGAATATTGCCAGCGACTAGCAGTCTTCAATGCCTATTGTACTTCTATCCCACATTTTACTTACTTTCCTATTGATATTTGATATTGCTTCATGTATTGCCCATGACAAAGATTTCTTCATGCTAGCGACTACTAGTCTTCAATATACTTGTATCCCACATTGGACTTTTCTGTTATTTACTTGATATTCACTACATTTATTTATTTCAGAAAATTTAGTTACAGGTTGCGGGCCACCACCCAGCCAAACAGCCTGCTACGCTGTGAGAGCCACAGCGGGAGGGCCACAGCGGGGGGGCCACAGCGGGGGGGGCACAGCGGGAGGGCCACAGCGGGAGGATCACAGCGTGGGGGCCACAGCGGGAGGGTCACAGCGTGAGGGCCACAGCGGGAGGGTCACAGCGGGAGGGCCACAGCGTGGGGGCCACAGCGGGAGGGCCACAGCGTGAGGGCCACAGCGTGAGGGCCACAGCGGGGGGCCACAGCATGAGGGCCACAGCGGGGGGGGCCGCAGCGGGGGGGGGGCCGCAGCGGGGGGGGGCCACAGCGGGGGGGGCCACAGCGGGAGGGCCACAGCGGGAGGGCCACAGCGGGAGGGCCTCAGCGGGCGGGCCACAGCGTAAGGGCCACAGCGGGAGGGCCACAGCGTAAGGAAAACAGCGGGGGGGGGGGGGGGGGCACAGCGGGGGGGGCCACAGCGGGAGGGCCACAGCGTGAGGGCCACAGCGTGAGGGCCACAGCGTGAGGGCCACAGCGGGGGGCCACAGCATGAGGGCCACAGCGGGGGGGGCCACAGCGGGGGGGCCACAGCCGGGGCCCACAGCGTGAGGGCCACAGCGGGGGGGGCCACAGCGGGGGGCCACAGCGGGGGGGCCACAGCGTGGGGGCCACAGCGGGAGGGCCACAGCGGGAGGGCCACAGCGGGAGGGCCACAGCGGGGGGGCCACAGCGGGAGGGCCTCAGCGAGCGGGCCACAGCGTAAGGGCCACAGCGGGAGGGCCACAGCGTAAGGAAAACAGCGGGGGGGGGCACAGCGGGGGGGCCACAGCGGGGGGGCCACAGCGGGAGGGCCACAGCGTGAGGGCCACAGCGTGAGGGCCACAGCGTGAGGGCCACAGCGGGGGGCCACAGCATGAGGGCCACAGCGGGGGGGCCACAGCGGGGGGGCCACAGCCGGGGGCCACAGCGTGAGGGCCACAGCGGGGGGCCACAGCGGGGGGGCCAGCGTGGGGGCCACAGCGGGAGGGCCACAGCGGGAGGGCCACAGCGGGAGGGCCACAGCGGGAGGGTCACAGCGGGGGGGCCACAGCGGGAGGGCCACAGCGGGGGGCCACAGCGGGGGGGGCCACAGGGGGGGGGGCACAGCGGGGGGGCCACAGCGGGGGGGCCACAGCGGGGGGGGGCACAGCGGGGGGGGCCACAGCGGGGGGGGCCACAGCGAGAGGGCCACAGCGGGAGGGCCCACAGCGGGGGGGCCACAGCGGGAGGGCCACAGCGGGAGGGCCACAGCGGGGGGGCCACAGGGTGGGGGCACAGCGGGGGGGCCACAGCGGGAGGGCCTCAGCGGGAGGGCCACAGCATAAGGGCCACAGCGGGAGGGCCACAGCGTAAGGAAAAAAGCGGGGGGCCACAGCGTGAGGGCCACAGCGTAAGGGCCACAGCGGGAGGGCCACAGCGTAAGGAAAAAAGCGGGGGGCCACAGCGTGAGGGCCACAGCGGGGGGGCCACAGCGGGGGGGGCCACAGCGGGAGGGCCACAGCGTGAGGGCCACAGCGTGAGGGCCACAGCGTGAGGGCCACAGCGGGGGGCCACAGCATGAGGGCCACAGCGGGGGGGGCCACAGCGGGGGGGCCGCAGCGGGGGGGGCCGCAGCGGGGGGGCCACAGCGGGGGGGCCACAGCGGGGGGCCACAGCGGGGGGGCCACAGCGGGGGGGCCACAGCGGGGGGGGCCACAGCGGGGGGGCCACAGCGGGGGGGCCACAGCGGGGGGGCCACATCGGGGGGGGGGGGGGGGCACAGCGGGGGGGGCCACAGCGGGGGGCCACAGCGGGAGGGCCACAGCGGGAGGGCCACAGCGGGGGGGCCACATCGGGAGGGCCACCAGCGGGAGGGCCACAGCGGGAGGGCCACAGCGGGGGGGCCACAGCGGGAGGGCCACAGCGGGGGGGCCACAGCGGGGGGGGCCACAGGGGGGGGGCACAGCGGGGGGGCCACAGCGGGGGGGCCACAGCGGGGGGGCCACAGCGGGGGCCACAGCGGGGGGCCACAGCGGGGGGGCCACAGCGGGGGGGCCACAGCGGGGGGGCCACAGGGTGGGGGCACAGCGGGGGGGCCACAGCGGAGGGGCCACAGCGGGGGGGGGCACAGCGGGGGGGCCACAGCGGGGGGGCCACAGCGGGGGGGCCACAGCGGGGGGCCACAGCGGGGGGGGCCACAGCGGGGGGGCCACAGCGGGGGGGGCCCACAGCGGGGGGGGCCACAGCGAGAGGGCCTCAGCGGGAGGGCCACAGCGTAAGGGCCACAGCGGGAGGGCCACAGCGTAAGGAAAAAAGCGGGGGGCCACAGCGTGAGGGCCACAGCGGGGGGGCCACAGCGGGGGGGCCACAGCGGGGGGGGCCACAGCGGGAGGGCCACAGCGGGGGCCACAGCGGGGGGGCCACAGCGGGAGGGCCACAGCGTGAGGGCCACAGCGTGAGGGCCACAGCGTGAGGGCCACAGCGGGGGGCCACAGCATGAGGGCCACAGCGGGGGGGGGCCACAGCGGGGGGGCCGCAGCGGGGGGGCGCAGCAGGGGGGCCACAGCGGGGGGGCCACAGCGGGGGCCACAGCGGGGGCCACAGCGGGGGGGCCACAGCGGGGGGCCACAGCGGGGGGGCCACATCGGGGGGGGGCACAGCGGGGGGGCCACAGCGGGGGGGCCACAGCGGGGGGGCCACAGCGGGAGGGCCACAGCGGGAGGGCCACAGCGGGGGGGCCACATCGGGAGGGCCACAGCGGGAGGGCCACAGCGGGGGGCCACAGCGGGGGGGCCACAGCGGGGGGGGGGGGGCACAGCGGGGGGGCCACCGCGGGGGGGCCACAGCGGGGGGGCCACAGCGGGGGGGCCACAGCGGGGGGGCCACAGCGGGAGGGCCACAGCGGGAGGGCCACAGCGGGGGGGCCACAGCGGGAGGCCACAGCGGGAGGGCCACAGCGGGGGGGCCACAGGGTGGGGGCACAGCGGGGGGGCCACAGCGGGAGGACCACAGCGGGGGGGCCACAGCGGAGGGGCCAGCGGGGGGGGCACAGCGGGGGGGCCACAGCGGGGGGGCCACAGCGGGGGGGCCACAGCGGGGGGCCACAGCGGGGGGCAGACGGACCTGTTGACTGCCGCGTCCGTGCGGATGGCCGTGATGGGCGAGCGCATGTTTCTTCAGGTCCCACACCTTGACCGTCCTGTCGTCACTTCCGGACACAACATGGTCGCCGCCGGCAAACACCGCCGTCGTCACGGGTCTGCAAACACAAACAAACACATACACAACCGTCGTCGAGGGCACGCAAACACAAACAAACACATATACAACCATCGTCAAGGGCACGCAAACACAAACAAAACACATATACAACCGTCGTCAAGGGCACGCAATAGATAAACAATCGTCGTCAAGGTGATGCAAACGCATAAACAAACGTCGTCAAGGCAAGCAAACACGTAGACAGCCGTAGCCATGGGATTACAAATAGACAAACAAGTCGTCATGTACCACAAACACAGCAGTCGTCATAGTGCCTGGTGTAGTGCCGTGGGTCCTGGGACCCCGCCACCGCTGAAGAACGTTCCAGAATCCGGTATTGGGGGTGTAAGGGAAGTATTGAATATTCATCACTAAGAGGGCATTTAAACTCAGCCAATCACGGCTCCTATCTTCTAGCTGGCCCGCCGTGTGGAGCCGGCCGCTCGCCTGGCTCCCCCGAGGCAGGAGACGCCGGCATATCAATGCGGCCGTCATCTTCTATCGTGGCTTTGGCTGCTGAAACCCACGGATTCATGCACGTGGCGGACGGCGCACGATGCCTACATAGCTCTTTAGACCAGGATTTCACTTTTCGAATTAGCATTATCACGTTAGATTGGAACTCACATTGGAGATAAGGCTGGATTCTGGAGGCGATCACATATCTCACATATATTTGTGTGTAGTTCTTTCCTCTGGTCCCCAGGCTATAGCAGGCAGTAGTGTGTAGTCGAACGAACGTTATCATTTACCGAGCCCCGTACGCTGTATAGGTCCAGCCTATTTAATATAAATAACATCACAACTCCGAATAACCTCCTGGGCCGATGAATGGTGAGTGGATGAAACATGCACCATGAGAAATGGGCCCGGATTCAGACCCAGGACCTATTGATCTGCAATCTAGTGCGGTAACCTCTATACCAAGGATCCCCCCCCCCCTACGACAGATGAGACGCACTTACTGTGTGTGACCTTGAAAGACGTTGACCTTCATGGAGGGGTCCCGGAAGTCCCACAGCCTAAAGGTGGCGTCCTTGGAGGATGTGACCACCAACCGTTGAGATGTGTGGCAGCACACGTTTGTCAGCTCCTGGTCATGACCTTCAGGAGAGAGGGGCGGGGAGAGGGGCAAAATAAACACAATCGACGTTAAACCAGAATGCAAAGTGCAAAAACTGCCACAGTAGTAAGACCCCAGCGTGAAGAAGCCACCGATTAACTACGACCACCAATGCACCAGTTTCATAATTCATAAGAAACGGTTTGGTATATCGCTTAGCGACGACATAAGAGGCAGCATTACACAGCTGGGGGTGACCAGAAAGAAGCAAGAGGAATTTGTTATAGGCCTTGCCTGATTTCCAATTGCAAAATAAACATATGTTTAAACCAGAGATGAGCATGTTGTAGCGTACCTGTTAGCGTGTTGACGATATCGCCGGTCTCCGCGTCGTACAGGTTGGCCGTGCGGTCCCAGGACGCCGTGATCACCTGACTGCCGCCCGACAGCCAGTCAGCGGCGATGACGACGCCGGAGTGGCCCAGCAGGGTCATCGTGGGCTGCCGGATGTAGATCGGCTCGTGCTTGTCGTCAGACGAGTCCAGACCTGCGACAGTCAGCAAGGCACATCAAAATACAGACTTAGTTTAGAACACTCGCGAAGAGGGCATGAGTTTCCTCTACTTATATCTATATATATGTATATGTAAGTCGTTCACAAATGTGTACTATGGGCCCTTAGCCCGCTGCAGGTCAATAAATGTTACATTATTATCTACCACAGTGTGGCATATTATTAACTGCATTATGCATGCAAGCAAGAAAAGTAGCCCATCCAAAGAAGTGAGAACTGTACCTTCTGACAAATGCGTCACAAATGGATCATCTTTGCTCAAGTAATGTTAGTATAGATGTCTCACATATGACTCATCATTGGTAGCTTAAATAACAATAAATGCCCCTAGGACACCTAAGACAATATATAAGGAGAGATCCAAGCTTCCGATAAAATATTTTTTCAGGTAACATGAAGATGTCTGCATTTTAAATGAAAGACAATTCTGACACGTGACCCAGACTTACCGTCGCCGTCCTCTCGTTCCGAACCCTCCACGTCCTCCTCTCCTGACGAATGTGACCTCTGTAAGGGTATATATCACAGGGTTACATCACATTAAACATGGTCAATGTGACTTCTGTGAGGGTATATACCATAGGGTTACATCCCATTACACATGGTCAATGTGACCTCTGTAAGGGTATATACCATAGGGTTACATCACATAAAACATGATCAATGTGACCTCTGTAAGGGTATATATCACAGGGTTACATCACATTAAACATGGTAAATGCGACCTCTGTGAGGGTATATATCACAGGGTTACATCACATTAAACATGGTCAATGTGACTTCTGTGAGGATATATATCACAGGGTAACATCAAATTAAACATGGTCAATGTGACTTCTGTGAGGGTATATACCATAGGGTTACATCACATAAAACATGCTCAATGTGACCTCTGTAAGGGTATATATCACAGGGTTACATCACATTAAACATGGTCAGTGTGACCTCTGTGAGGGTATATATCACAGGGTTACATCACATTAAACATGGTCAATGTGACTTCTGTGAGGGGATATACCATAGGGTTACATCACATAAAACGTGATCGATGTGACCTCTGTACAGTGTGACCTCTGTAAGGGTATATATCACAGGGTTACATCACATTAAACATGGTCAATGTGACTTCTGTGAGGATATATATCATAAGGTTACATCAAAGTAAACATGGTCAATGTGACTTCTGTGAGGGTATATACCATAGGGTTACATCACATAAAACATGATCAATGTGACCTCTGTATGGGTATATATCACAGGGTTACATCACATTAAACATGGTCAGTGTGACCTCTGTAAGGGTATATATCACAGGGTTACATCACAGTAAACTTGATAAATGTGACCTATGCTTATCAGTCCAAGTTGGGGTGGGGGGGGGGGGGGTGGACTCAAGATAGTATCCAGTGTGGGTGGAGGTGGTGGACTCACGATGGTATCCAGGTTGGGCGGGGATGGGGCACTTACGATGGTATCCAGGGCGGGTGGGGGTGGGGGACTCACGATGGTATCCAGGGTGGGTGGGGGTGGGGGACTCACGGTGGTATCCAGGGTGGGTGGGGGTGAGGGACTCACGATTGTATCCAGGGTGGGTGGGGGTGGGGCACTCACGATGGTATCCAGGGAGGGTGGGGGTGGGGCACTCACGATGGTATCCAGGGTGGGTGGGGGTGGGGCACTCACGATGGTATCCAGGGAGGGTGGGGGTGGGGCACTCACGATGGTATCCAGGGTGGGTGGGGGTGGAGACTCACGATGGTATCCAGGGTGGGCGGCACGCTGACGTGGGCCTTCCAGATGTGAGTCTGCTGGTCCCCCGAGGCCGTGACGACGAGGTCCTGCTGAGGGTGGAAGCGCAGGGAGTTGACGGAGCCGGTGTGTCCCACGTACTGCAGCATACAGGACCCGCTCTCCGCCCACCACACCCGGGCTGTGTGGTCTGAACACAAAAACACAGCATACAGGACCCGCTCTCCGCCCACCACACCCGGGCTGTGTGGTCTGAACACAAAAACACAGCAATTAGCACCACGATATGTCAAGTACGAGAACAACATTGGGGGAAACATGAGGTAAGTTTTCTGGTCTACTGAGGGGGTGTATAACACACAAGGTAGGTGATCTCACCGGCTGAGGCGGTTCCTATGACGTGAGGATCTGTCTTGGACACGCTCACTTCCCAGACTCCGTCTCGGTGGCCGCGGAACTCCCGCACCAGCTGACACCCGGTCGGCGCGGTCTTAAAGCTTGACACAATCTTGCTCGTAGAAGATTTGTAGGTCAACTTGAGCCGCTGAGATATTTGACTTCCAGCAGCTGTTCCAAGGAGAACATGAAGGTGGCAAATAAATGATAGATTATCTAGATTAAAAAAAAATCAAAATTAGACAAAATGCAACGTTCATGCATTCACTGTTGCTTCCATAGGATCACTATTTGTGTGTGTGACATAGCTGACTGATAGCGTGTTAAACTATACATCTGTTTTCCACATCACCCTCGCGCTGTACCTACACTTTTTGGCCTGTTTCCAGGACTGAGAGCCATCGTCTGTGGCGTCTCCTGGGACCTTCTCCCCACCAGTCGCTTGCTCAAGTTTCTCATTTAACACTTCGATTTTCTCTTGCACTGAAATACAATAAAAACGAACGGCGAACATAGGCATGAACAGTGCAGTTATTCACAAGATGCAATTATAAACAAAATAAAAAGCAATGTAACCAGAGAGGCTAATCATGACACAATTAAAGCAGAAGGGGAATGGCGAAAAAACACCAGGACAACACAATATCCTTCCCAAAAAATTTGCAATCCCATTTTGGTGGACAGAATAGACATACTTACAAGCCAAGTTTTCTGCATAGATGTTTTCAAATTCTCTCTCAATTTGACCAAAGAGATCATACAATCTGGATCTGAACAAGAACAAAAATTCGTTATGCCATAATAATTAATAGAAAGAATCATTTAAAAGGATTTAAAAGGAGTGTTTTGAAATATACAAATTCTTTCACACCTGGTTTCAGTACTACAAAAAACATAGGTAAACTTAAGGACAAAACAGTTAAATGGAGACTATTCTATTGGGGTACATTGACATACTTTCTGTTAGCTAAATTTATGATTTTTTACATCCTATAATAGGACCTGCACTTTTCAATACAACACACCTGAATTATTTATTACTTAAGTGGATTCTTTTGTTTACATTGAGAAACAAGCCAGTATAGTCATCCTGTAAAGAACTGGACAATGCTTGCTACAGTAGGACCCACTTAATGAAAGTAAAATGTGGTAATTACAGGGATATCAGTCGTAATGTGTCATTATAATGGTAAAAAAGTTTATCCCTATAATACTACTACAGTGGTCCCTGTATTACACTGTCCCTTCATTATACTGGTACATTACATCTCTGAGCAAACAACACCTTGTGTAATCTGACTGGCTACTAAGACGTGGATGTAATAGTATGTGTTATTGTCAATTACCAGTACAATGTTTGTGTAAATCGGATATAAGTTGGGCTATCTATCTAAGTGACTGAATCGACAAACAAAGCATGGAGGCTGCAAGCCAAGCATGTCAATGCTATTCATGCTGTTGATGCTGTTATGCATAAGTCGAAGAAGGAAGCCAGACACAACTAAGTCTATGTATTATGGTTCATTTTTTTTATTTTTTTTTTGATTCATTGAAATATACAAAATACAATCACAAGACAAGGACAATACATCATTTAAACATCACTAAACAATAGGACAAGAAAAAAAAAAGTGCTACAAAAACAGTACAAAAGACAATACAAAAGACAACAACCTCAAAGGATTAATCTCTTTCAGATAAGTTCATACAAAACAGCCAATTTAGATCTACATATTTATTTATCTGTCTGCGGAAATCTAGATTGATATAATCTTTCATAAACCTGATGAAACCTTCAAATATTAATTTCTCCCCCTTATCCCTCTTCTTTTGAATGAACCTTTTGGCAGTCACCAGAGTGATATTTACATAATCGGTAGCTTCAATGAACCCACAGAATATCAGAGATTTACTGATTCGGACTTGCAGCTTTTTATATTTAAACCAATTTTCCACAGCGCTCCAGAACTTCTGTACTTCTACACAATTCCAAAATAAGTGCACAATATTTTCAATATCCTTACCGCGAAAACGTGCAGGTATCTATGGTTTGAATTTTCCATATTTTAAGCCAATAATTATTTACAAGACAGTCGTTTAAAAATTTATATTGAAACACCCTACTCGCTGTGTCTATTAACAATTGAAAGTTCCGCTTATAGATACTAGAATAGTCTAGATCTCCGTCTGTGTGCTTACAACATTTAGGTTTGACCACATTTCCCCCAACAAAGTTGTCTCTAATACAATAATAAATGATCTTACTGCCAGCCTTTTCCAGTTGATAAACATTCTCCTTGTACACAAAATGTAAAATATCAGGCACCTCTTCCCCTTGCCACTCATTCTTTACAGCGTATTGCGCGGCTTGCGCTATGGCGTACCATGAGAGGAAGCTTTTGTTTCCAATACCTTTTTCTTTCATTTTGTTAAATGTCAAGATCACATTTCAATCATCGAACAGGTCTTTTATTTTGTGTATACCGGCCTTATATAAATCTGGACAAAAGAACGTTTTTAATTTCAAATTTCTATTATACAAAACACTTTGATCCATAATATTTCCCCTAGGTTTGTTTTTCTGTAACATTGACCATGCCCTCATTATTTCAAGATAAAACGGATCTATTCCTAATCTTTCAAACCAACTGATGTCAAAATTACAACAAAACAAAAGGTTAGGTATCGGACATAGCCTATTCATCTGATATATCCAAAGTGTTTTCCATGAGCTTTTTTCCCCAAAATATAGATAAAAATTCCCAGGACTCTGATTGGTTTATCTGGCCAAGAGATTCCTAATGGTTTAGATAAATTATTCCGATCTTTGCCCAGCCACATAGCTTCAGTTTTTTCTTTGTTTATCCGTAGTCCACTATAAAGCCCAAATTCTTCTATTTGCTTCAGGAAATGTTTTGCAGAGTTTTTATCAGCTAGAAGCCCATTTGCATCATCAGCAAACTGGATCAATTTTATCTCTTCTCCATTTATTTCTACCCCTTTAATGTTCCTATACTGCCTGATTTTTATGGCCATGATCTCTACACACAATATAAACAAATAGGGCGATAAAGGGTCCCCTTGGCGCACACCGCGCGTGATCTTAAAATATCCTGAAGTTAAACCATTATTAATTGTACAACTTTGGGCGTTTGTATAAAATATCTGCAACCACTTTAGAAAAACTGGACCAAAGTTGAATTTTTCAAGCACTTTAAACATGAATGACCATTCCAGTAAGTCAAAGGCTTTTTTCAAAATCCACTGCTAAAAGAAGGCCAGATAGATCTTCTAGTTTGGTATATTGCAAAATATCAATAACTGTTCTAATGTTTTGCCCAATAAATCGACCTTTTACATAGCCTGCTTGATTATTGTGTATTATGTCAGGGAGTATATCAACCAGCCTTCGCGCTAATGTTTTCGATGCTATTTTGTAGTCAACATTTAATAAAGATATAGGACGCCAGTTTTGGAGAAGTAGTCTGTTTTTATTGTTATCTAATAAGGTGATAACAGCTTGTACTTGGGAGGATCCAAGTTCTCCATACTCCAGAGATGCTTTAAAGGACTCTATTATGTGGACACTAAACTCAGACCAAAATTTCTTATAAAATTCAGATGTTATTCCATCATTACCTGGGCTTTTAAAATTCTTAAATGTTCTTAATGTCTCCCAACACTCTTCAATGGTTAGTGGGGCATCTAACGTTTGTTTCTGTAGTTCAGATAACTTTGGAGTTTCTACATCTTCCAAATAAGCCTCTATATTCTCATCACTCTTGCTTATCTTCAGCGAATATAAATCGGTGTAAAATTCCTTTTCCATATCAAGAATTTCTTTCATATTTGTTGTTACGCTGTTATCTGGTTTCTGAAGTTTTCTGATACATTTTTTAACCCCCTTGCTCTTTTCCAATCCCAAAAAATACTTAGTTCCTTTCTCTCCTTCTTCATACCATTGCACCCTTGATCTAATCATGATACCTTTGGTGACATATTCTTCTAACTCCAGTAGCTCTCTTTTGACTTGCTCTAAATCTTCTTCATACTTCCAAATATCCTCTTCTAATTCACACTCCTCATATTTTTTTTGTGCAAATTCTAATTGTTCATTCAATTTCTTCTCTTTTTGTTCTCTCAGTCTCCTTTTCTGTGAACTTTTCTTCATAGAGAATTGTCTGATTTTATATTTGAGATATTCCCATCTAATACAAGGATCTGATAAAGAGGCGATTTCATCCAGCCATTTCGCCTTTTCTATTTTGAGATCATGTACATATTCTTCATCCTCTATCAGAGATGAATTTAGTTCCCAATAACCTCTTCCCCGTAAATCATTCTTGACAGACTGAAAATGGATACTAATTGCAGAGTGATCTGAATGGACAGATGGTATAATATCTGTATCCATTACATTGTCATGAAGTTGATCGGATATAAAGAAGTAATCAAGCCTACACTGAATTCTTGGTTTGTTTTGCCTCCAAGTATATCTTTTCACATCTGGATTTCTTAATCTCCATATATCTTGTAAGTCATTTTTGGCTAATACCTCTTCCATTATTTCACTTGATTTTCTAACATCCTTAATTCCTCCTTTCTTCTCTAATTGTGGATTAAATATGCGATTGAAATCTCCCCTTACTACCGATATGTCTGTACCATATTTTCTTATAATAGACTTGAAATTATTATAAAATGCTATCTGTTCTCCCTCTTTGTTTGGTGCATATACATTTATCAAGTTGACCAATAAGTCTTGCACTTTTACCTTTAAAATTAGCATTTTAAAATTATGGTTCATTTTTCACATGTTATCATGCTTGAACCTAGACAGCTTATCAGGGGCATCCCTCTATTATACAACTCCCTCTGTTATACAGTCTTTTTAGGCTGGCAGAACTGAAGTAATACAATGCAGAGACCACTGGACTGGTTATGAAAAGCATAGACCCTTATGAAATGATATATAAGCTTACCTGAGAGGCCCTGGTAATAGTCCTTCTGATTCCATATCCAATCTGTGGGCGTCTACCTCTGCAAGCCCCCTGCCTCGCCGAGGCATGGCCATTCGTTTAGACTTGTTCTTGTTGACTGAATCTGTTGGCATGCTGTTTTACACACATCTGAAGGTGTAACAGAGCTGGGCCAAGCTTGGGTCTCTAAAACCTTCTGCTGCCCTCCCCCCCTTCAACCTGCAAGATAAACCCATAGCAAAGGCTCTAAATATTATATGCAAGGTAATAAAGAATATATAGATATGTATACATGGATTATCCCTTTGTCAATAAATCAGTAAACTTACATGTGCAGAAGCTTAAAATCAAGCCATGCAAGACCACTCTATAGTTTAAATCAATAACACTTGCTCCCACAAGCCCAAACTTGTTAACCAATGATTAATTCAGAATGGTAGTCCAGTCAAAATGGCAGTCTCTATATCAGAATATAAATATCTGGCACCATTCTTCATGCCCCTTTAATGTATTGTGCAATAGACCAGTAGAGAGGTAGTGAAAGGGGTATATATTAAACATTCACTTTGATAAACTCTTTCAACTTTTTATTCAGGATTACTTTACAAGATTACCTTTTAAGTCTGGCACTATATAAATAAGAATGTTGCAACAAGAACATGTTGATGGCTGTATAAATTCCAACCTTCAAACCCTGACTGATCTATGGGTATTTATATGCCAAATTACTACATATACACGGGTCCCTGCATTATATGATCTTTCATGAGAGCAGCTGATTAGTTTATCTATAATTGACGTAATTAAGCCTCATTATCATCTTTCACACTACTTTCATTCTGAGTATCTATAATTAAGTTTGATATCAAACAGACTAAATTCCCAAGATTAACTATAGCAAATGTTACAACAATAAATTATGTATAATTGTGGGAGATGCACTGTATTGGGTTTCAACCAGAATTAAGACGTTACTGTCGTTGTTAGACAGTTGGCTGGGAAAGGGACAGGTTACATATCGCTCCTTACAACAGTAACATCTTGTTTTCAGGCCGAGTTTCAGCATGCACACATGTTTTGCAAAGGAGCTTCCATTAAGTGATAGTCAGATTTGGAAAAGTTTGGTCTGCCCTTGTCCTGTTAGAGGTTTCCTACAATGGAAGGGGTGGATACATGATATAAATTGATGTTGTCCCAATTCATGGTTATTTAATATTAAAATTCTCAGTAAATGATTAATGAAAATCCTGGATTAATAAGTTTTCCCAGGCATTCCCAGTTCACAAAGAAGTAATTTTCTCATTTCCAGTACACAAAGAATTATTTTTCTCATTCTCAGTTTACGGTGCAATGAAAGGTTTCCAATGACAAGCCCATTTGGCATTCCCGAGGAATGGAAATACCCCCCTTGCCAGGTCAATCATGAACGTACGGTAGGTCTGGTACTGTAAGTTACTATACTATAGTATAGTATAGTGTTAGTAAATTTAGTGGTAGGATACGGTATGGAACTGATCCAAGTGATCGACTGATGGTGATACTCAAGACCAACACACAGATACTTAGTGACTTACACAGCTTTATACCGATAAACTACCAAGCAGACGCCACATCAACAGATAGGTATTAAGTTTTATTGCGCAAACACGTTCCGCCCGACGCAGCAGGTCTGTGCTTTTGGGCTGGACTGTTGTCATTCTTGTGCGACGGAGCAAGACGACAAGCGTCATATTTGACCCATATGACAAACAGTGCGAGACGGAAGACACGGCTTGTCCAATAAAAAGAGGTTTCAAGCAGAACACATAACCTGTAAACCAATCAGTAGAGAGATAATTGGGTCATACAACTGGGACAGCTCGTCTGGCTGTTTGATGAAATGGGCTTCACAGAACAATTAAATTGCAACACGATCCAGGGCGTGCTAATTATTTTCGCACTGGCATGCAAATTATCAATCCCATTTCTAACCAATGGATAAGTTTGGCAAAGCCACATGCCTTCCTCTGTTAGTTACGCGTATGAAAATAAGGCCCATAAAAAGGGATATGGCACCGCTGTGACGTGCGATGGCGTGCAGGTGGTTCGGGAGGCGGGTCACACAACAGTGCGCTACTTTCCGGCACTACTTACAATATATGCCCAGAGTCGTTTACTTGATGCTCTTTCTCCTAATTTATAGACACATACTCTGCTATTAAATTCCGCAATCGTGCCAACGTATGGCGCCAACGATCAATTTGAAGTCCGTGAGCTAACCCAGCGAGAGAAATAAATGAACTTCTTTCGGATGGCGGATTGGCACACGAAAAAAACCTTATCCATACCCCATGGTTCTCTGCCATGACGATAACTATGCAAGCACAAGTCAAATCATAAAATTTGTAACTAGCCAACCTAAAGGAAGAATGTCGCACAGTTGCAGTATCTCCCAACTATACATACGGACCTGTATGTGTCCAAAGTGACCCACTGTAATCCACCGTCATCCTCGCTCGTATGAATACAATGGCTGCTACGATGTGATTCGCGTATAAATTTGCATAGGTTTACAGGTCGCCATTTTGTTTGTAGCCTATGCAATGATAATACGGGTTGATAATTCGTTTTAAAATCAGTCTTCATAAGTACCTTTCTGGTATGTATATAGTTGTTGTTAGGCCTGAAGTTACCGATATGAAGCGATAGCTTTCTGCCCATGAAATATGCCCTTGTTTATATAGTTTTCATTTTCATCCATTATCGCTCACTTCCTGTAAGTTCCCAAAACACGAATATTTTCTCAAATTCTTTGTTTTTCTCTTGAATTAGATTATTTACAACTCTTTATTTGTGCAGTAATATCCACTTTGAACACAAGTACAGAAAATCGGTCATAAAAATCCGCAATTCGTAAGGATTTGTTTATTATACATGAATGATTGTTCAAGCACTAAGCTTAAACCTCGAATACACAACAACTCTGTCATATCATGCCAAACATTTGTCTTAACCATAGCCGAACTGTAGTGTATTGATATTCAAGTGAAACTAGAAAGCAGTATGGTATCTATTTTAGGTTAGAATGTAAGGGTAGATATAATTCATTAAGGTAGAGAATCTATTGACAAGTGTCACCTATATAGATCTATATATATATTTGTGTGAGAAATACTGTGAATATTTTAGCTGTTGTCAGTGTTGATAGTATTCTACCTGACAACAGCATGGAAAGAAATACTGGAGGCCAGCATAGATAAATTGTTAGACAAAGGAGTATAGCTATAATTTGGCGCAAGTGCCCCCAGGTAAGCCTGCTTCTCTAAGGGCATACCTGTGTCAATGCTGAATTCTTTAGATACCATTCAGGAATCAACTGTAGCTTCTAGTATAATGTATGCGTATACAATCATAGTGTTTGCATATTTTATATACCTTGTTCTATCTTTTGACATAAAGAAAGTGTATCAACAATATATTGTTTTGGTTTTTTTTTTTCAAAGAAATATTGGAGTATCTTTTCCCAACCAAACACCATAAATATGCAGCGGGACCTGGCGAATCCCGCCACCATTTGAACCATTTGTAGTCTGGATCCTAAACTTTGTAACCATGAATTACCAGTGACAGAGGGAGCTGCTGTTATTCTTAATTTTATAGCGAGTGACTGACAACGGCTCCTAACAGAGAGTCCTATGTTAACGGAGCAGAGGTAGCATTAGCAGGTACCAGCATGCGCCAAAAACAAATATAGCGGATGGTTGGTGGGGAAAAGTCATGTGCTCTAACATTTCTTTGTCAATAGTCAAGCTCACTATCTGTTAATTTCGAGTCAACCACTCTTATATCTTGGGCTAGAGGGATAACCCTGCATTGTACACATAACAAGATTTAGATATACAATATGTATCATAGAGTTGTACAAACCAATAGGATTGATCTTATGACATGGGCATAAGCTCTATCGTAAACAAATTGTAACTGATGCTATGCAATAAATCAGAAATTATTTCATTAGTTTCTACCTTTGCAAAAGGTAAATAGGTAAAGAGCAGCTCTAGCCATCACAGGATGTGGTATCGTTATCAGTCTGCCAGTGAACTGGCCCACATTGTATGACTTCCTTATGTCAAACTTCAAACCTTCTCACTGTACCAAAACTTCAAACCTTCTCACTGTACCATACCTAAAGTAAATACAGGGGCCAGGACTCCAGTTCCAGTTTGTTCCTGATAAACTACAGTATGGGTTGGTGGTTCATGCATTATACAACTTCTGTTCTGCCAGCCCAAAAAGACTATAATAGAGGGATGCCTCAAGATGGGCAGCTTTCTATTTCATATAACAAAGCTACTATGCTGATGATTGTTTCTCCAGCCATTGTATACATGTATTGACTCAAATACTATAATAATATAATATAATAATATCAAATGTGCATGAAAGGTATAAATAACACTTAGTTATGCACACTTAGAAGTCTGCTCCATATCAACCAATCGTCACAGCCCTACCTACCTCACTCAATAGACAACTATCAGAAAAATTGGGGTGTACTAAAAAACATTGGATGCAAAAATTTGCCTTTATCTGTGGTGTTCAAAAGCATACCACCCCCAAAGACTACTTTTTTTTTCATAATTGGGAGCACAAAAACAGGTACATCATTCGTGTTCTAAAACATATGTAATTGATGTTAATAAAAGTAAATGTGAATTGCTTAATCATTAATTATACAGGTTATTAAAATAATGCAACTGTGCTAAAGATGTTTAAAATATTGCAAGTAATATATAAAGCATATGTCTGAAATTGTACATGTGTCTTCCTGCTATCCTTTCAAAGACCCCTACCACTCATTGACACCCCTTTGTGCTGACAGAAAAAAAAGAGGTACCATGTTTATATAAATAAGTATTAGTGGTACGGGACGAGTATACTTGAATTAGCTCCTAGAGTTAGTTTATGTTGTCATCCAGCATTCTCTAACTGCAATTGTTTTGAACCCAAGTATGTAATCTGATAAATTTTTGGTAATACTTTTGCAATATTTTTGTTCCAGGTGTTCGAAGATGCCAGCAGAGGTATGGTGGGGCAAACAAGAACTGAAAAAGACAGTTTGACAGCCACTTCAAATATTCCATAAGAGCTGTCACATATCACAGGATTATGTATGAAGGGAAGAATATTCACTTCTCCCCTCTAGACAACCGGCCACTTTGTTCCTTCAGCAAGAAAGTGTGCAAACAACGGAGACTCAGCAAGTATGCTCTCTGTATGCGCCACATCCTGGAAGATCCCTCAGCGCCATACAAGCAATGCAAGCATGATGGCAAGAATGGCCAGCAGTGCAGTGGGGTTATCCCAAAGAGTAGGAAAACCGAGTATGTATTTATGTTCAAGATGATATACTGCTTACCTGTATGGTTTCTGGAAGAGAGCAAAAGATCCACTGTTGTTTATTTTATTTGTAGCATAAGATTATGATTTTTCTCAGGTCAAAACCCATATTATTATCTTCTTACTTATATAAGCTTTATTTAGTTCAAGAGTTTTACGACAACGCATAGTACATGCAAATGTTTACTTCTGGGAGAGTGATGGCAGGTGGCCATAGGTAAAGATGTTCAGACGACGTCCAACCGCTTGGTGTCACATTTATGTGAATACTATAGATCATGAAGCTTGTATCTGCAGTGCCTGAGTGAAATATGAGCCAGCTGTGTTCATACTCGATATTGTCCGTTTTCTCCTTGCAGATATTGTAACAGCCATGTGGCCCTTCACGGCGATGGAACAGACCTCAAGTGCCAGTTGTCCGCGACATCTTCAAGCATGACTGCCAGCAGTCAGGTACAGACACCGACTGTTAGCAACGGAGTGAGCAGTTCAACTGACACCGGCGCAGGGATGGCTGCAGGCTTCCCGCTGAAACCTGCTGCCACGGCATCGCCTGATCACTCCGGTCAGGATGTTGCCATGGCACCATCGTCAGCCAAGAAGAAAATATCGAATTTGGGAGTTGGGATACGATCTAAACACTTGATGAAAAGTCTGACGTCCAACAGTGTCATGGATGACCCATATGCATTTCCTTCGGATCCTGATCCGCCGGCAACCCAGGCAACCCAGTCGAAGAGTCTAGCTGGCAGCGCAGGGCCACCTCACCCCAGCTTATCTCAGGCCTTGGCTGATTTGGTGGCCAGGAACAAGACTGGAGCGTCGCATGAAGTAGCGGGCGCCGGTTACAAGGGCGGGCCCCCGAACAACAAAAGCCCCACGCCGATTGCCAAGCTGTACCCGGAGCTGGCTGAGAAGTTGGACCTCGGGCGGAACAAGCCCCCCGTGAACGCCATGTCTCAGCAGCTGGCTCTCAGGTTGTCCTCCTCGGAACTCTCTAAAAGCCGAGCCTCCTCAGCGTCCTCGGTCTCTTCAATCACCTCCGCCGTCTCCACCAACAGCAAGAACCCTTGTAACGAGCACTCCATGAATCGCCTGCAGACGAAAATTGCTCAGAACAAAATAAAGGACAAGTTAAAAAGAAGCGGTGGCGGTAATGGGACGTCAAATAACCGTAAAAGTGTCAGTGGCGAGGGACCGCCGCCCCAGGGAAGGCCTCAGACCATGGGTCATATCGGCAGTGTCAGCGGAGAGGTACCACAGCCCCAGGGACGGCCTCAGACCATGGGTCATATCGGCAGTGCCAGCGGAGAGGTACCACAGCCCCAGGGACGGCCTCAGACCATGGGTCATATCGGTAGTGTCAGCGGAGAGGTACCACAGCCCCAGGGACGGCCTCAGACCCTGGGTCATATCGGTAGTGTCAGCGGAGAGGTACCACAGCCCCAGGGACGGCCTCAGACCCTGGATCATATCGGCAGTGTCAGCGGAGAGGTGCCACAGCCCCAGGGACGGCCTCAGACCCTTGGTCATATCGGCAGTGTCAGCGGAGAAGTACCACAGCCACAGGGACGGCCGCAGACACTGGGTCCTATCGGCAGTGTCAGCGGAGAGGTACCACAGCCCCAGGGACGGTCTCTCACCCTGGGCGGTATCGGCAGTGTCAGCACCGCCAATGTGGAGGACACATTGCACAATCACACGCCGGTTGCCCCCTCAAGGAACAGTCACAAGAAAGGGAAGACGCGCAATGGCAACGCGCCGTCCCATGGTCCAAACAACGCGCTTGCCAAATCGTCAGCTTCAGGTACTCAAGCTGCAGGGAAAACTAAACAGCCAAAGAAATCATCGACTAAGGCTAGTCGCAAGTCTTCAGCGACGGTCGCGGCGCAGTCACGTGGCGAGAAGGGGTCGGCGGGGACCCAGCCACGTGGCGAGAAAGGGTCAGCGGGAACCCAGGCACGTGCTCAGAAAGGGTCGGCGGGCGTGGCACCGCCACGTGCCGAGAAGGGGGCTGCGGGGGCGGCACACCCAGCTCTGACGCCGATCACCACACCGGTCGCCACTCTAGCGGTCTCGGCGCCCTTGGTGAGCGCCCCGCACCACACGGTCTGCACGAGCACGAACGGCGTGGCGCTCGGCTCGACGCCCCTGACGTACGGAACCGTGGGCAACCTATACGGGAACAAACCACCTTCTAGTCACACGACCAGCCCGGAAAGCTGGTTGTCCGCATTCTCAATGGGTCTGCCCATGAACTCCATCAGCGGCAGCATCAGACCCGCTACCACCTTCCTCTCATCTGTTGCAAGCTCCCTGTCTGCCGTGCCCGGGCCTCCGCCCACGGTGCCTTCAGCGGTCGGGCCCGTGCTAGTCCCGAGCCCCGTGCTGGTCCCGAGCCCCGTGCTGGCCCCGAGCGCTGTGCTGGCTCCGAGCCCCGTGCTGGCCCCGAGCGCTGGGCTGGCAGGCAGCTGCTACCCGCCGGCTGCCGCCCGGCCGCGGATCAGCCCGGTACCCACCACCCTCAACATGACCGGACTGCAGTACCCGCCTAATGTCCAAGCCACGTCCGTCTGCATGGAGTCCCCCGCCAGCGTCCCCGTGTTACCTCCCTATCCGGCGCCGGTGTCCGCGGTCCCGCCGGCACACCCCTTGCCCCCTCCCCCGCCATACGCTTTGCCCCTCACCCCGAGTCCGATCCGCGCGTCACCTCACCCAGATACAAGTCAAACTGCCTCTCCCTCTCTTGGGAAAAAGACCGCTTCGTTAAATTCAAAGCTTTCCAAATTTCCCCAAGTGGATATTCCTGATAATACTCCAGCGCCTGTGGCTGATCCTGTGGACTCCTCGCCCTCGGATCTGACCCGCGCGAAGTGTCCTGAAGGTGTCACTCCTGCAGTGGTGACTCGGCCAAATAATGGTGTTACTGTGGTCAAAGTGAGACGGCGTAAAGATGTGTTACCGGAGCAGGAGCTCAAGCGACGACTCAAGAGGTACTCGGCGCTGCACTTCTGTCAACAGAAGATCAAACGAAGGCGGGATAAGTTTGATTTAGTTCCGCTAGGTAAGAGATTTGAGCAACATTGCTTGTTTCTCAAATAAGTTATGAATGCATTGGTGTTTTAGACCGCTGGGATAAACTGGGCAATTGTGGTGAAGTTAATGCGTGGCGATGGTATCCAGTCAATACGTGGCGATGGTACCCAGTCAGTACGTGGCGATGGTATCCAGTCAATACGTGGCGATGGTATCCAGTTAATACGTGGCCATGGTACCCAGTCAGTACGTGGCGATGGTATCCAGTCAATACGTGGCGATGGTATCCAGTCAATACGTGGCGATGGTATCCAGTCAGTACGTGGCGATGGTATCCAGTCAGTGCGTGGCCATGGTATCCAGTCAATACGTGGCGATGGTATCCAGTCAGTGCGTGGCGATTGTATCCAGTCAATAAGTGGCCATGGTAACCAGTCAATACGTGGCGATGGTATCAAGTCAATACGTGGCCATGGTATCCAGTCAATACATTGCGATGGTAACCAGTCAGTATATGTCCATGGTAACCAGTCAATACGTGGCGATGGTATCCAGTCAATACGTGCCCATGGTATCCAGTCAATACATGGCGATGGTAACCAGTCAGTATATGTCTATGGTAACGTCAATACGTGGCGATGGTATCCAGTCAGTACGTGGCCATGGTATCCAGTCAATACGTGGCGATGGTAACCAGTCAATACGTGGCCATGGTATCCAGTCAATACGTGACCATGGTAACCAATCAATACGTGGCGATGGTATCAAATCAATACGTGGCGATGGTATCCACTCAGTAAGTGGCCATGGTATCCAGTCAATACATGGCGATGGTAACCAGTCAGTATGTGTCCATGGTAACCAGTCAATACGTGGCGATGGTATCCAGTCAATACATGGCGATGGTAACCAGTCAGTATGTGTCCATGGTAACCGGTCAATACGTGGCGATGGTATCCAGTCAATACATGGCGATGGTAACCAGTCAGTATGTGTCCATGGTAACCAGTCAATACGTGGCGATGGTATCCAGTCAGAACATGGCGATGGTAACCAGTCAGTATGTGTCCATGGTAACCGGTCAATACGTGGCTATGGTAATTGTCAACACGTGGCGATGCTATCCAGATTCGTACCCGAAGTAATCGAATGGTGTTTGGCCTTAGGCTGTTTCTTTCTCCTATTGCACGGTGTGATGGTCTTGCAGGGGTTGACAGTTCTGACGACAGTGGCGGGGAAGGTGAAGACTTCCCATTACAGCGGGAATGGCTCGTTTCTTCCTCGGATGATGACAAGGACGATGACGATTCGTAAGCACATTTGCCCCGCGACCTTTACCTATTAAATGCAATTTTATTGAACTATATGGCGTTTGAGTTGGATTGACAATCCTGAGACAGGTCGCTACTGTCGAAGAAATATATGCATGGAAATCAGTATCAGAATACCTTGTCGAATCAAACATTAATTCAAATTTCCATTATGAACTTTCGGACGACCAGACGTTGAAAGCCATAACAGAAATATTCAGGGATTGCGTTTTTTTATATCTTGTGTCTGCTTGCATCTGCTGATAAAGGAGAACACAAAACAGGAGGTTTATTCCTGACGTGCCACCACGCAGCGGGGGTGAATCGAAGTCTAAATCCTGAAGTCGCTTCTCGCGATCCTTTCAGGCTGTGTTTGAGCCTGTTGCCTGTTGGTCGTTGCAGGATTGACGCCAGCGTGCTGTCCAGTATTCGGCGCACCAAGCTGTCGCTGCTGAAGGCCAAGCTGCGCCGCCAACTGGGGCAGCTGGAGCGCACCAGTCTGCGCAACTGTCAGCAGCGCACGGTGGACTGTGCAAGCCTGCTGCTCGCCGCCCGCGCCGACCCGCAGGCCGCCGCCGAGGCCCTGGCAGTCGTCCTCGAGGAGTCGCTCGGCAAGGTCAACAAGTACGTCACCCTCTTCTACTTACAACTCCAGCAGGGCCATTCTTGCTTCAAATGGTTAAGGGCCTAATGGCACGTGGACCGGTGGTTCAAGCCCCGCTTTGGCCATGTCTGTGTGGTCATAGGATGAAGATCACATGTCTTTCTTCGCAAAGAGTTGGGGGTTAGCCCCGGGGACATGGCTCCACTCTCGCGTCCTTCTCCCATTGACTCGATATTACCAAAACTGGTTAAAGCGTCCTGAATAACCAACCTATCAAACCATTGACTCGATATCACCAAAATGGTTAAAGCGTCCTGAATATACAACCAACCAATCATCAAATGGTTGCCCCTGCTGCCCTATTGACAAGGGAAACACGGCTAGTCTTGTTCTAAATGGCAATACCCGCTGCCCTGTTTCTTCCAATTTTGTTAATTGAAGACTGCTTGATCCGGTGAAGGCCGGCCCAGCCCAAGCGACCGGTGCGGATGTCCAATTCCACCTGTGCAAATGTGTGTGCAGGATAAGGATTCCATGTCTTTCTTCTCAAAGACTAAGGGGCATATTCCCGGAAACATGGTTCCTCTCTGCTTCGACCCGTCCCATTATCACGATAGAGCATATAGAGGTTAAAGCGGCCTATGTAAACCAGCCGACCAGTATTGCTGACTCAGCATTGCTGACTCGGCCGCGTGGTCGGTGTGTTCGAGTGTTGTACGTGTACCCTGCACGGTATGCCTCTGTCCGCAGGTTTGGCGAGGGCCGGGAGACGGGCCGCCCCTGTCTCTACGAGAAGGAGGAGGAAAACAAACAATGTGATGAAACCGCCTTGCCACACACCAACCACTGCAGTAAACGTATCCTTGCCTCATACCAACATTCCGACGTTCGTGTTCGCCTGTTTAACTATATTAACAAACATTTCTTTCTCTATGTGAGACGTAGTTCTGAAAAGAACAACAGTACTTGTTGGTATTGAAGCATTGCATTAGCTGTAGGGGATGGCGCCTTAACCCGGCCCCAGATATAATGTACAACGTGGACCAGCAGCTGTTTGACTATTGCACTGCCAAGTTCGCGGACAACACTCAGTGCTGTGTTCCTGTGTTCGACATTCGTCACGAGCTGCCTCTATGTCTGGAACATGCCGTCAAAGCCGTAAGTTAACTATGATAATCTTATAGGTCCAGGTTTATGTGTGTCAATGATACAATGGAAATTGCGTATATCCCAGAGTATGCCATAGTGAGGGAAATGTCGGCTAAACCGGTGCCTTGTGTGCACCGGTTCCGACAGAACTACCAGAGGAACCTGGAGGCCAGCAAGCCGAAGCTATTGTCACTGGGTAGATTGCCTTAATGTTTATAAACCCGGACGTGAGCGTTGTGTTACCGTGTGACAGGAGAACTACCAGAGGAACCTGGAGGCCAGCAAGCTGAAGCTATTGTCACTGGGTAGATTGCCTTAATGTTTATAAACCCGGACGTGAGCGTTGTGTTACCGTGTGACAGGAGAACTACCAGAGGAACCTGGAGGCCAGCAAGCCGAAGCTATTGTCACTGGGTAGATTGCCTTAATGTTTATAAACCCGGACGTGAGCGTTGTGTTACCGTGTGACAGGAGAACTACCAGAGGAACCTGGAGGCCAGCAAGCCGAAGCTATTGTCACTGGGGGTAGATTGCCTTAATGTTTATAAACCCGGACGTGAGCGTTGTGTTACCGTGTGACAGGAGAACTACCAGAGGAACCTGGAGGCCAGCGAGCCGAAGCTATTGTCACTGGGTAGATTGCCTTAATGTTTATAAACCCGGACGTGAGCGTTGTGTTACCGTGTGACAGGAGAACTACCAGAGGAACCTGGAGGCCAGCAAGCCGAAGCTATTGTCACTGGGTAGATTGCCTTAATGTTTATAAACCCGGACGTGAGCGTTGTGTTACCGTGTGACAGGAGAACTACCAGAGGAACCTGGAGGCCAGCAAGCCGAAGCTATTGTCACTGGGGGGAGATTGCCTTGATGTTTATAAACCCGGACGTGAGCGTTGTGTTACCGTGTGACAGGAGAACTACCAGAGGAACCTGGAGGCCAGCAAGCCGAAGCTATTGTCACTGGGTAGATTGCCTTAATGTTTATAAACCCGGACGTGAGCATTGTGTTACCGTGTGACAGGAGAACTACCAGAGGAACCTGGAGGCCAGCAAGCCGAAGCTATTGTCACTGGGTAGATTGCCTTAATGTTTATAAACCCGGACGTGAGCGTTGTGTTACCGTGTGACAGGAGAACTACCAGAGGAACCTGGAGGCCAGCAAGCCGAAGCTATTGTCACTGGGTAGATTGCCTTAATGTTTATAAACCCGGACGTGAGCGTTGTGTTACCGTGTGACAGGAGAACTACCAGAGGAACCTGGAGGCCAGCAAGCCGAAGCTATTGTCACTGGGGGTAGATTGCCTTAATGTTTATAAACCCGGACGTGAGCGTTGTGTTACCGTGTGACAGGAGAACTACCAGAGGAACCTGGAGGCCAGCAAGCCGAAGCTATTGTCACTGGGTAGATTGCCTTAATGTTTATAAACCCGGACGTGAGCGTTGTGTTGCCGTGTGACAGGAGAACTACCAGAGGAACCTGGAGGCCAGCAAGCCGAAGCTATTGTCACTGGGGGTATATTGCCCTAATGTTTATAAACCCGGACGTGAGCGTTGTGTTACCGTGTGACCGGAGAACTACCAGAGGAACCTGGAGGCCAGCAAGCCGAAGCTATTGTCACTGGGGGTAGATTGCCTTAATGTTTATAAACCCGGACGTGAGCGTTGTGTTACCGTGTGACAGGAGAACTACCAGAGGAAGCTGGAGGTCAGCAAGCCGAAGCTATTGTCACTGGGGGTAGATTGCCTTAATGTTTATAAACCCGGACGTGAGCGTTGTGTTACCGTGTGACCGGAGAACTACCAGAGGAACCTGGATGCCAGCAAGCCGAAGCTATTGTCACTGGGTAGATTGCCTTAATGTTTATAAACCCGGACGTGAGCGTTGTGTTACCGTGTGACAGGAGAACTACCAGAGGAACCTGGAGGCCAGCAAGCCGAAGCTATTGTCACTGGGTAGATGGCCTTAATGTTTATAAACCCGGACGTGAGCGTTGTGTTACCGTGTGACAGGAGAACTACCAGAGGAACCTGGAGGCCAGCAAGCCGAAGCTATTGTCACTGGGTAGATTGCCTTAATGTTTATAAACCCGGACGTGAGCGTTGTGTTACCGTGTGACAGGAGAACTACCAGAGGAACCTGGAGGCCAGCAAGCCGAAGCTATTGTCACTGGGTAGATTGCCTTAATGTTTATAAACCCGGACGTGAGCGTTGTGTTACCGTGTGACAGGAGAACTACCAGAGGAACCTGGAGGCCAGCAAGCCGAAGCTATTGTCACTGGGTAGATTGCCTTAATGTTTATAAACCCGGACATGAGCGTTGTGTTACCGTGTGACAGGAGAACTACCAGAGGAACCTGGAGGCCAGCAAGCCGAAGCTATTGTCACTGGGTAGATTGCCTTAATGTTTATAAACCCGGACGTGAGCGTTGTGTTACCGTGTGACAGGAGAACTACCAGAGGAACCTGGAGGCCAGCAAGCCGAAGCTATTGTCACTGGTTAGATTGCCTTAATGTTTATGAACCCGGACGTGAGCGTTGTGTTACCGTGTGGCAGGAGAACTACCAGAGGAACCTGGAGGCCAGCAAGCCGAAGCTATTGTCACTGGGTAGATTGCCTCAATGTTTATAAACCCGGACGTGAGCGTTGTGTTACCGTGTGACAGGAGAACTACCAGAGGAACCTGGAGGCCAGCAAGCCGAAGCTATTGTCACTGGGTAGATTGCCTTAATGTTTATGAACCCGGACGTGAGCGTTGTGTTACCGTGTGGCAGGAGAACTACCAGAGGAACCTGGAGGCCAGCAAGCCGAAGCTATTGTCACTGGGTAGATTGCCTCAATGTTTATAAACCCGGACGTGAGCGTTGTGTTACCGTGTGACAGGAGAACTACCAGAGGAACCTGGAGGCCAGCAAGCCGAAGCTATTGTCACTGGGTAGATTGCCTTAATGTTTATAAACCCGGACGTGAGCGTTGTGTTACCGTGTGACAGGAGAACTACCAGAGGAACCTGGAGGCCAGCAAGCCGAAGCTATTGTCACTGGGTAGATTGCCTTAATGTTTATAAACCCGGACGTGAGCGTTGTGTTACCGTGTGACAGGAGAACTACCAGAGGAACCTGGAGGCCAGCAAGCCGAAGCTATTGTCACTGGGTAGATTGCCTTAATGTTTATGAACCCGAACGTGAGCATTGTGTTACCGTGTGACAGGAGAACTACCAGAGGAACCTGGAGGCCAGCAAGCCGAAGCTATTGTCACTGGGTAGATTGCCGTAATGTTTATAAACCCGGACGTGAGCGTTGTGTTACCGTGTGACAGGAGAACTACCAGAGGAACCTGGAGGCCAGCAAGCCGAAGCTATTGTCACTGGGTAGATTGCCTTAATGTTTATAAACCCGGACGTGAGCGTTGTGTTACCGTGTGACAGGAGAACTACCAGAGGAACCTGGAGGCCAGCAAGCCGAAGCTATTGTCACTGGGGGTATATTGCCCTAATGTTTATAAACCCGGACGTGAGCGTTGTGTTACCGTGTGACCGGAGAACTACCAGAGGAACCTGGAGGCCAGCAAGCCGAAGCTATTGTCACTGGGGGTAGATTGCCTTAATGTTTATAAACCCGGACGTGAGCGTTGTGTTACCGTGTGACAGGAGAACTACCAGAGGAACCTGGAGGTCAGAAAGCCGAAGCTATTGTCACTGGGGGTATATTGCCTTAATGTTTATAAACCCGGACGTGAGCGTTGTGTTACCGTGTGACCGGAGAACTACCAGAGGAACCTGGATGCCAGCAAGCCGAAGCTATTGTCACTGGGTAGATTGCCTTAATGTTTATAAACCCGGACGTGAGCGTTGTGTTACCGTGTGACAGGAGAACTACCAGAGGAACCTGGAGGCCAGCAAGCCGAAGCTATTGTCACTGGGTAGATTGCTTTAATGTTTATAAACCCGGACGTGAGCGTTGTGTTACCGTGTGACAGGAGAACTACCAGAGGAACCTGGAGGCCAGCAAGCCGAAGCTATTGTCACTGGGTAGATTGCCTTAATGTTTATAAACCCGGACGTGAGCGTTGTGTTACCGTGTGACAGGAGAACTACCAGAGGAACCTGGAGGCCAGCAAGCTGAAGCTATTGTCACTGGGTAGATTGCCTTAATGTTAATGAACCCGGACGTGAGCGTTGTGTTACCGTGTGACCGGAGAACTACCAGAGGAACCTGGAGGCCAGCAAGCCGAAGCTATTGTCACTGGGTAGATTGCCTTAATGTTTATAAACCCGGACATGAGCGTTGTGTTACCGTGTGACAGGAGAACTACCAGAGGAACCTGGAGGCCAGCAAGCCGAAGCTATTGTCACTGGGTAGATTGCCGTAATGTTTATAAACCCGGACGTGAGCGTTGTGTTACCGTGTGACAGGAGAACTACCAGAGGAACCTGGAGGCCAGCAAGCCGAAGCTATGGTCACTGGGTAGATTGCCTTAATGTTTATAAACCCGGACGTGAGCGTTGTGTTACCGTGTGACAGGAGAACTACCAGAGGAACCTGGAGGCCAGCAAGCCAAAGCTATTGTCACTGGGTAGATTGCCTCAATGTTTATAAACCCGGACGTGAGCGTTGTGTTACCGTGTGACAGGAGAACTACCAGAGGAACCTGGAGGCCAGCAAGCCGAAGCTATTGTCACTGGGTAGATTGCCTTAATGTTTATAAACCCGGACGTGAGCGTTGTGTTACCGTGTGACAGGAGAACTACCAGAGGAACCTGGAGGCCAGCAAGCCGAAGCTATTGTCACTGGGTAGATTGCCTTAATGTTTATAAACCCGGACGTGAGCGTTGTGTTACCGTGTGACAGGAGAACTTCCAGAGGAACCTGGAGGCCAGCAAGCCGAAGCTATGGTCACTGGGTAGATTGCCTTAATGTTTATAAACCCGGACGTGAGCGTTGTGTTACCGTGTGACAGGAGAACTACCAGAGGAACCTGGAGGCCAGCAAGCCGAAGCTATTGTCACTGGGTAGATTGCCTCAATGTTTATAAACCCGGACGTGAGCGTTGTGTTACCGTGTGACAGGAGAACTACCAGAGGAACCTGGAGGCCAGCAAGCCGAAGCTATTGTCACTGGGTAGATTGCCTTAATGTTTATAAACCCGGACGTGAGCGTTGTGTTACCGTGTGACCGGAGAACTACCAGAGGAACCTGGAGGCCAGCAAGCCGAAGCTATTGTCACTGGGTAGATTGCCTTAATGTTTATAAACCCGGACGTGAGCGTTGTGTTACCGTGTGACAGGAAAACTGCCAGAGGAACCTGGAGGCCAGCAAGCCGAAGCTATTGTCACTGGGTAGATTGCCTTAATGTTTATAAACCCGGACGTGAGCGTTGTGTTACCGTGTGACAGGAGAACTACCAGAGGAACCTGGAGGCCAGCAAGCCGAAGCTATTGCCACTGGGTAGATTGCCTTAATGTTTATAAACCCGGACGTGAGCGTTGTGTTACCGTGTGACAGGAGAACTACCAGAGGAACCTGGAGGCCAGCAAGCCGAAGCTATTGTCACTGGGGGTATATTGCCCTAATGTTTATAAACCCGGACGTGAGCGTTGTGTTACCGTGTGACCGGAGAACTACCAGAGGAACCTGGAGGCCAGCAAGCCGAAGCTATTGTCACTGGGGGTAGATTGCCTTAATGTTTATAAACCCGGACGTGAGCGTTGTGTTACCGTGTGACAGGAGAACTACCAGAGGAAGCTGGAGGTCAGCAAGCCGAAGCTATTGTCACTGGGGGTAGATTGCCTTAATGTTTATAAACCCGGACGTGAGCGTTGTGTTACCGTGTGACCGGAGAACTACCAGAGGAACCTGGATGCCAGCAAGCCGAAGCTATTGTCACTGGGTAGATTGCCTTAATGTTTATAAACCCGGACGTGAGCGTTGTGTTACCGTGTGACAGGAGAACTACCAGAGGAACCTGGAGGCCAGCAAGCCGAAGCTATTGTCACTGGGTAGATGGCCTTAATGTTTATAAACCCGGACGTGAGCGTTGTTTTACCGTGTGACAGGAGAACTACCAGAGGAACCTGGAGGCCAGCAAGCCGAAGCTATTGTCACTGGGTAGATTGCCTTTAATGTTTATAAACCCGGACGTGAGCGTTGTGTTACCGTGTGACAGGAGAACTACCAGAGGAACCTGGAGGCCAGCAAGCCGAAGCTATTGTCACTGGGTATATTGCCTTAATGTTTATAAACCTGGACGTGAGCGTTGTGTTACCGTGTGACAGGAGAACTACCAGAGGAACCTGGAGGCCAGCAAGCCGAAGCTATTGTCACTGGGTAGATTGCCTTAATGTTTATAAACCCGGACGTGAGCGTTGTGTTACCGTGTGACAGGAGAACTACCAGAGGAACCTGGAGGCCAGCAAGCCGAAGCTATTGTCACTGGGTAGATTGCCTTAATGTTTATAAACCTGGACGTGAGCGTTGTGTTACCGTGTGACAGGAGAACTACTAGAGGAACCTGGAGGCCAGCAAGCCGAAGCTATTGTCACTGGGTAGATTGCCTTAATGTTTATAAACCCGGACGTGAGCGTTGTGTTACCGTGTGACAGGAGAACTACCAGAGGAACCTGGAGGCCAGCAAGCCGAAGCTATTGTCACTGGGTAGATTGCCGTAATGTTTATAAACCCGGACGTGAGCGTTGTGTTACCGTGTGACAGGAGAACTACCAGAGGAACCTGGAGGCCAGCAAGCCGAAGCTATTGTCACTGGGTAGATTGCCTTAATGTTTATAAACCCGGACGTGAGCGTTGTGTTACCGTGTGACAGGAGAACTACCAGAGGAACCTGGAGGCCAGCAAGCCGAAGCTATTGTCACTGGGTAGATTGCCTTAATGTTTATGAACCCGGACGTGAGCGTTGTGTTACCGTGTGACAGGAGAACTACCAGAGGAACCTGGAGGCCAGCAAGCCGAAGCTATTGTCACTGGGTAGATTGCCTCAATGTTTATAAACCCGGACGTGAGCGTTGTGTTACCGTGTGACAGGAGAACTACCAGAGGAACCTGGAGGCCAGCAAGCCGAAGCTATTGTCACTGGGTAGATTGCCTTAATGTTTATAAACCCGGACGTGAGCGTTGTGTTACCGTGTGACAGGAGAACTACCAGAGGAACCTGGAGGCCAGCAAGCCGAAGCTATTGTCACTGGGTAGATTGCCTTAATGTTTATAAACCCGGACGTGAGCGTTGTGTTACCGTGTGACAGGAGAACTACCAGAGGAACCTGGAGGCCAGCAAGCCGAAGCTATTGTCACTGGGTAGATTGCCGTAATGTTTATAAACCCGGACGTGAGCGTTGTGTTACCGTGTGACAGGAGAACTACCAGAGGAACCTGGAGGCCAGCAAGCCGAAGCTATGGTCACTGGGTAGATTGCCTTAATGTTTATAAACCCGGACGTGAGCGTTGTGTTACCGTGTGACAGGAGAACTACCAGAGGAACCTGGAGGCCAGCAAGCCGAAGCTATTGTCACTGGGTAGATTGCCTTAATGTTTATGAACCCGGACGTGAGCGTTGTGTTACCGTGTGACAGGAGAACTACCAGAGGAACCTGGAGGCCATCAAGCCGAAGCTATTGTCACTGGGTAGATTGCCTCAATGTTTATAAACCCGGACGTGAGCGTTGTGTTACCGTGTGACAGGAGAACTACCAGAGGAACCTGGAGGCCAGCAAGCCGAAGCTATTGTCACTGGGTAGATTGCCTTAATGTTTATAAACCCGGACGTGAGCGTTGTGTTACCGTGTGACCGGAGAACTACCAGAGGAACCTGGAGGCCAGCAAGCCGAAGCTATTGTCACTGGGTAGATTGCCTTAATGTTTATAAACCCGGACGTGAGCGTTGTGTTACCGTGTGACAGGAGAACTGCCAGAGGAACCTGGAGGCCAGCAAGCCGAAGCTATTGTCACTGGGTAGATTGCCTTAATGTTTATAAACCCGGACGTGAGCGTTGTGTTACCGTGTGACAGGAGAACTACGAGAGGAACCTGGAGGCCAGCAAGCCGAAGCTATTGTCACTGGGTAGATTGCCTTAATGTTTATAAACCCGGACGTGAGCGTTGTGTTACCGTGTGACAGGAGAACTACCAGAGGAACCTGGAGGCCAGCAAGCCGAAGCTATTGTCACTGGGGGTATATTGCCCTAATGTTTATCAACCCGGACGTGAGCGTTGTGTTACCGTGTGACCGGAGAACTACCAGAGGAACCTGGAGGCCAGCAAGCCGAAGCTATGGTCACTGGGGGTAGATTGCCTTAATGTTTATAAACCCGGACGTGAGCGTTGTGTTACCGTGTGACAGGAGAACTACCAGAGGAAGCTGGAGGTCAGCAAGCCGAAGCTATTGTCACTGGGGGTAGATTGCCTTAATGTTTATAAACCCGGACGTGAGCGTTGTGTTACCGTGTGACCGGAGAACTACCAGAGGAACCTGGATGCCAGCAAGCCGAAGCTATTGTCACTGGGTAGATTGCCTTAATGTTTATAAACCCGGACGTGAGCGTTGTGTTACCGTGTGACAGGAGAACTACCAGAGGAACCTGGAGGCCAGCAAGCCGAAGCTATTGTCACTGGGTAGATGGCCTTAATGTTTATAAACCCGGACGTGAGCGTTGTTTTACCGTGTGACAGGAGAACTACCAGAGGAACCTGGAGGCCAGCAAGCCGAAGCTATTGTCACTGGGTAGATTGCCTTAATGTTTATAAACCCGGACGTGAGCGTTGTGTTACCGTGTGACAGGAGAACTACCAGAGGAACCTGGAGGCCAGCAAGCCGAAGCTATTGTCACTGGGTAGATTGCCTTAATGTTTATAAACCTGGACGTGAGCGTTGTGTTACCGTGTGACAGGAGAACTACCAGAGGAACCTGGAGGCCAGCAAGCCGAAGCTATTGTCACTGGGTAGATTGCCTTAATGTTTATAAACCCGGACATGAGCGTTGTGTTACCGTGTGACAGGAGAACTACCAGAGGAACCTGGAGGCCAGCAAGCCGAAGCTATTGTCACTGGGTAGATTGCCGTAATGTTTATAAACCCGGACGTGAGCGTTGTGTTACCGTGTGACAGGAGAACTACCAGAGGAACCTGGAGGCCAGCAAGCCGAAGCTATTGTCACTGGGGGTAGATTGCCGTAATGTTTATAAACCCGGACGTGAGCGTTGTGTTACCGTGTGACAGGAGAACTACGAGAGGAACCTGGAGGCCAGCAAGCCGAAGCTATTGTCACTGGGTAGATTGCCTTAATGTTTATAAACCCGGACGTGAGCGTTGTGTTACCGTGTGACAGGAGAACTGCCAGAGGAACCTGGAGGCCAGCAAGCCGAAGCTATTGTCACTGGGTAGATTGCCTTGATGTTTATAAACCCGGACGTGAGCGTTGTGTTACCGTGTGACAGGAGAACTACCAGAGGAACCTGGAGGCCAGCAAGCCGAAGCTATTGTCACTGGGTAGATTGCCTTGATGTTTATAAACCCGGACGTGAGCGTTGTGTTACCGTGTGACAGGAGAACTGCCAGAGGAACCTGGAGGCCAGCAAGCCGAAGCTATTGTCACTGGGTAGATTGCCTTAATGTTTATAAACCCGGACGTGAGCGTTGTGTTACC
Organism: Arenicola marina; assembly: GCA_964019135.1. Lineage (NCBI taxonomy): Eukaryota > Metazoa > Annelida > Polychaeta > Arenicolidae > Arenicola > Arenicola marina. The sequence goes on along the minus strand of OZ025263.1, from coordinate 35,252,658 downwards.
GTGTGACAGGAGAACTACCAGAGGAACCTGAAGGCCAGCAAGCCGAAGCTATTGTCACTGGGTAGATTGCCTTAATGTTTATGAACCCGGACGTGAGCGTTGTGTTACCGTGTGACAGGAGAACTACCAGAGGAACCTGGAGGCCAGCAAGCCGAAGCTATTGTCACTGGGTAGATTGCCTTAATGTTTATAAACCCGGACGTGAGCGTTGTGTTACCGTGTGACAGGAGAACTACGAGAGGAACCTGGAGGCCAGCAAGCCGAAGCTATTGTCACTTGGTAGATTGCCTTAATGTTTATAAACCTGGACGTGAGCGTTGTGTTACCGTGTGACCGGAGAACTACCAGAGGAACCTGGAGGCCAGCAAGCCGAAGCTATTGTCACTGGGTAGATTGCCTTAATGTTTATAAACCCGGACATGAGCGTTGTGTTACCGTGTGACAGGAGAACTGCCAGAGGAACCTGGAGGCCAGCAAGCCGAAGCTATTGTCACTGGGTAGATTGCCTTAATGTTTATAAACCCGGACGTGAGCGTTGTGTTACCGTGTGACAGGAGAACTACCAGAGGAACCTGGAGGTCAGCAAGCCGAAGCTATTGTCACTGGGTAGATTGCCTTAATGTTTATAAACCCGGACGTGAGCGTTGTGTTACCGTGTGACAGGAGAACTACCAGAGGAACCTGGAGGCCAGCAAGCCGAAGCTATTGTCACTGGGTAGATTGCCGTAATGTTTATAAACCCGGACGTGAGCGTTGTGTTACCGTGTGACAGGAGAACTACCAGAGGAACCTGGAGGCCATCAAGCCGAAGCTATTGTCACTGGGTAGATTGCCTTAATGTTTATAAACCCGGACGTGAGCGTTGTGTTACCGTGTGACAGGAGAACTACCAGAGGAACCTACAGGTCAGCAAGCCGAAGCTATTGTCACTGGGTAGATTGCCTTAATGTTTATAAACCCGGACGTGAGCGTTGTGTTACCGTGTGACAGGAGAACTACCAGAGGAACCTGGAGGCCAGCAAGCCGAAGCTATTGTCACTGGGTAGATTGCCTTATTGTTTATAAACCCGGACGTGAGCGTTGTGTTACCGTGTGACAGGAGAACTACCAGAGGAACCTGGAGGCCAGCAAGCCGAAGCTATTGTCACTGGGTAGATGGCCTTAATGTTTATAAACCCGGACGTGAGCGTTGTTTTACCGTGTGACAGGAGAACTACCAGAGGAACCTGGAGGCCAGCAAGCCGAAGCTATTGTCACTGGGTAGATTGCCTTAATGTTTATAAACCCGGACGTGAGCGTTGTGTTACCGTGTGACAGGAGAACTACCAGAGGAACCTGGAGGCCAGCAAGCCGAAGCTATTGTCACTGGGTAGATTGCCTTAATGTTTATAAACCTGGACGTGAGCGTTGTGTTACCGTGTGACAGGAGAACTACCAGAGGAACCTGGAGGCCAGCAAGCCGAAGCTATTGTCACTGGGTAGATTGCCTTAATGTTTATAAACCCGGACATGAGCGTTGTGTTACCGTGTGACAGGAGAACTACCAGAGGAACCTGGAGGCCAGCAAGCCGAAGCTATTGTCACTGGGTAGATTGCCTTAATGTTTATAAACCCGGACGTGAGCGTTGTGTTACCGTGTGACAGGAGAACTACCAGAGGAACCTAGAGGCCAGCAAGCCGAAGCTATTGTCACTGGGTAGATTGCCTTAATGTTTATAAACCCGGACGTGAGCGTTGTGTTACCGTGTGACAGGAGAACTACCAGAGGAACCTGGAGGCCAGCAAGCCGAAGCTATTGTCACTGGGTAGATTGCCTTAATGTTTATGAACCCGGACGTGAGCGTTGTGTTACCGTGTGACAGGAGAACTACCAGAGGAACCTGGAGGCCAGCAAGCCGAAGCTATTGTCACTGGGTAGATTGCCTCAATGTTTATAAACCCGGACGTGAGCGTTGTGTTACCGTGTGACAGGAGAACTACCAGAGGAACCTGGAGGCCAGCAAGCCGAAGCTATTGTCACTGGGGGTAGATTGCCTTAATGTTTATAAACCCGGACGTGAGCGTTGTGTTACCGTGTGACAGGAGAACTACCAGAGGAAGCTGGAGGTCAGCAAGCCGAAGCTATTGTCACTGGGGGTAGATTGCCTTAATGTTTATAAACCCGGACGTGAGCGTTGTGTTACCGTGTGACCGGAGAACTACCAGAGGAACCTGGATGCCAGCAAGCCGAAGCTATTGTCACTGGGTAGATTGCCTTAATGTTTATAAACCCGGACGTGAGCGTTGTGTTACCGTGTGACAGGAGAACTACCAGAGGAACCTGGAGGCCAGCAAGCCGAAGCTATTGTCACTGGGTAGATTGCCTCAATGTTTATAAACCCGGACGTGAGCGTTGTGTTACCGTGTGACAGGAGAACTGCCAGAGGAACCTGGAGGCCAGCAAGCCGAAGCTATTGTCACTGGGTAGATTGCCTTAATGTTTATAAACCCGGACGTGAGCGTTGTGTTACCGTGTGACAGGAGAACTACCAGAGGAACCTGGAGGTCAGCAAGCCGAAGCTATTGTCACTGGGTAGATTGCCTTAATGTTTATAAACCCGGACGTGAGCGTTGTGTTACCGTGTGACAGGAGAACTACCAGAGGAACCTGGAGGCCAGCAAGCCGAAGCTATTGTCACTGGGTAGATTGCCGTAATGTTTATAGACCCGGACGTGAGCGTTGTGTTACCGTGTGACAGGAGAACTACCAGAGGAACCTGGAGGCCATCAAGCCGAAGCTATTGTCACTGGGTAGATTGCCTTAATGTTTATAAACCCGGACGTGAGCGTTGTGTTACCGTGTGACAGGAGAACTACCAGAGGAACCTGGAGGTCAGCAAGCCGAAGCTATTGTCACTGGGGGTAGATTGCCTTAATGTTTATAAACCCGGACGTGAGCGTTGTGTTACCGTGTGACAGGAGAACTACCAGAGGAACCTGGAGGCCAGCAAGCCGAAGCTATTGTCACTGGGTAGATTGCCTTACTGTTTATAAACCCGGACGTGAGCGTTGTGTTACCGTGTGACAGGAGAACTACCAGAGGAACCTGGAGGCCAGCAAGCCGAAGCTATTGTCACTGGGTAGATTGCCTTAATGTTTATAAACCCGGACGTGAGCGTTGTGTTACCGTGTGACAGGAGAACTACCAGAGGAACCTGGAGGCCAGCAAGCCGAAGCTATTGTCACTGGGTAGATTGCCTCAATGTTTATAAACCCGGACGTGAGCGTTGTGTTACCGTGTGACAGGAGAACTGCCAGAGGAACCTGGAGGCCAGCAAGCCGAAGCTATTGTCACTGGGTAGATTGCCTTAATGTTTATAAACCCGGACGTGAGCGTTGTGTTACCGTGTGACAGGAGAACTACCAGAGGAACCTGGAGGTCAGCAAGCCGAAGCTATTGTCACTGGGTAGATTGCCTTAATGTTTATAAACCCGGACGTGAGCGTTGTGTTACCGTGTGACAGGAGAACTACCAGAGGAACCTGGAGGCCAGCAAGCCGAAGCTATTGTCACTGGGTAGATTGCCGTAATGTTTATAAACCCGGACGTGAGCGTTGTGTTACCGTGTGACAGGAGAACTACCAGAGGAACCTGGAGGCCATCAAGCCGAAGCTATTGTCACTGGGTAGATTGCCTTAATGTGTATAAACCCGGACGTGAGCGTTGTGTTACCGTGTGACAGGAGAACTACCAGAGGAACCTGGAGGTCAGCAAGCCGAAGCTATTGTCACTGGGTAGATTGCCTTAATGTTTATAAACCCGGACGTGAGCGTTGTGTTACCGTGTGACAGGAGAACTACCAGAGGAACCTGGAGGCCAGCAAGCCGAAGCTATTGTCACTGGGTAGATTGCCTTACTGTTTATAAACCCGGACGTGAGCGTTGTGTTACCGTGTGACAGGAGAACTACCAGAGGAACCTGGAGGCCAGCAAGCCGAAGCTATTGTCACTGGGTAGATTGCCTTAATGTTTATAAACCCGGACGTGAGCGTTGTGTTACCGTGTGACAGGAGAACTACCAGAGGAACCTAGAGGCCAGCAAGCCGAAGCTATTGTCACTGGGTAGATTGCCTTAATGTTTATAAACCTGGACGTGAGCGTTGTGTTACCGTGTGACAGGAGAACTACCAGAGGAACCTGGAGGCCAGCAAGCCGAAGCTATTGTCACTGGGTATATTGCCTTAATGTTTATAAACCTGGACGTGAGCGTTGTGTTACCGTGTGACAGGAGAACTACCAGAGGAACCTGGAGGCCAGCAAGCCGAAGCTATTGTCACTGGGTAGATTGCCTTAATGTTTATAAACCCGGACGTGAGCGTTGTGTTACCGTGTGACAGGAGAACTACCAGAGGAACCTGGAGGCCAGCAAGCCGAAGCTATTGTCACTGGGTAGATTGCCTTTATGTTTATAAACCCGGACGTGAGCGTTGTGTTACCGTGTGACAGGAGAACTACCAGAGGAACCTGGAGGCCAGCAAGCCGAAGCTATTGTCACTGGGTAGATTGCCTTAATGTTTATAAACCCGGACGTGAGCGTTGTGTTACCGTGTGACAGGAGAACTACCAGAGGAACCTGGAGGCCAGCAAGCCGAAGCTATTGTCACTGGGGGTAGATTGCCTTAATGTTTATAAACCCGGACGTGAGCGTTGTGTTACCGTGTGACAGGATAACTACCAGAGGAACCTGGAGGCCAGCAAGCCGAAGCTATTGTCACTGGGTAGATTGCCTTAATGTTTATAAACCCGGACGTGAGCGTTGTGTTACCGTGTGACAGGAGAACTACCAGAGGAACCTGGAGGCCAGCAAGCCGAAGCTATTGTCACTGGGTAGATTGCCTTAATGTTTATAAACCCGGACGTGAGCGTTGTGTTACCGTGTGACAGGAGAACTACCAGAGGAACCTGGAGGCCAGCAAGCCGAAGCTATTGTCACTGGGGGTAGATTGCCTTAATGTTTATAAACCCGGACGTGAGCGTTGTGTTACCGTGTGACAGGAGAACTACCAGAGGAACCTGGAGGCCAGCAAGCCGAAGCTATTGTCACTGGGTAGATTGCCTTAATGTTTATAAACCCGGACGTGAGCGTTGTGTTACCGTGTGACAGGAGAACTACCAGAGGAACCTGGAGGCGAGCAAGCCGAAGCTATTGTCACTGGGTAGATTGCCTTAATGTTTATAAACCCGGACGTGAGCGTTGTGTTACCGTGTGACAGGAAAACTACCAGAGGAACCTGGAGGCCAGCAAGCCGAAGCTATTGTCACTGGGGGTAGATTGCCTTAATGTTTATAAACCCGGACGTGAGCGTTGTGTTACCGTGTGACAGGAGAACTACCAGAGGAACCTGGAGGCCAGCAAGCCGAAGCTATTGTCACTGGGGGTAGATTGCCTTAATGTTTATAAACCCGGACGTGAGCGTTGTGTTACCGTGTGACAGGAGAACTACCAGAGGAACCTGGAGGCCAGCAAGCCGAAGCTATTGTCACTGGGTAGATGGCCTTAATGTTTATAAACCCGGACGTGAGCGTTGTGTTACCGTGTGACAGGAGAACTACCAGAGGAACCTGGAGGCCAGCAAGCCGAAGCTATTGTCACTGGGGGTAGATTGCCTTAATGTTTATAAACCCGGACGTGAGCGTTGTGTTACCGTGTGACAGGAGAACTACCAGAGGAACCTGGAGGCCAGCAAGCCGAAGCTATTGTCACTGGGTAGATGGCCTTAATGTTTATAAACCCGGACGTGAGCGTTGTGTTACCGTGTGACAGGAGAACTACCAGAGGAACCTGGAGGCCAGCAAGCCGAAGCTATTGTCACTGGGGGTAGATTGCCTTAATGTTTATAAACCCGGACGTGAGCGTTGTGTTACCGTGTGACAGGAGAACTACCAGAGGAACCTGGAGGCCAGCAAGCCGAAGCTATTGTCACTGGGTAGATTGCCTTAATGTTTATAAACCCGGACGTGAGCGTTGTGTTACCGTGTGACAGGAGAACTACCAGAGGAACCTGGAGGCCAGCAAGCCGAAGCTATTGTCACTGGGTAGATTGCCTTAATGTTTATAAACCCGGACGTGAGCGTTGTGTTACCGTGTGACAGGAGAACTACCAGAGGAACCTGGAGGCCAGCAAGCCGAAGCTATTGTCACTGGGGGTAGATTGCCTTAATGTTTATAAACCCGGACGTGAGCGTTGTGTTACCGTGTGACAGGAGAACTACCAGAGGAACCTGGAGGCCAGCAAGCCGAAGCTATTGTCACTGGGTAGATTGCCTTAATGTTTATAAACCCGGACGTGAGCGTTGTGTTACCGTGTGACAGGAGAACTACCAGAGGAACCTGGAGGCCAGCAAGCCGAAGCTATTGTCACTGGGTAGATTGCCTTAATGTTTATAAACCCGGACGTGAGCGTTGTGTTACCGTGTGACAGGAGAACTACCAGAGGAACCTGGAGGCCAGCAAGCCGAAGCTATTGTCACTGGGTAGATTGCCTTAATGTTTATAAACCCGGACGTGAGCGTTGTGTTACCGTGTGACAGGAGAACTACCAGAGGAACCTGGAGGCCAGCAAGCCGAAGCTATTGTCACTGGGTAGATTGCCGTAATGTTTATAAACCCGGACGTGAGCGTTGTGTTACCGTGTGACAGGAGAACTACCAGAGGAACCTGGAGGCCATCAAGCCGAAGCTATTGTCACTGGGTAGATTGCCTTAATGTTTATAAACCCGGACGTGAGCGTTGTGTTACCGTGTGACAGGAGAACTACCAGAGGAACCTGGAGGCCAGCAAGCCAAAGAAGCCGCGCAAGAAGACGAAGCCCTCGGCGCTGACGCGGCCGCCCAAGAAGGGCAAGAAGAAGAAGAACCAGAGGAAGAAGGCGCGAGCCCCCTCCCCCTGTCGGCCCCACGCGCTGTCCGCCGGGGAGTCCGCGGCCGAGGCGGACCCAGAGGACCCCCAGTCCGCCCAGGAGAACGGCCCCGGGGAGCCGGACTCTCAGGGTGAGTACACTGCCGGAGAGGCCCGTTACTAGGGCAACACATACGGACTACTTAGAACTGTGTCTGAATAACGACTCAGTTCCGTAGTCAAGGTCTATTAATCAATAGTAATAATAGACGGAGTAAGATTAGAAATGATAAATATTATGTAATCAATTTGAAGCGCTTATAAGCCATGATGGCTGGGGGAGTTGTATACTTGTGTTATAAGCCATGATGGCTGGGTGAGTTGTATACTTGTGTTATAAGCCATGATGGCTGGGGGAGTTGTATACTTGTGTTATAAGCCATGATGGCTGGGTGAGTTGTATACTTGTGTTATAAGCCATGATGGCTGGGGGAGTTGTATACTTGTGTTATAAGCCATGATGGCTGGGGGAGTTGTATACTTGTGTTATAAGCCATGATGGTTGGGTGAGTTGTATACTTGTGTTATTTGTGATGCGTGTATGTTGTATTATTGATCTTGCAAGTAACTAATAATAAGTAAATAAACAAATATCTATCTTTTAATGGAAGACTTATTAAAGTGAGATCACGTTCCTTACTCTATTGCACTAGAGGGAACGAATGGTATTGCACTTTGAGGTTCCCGAGTGTGTTATAATGGGGGGATGTGGGGCTAACTGGTGGGGGTGGGGGGGGGGGTAGTGTGAGACAGCTGCGAAGGCATATATATATAGGGTGGTGCATATATATATAGGGTGGTGCATATATATATAGGGTGGAGCATATATATATAGGGTGGTGCATATATATATATAGGGTGGTGTATATATATATATAGGGTGGTGCATATATATATAGGGTGGGGCATATATATATAGGGTGAAGCCATATATATATAGGGTGAAGGCATATATATATAAGGGGAAGGGAAGCCAAGTTGGTTTGTTAAGTCTGGTGTCCATCTTCCATGTAATGTGGTAATGAGTGAAGCTGTTGTGAAGCATGGCACAGCCGTCTTACATGGTGTGCTGTTGTGAAGCATGGCACAGCCGTCTTACATGGTGTGCTGTTGTGAAGCATGGCACAGCCGTCTTACATGGTGTGCTGTTGTGAAGCATGGCACAGCCGTCTTACATGGTGTGCTGTTGTGAAGCATGGCACAGCCGTCTTACATGGTGTGCTGTTGTGAAGCATGGCACAGCCGTCTTACATGGTGTGCTGTTGTGAAGCATGGCACAGCCGTCTTACATGGTGTGCTGTTGTGAAGCATGGCACAGCCGTCTTACATGGTGTGCTGTTGTGAAGCATGGCACAGCCGTCTTACATGGTGTGCTGTTGTGAAACATGGCACAGCCGTCTTACATGGTGTGCTGTTGTGAAGCATGGCACAGCCGTCTTACATGGTGTGCTGTTGTGAAGCATGGCACAGCCGTCTTACATGGTGTGCTGTTGTGAAGCATGGCACAGCCGTCTTACATGGTGTGCTGTTGTGAAGCATGGCACAGCCGTCTTACATGGTGTGCTGTTGTGAAGCATGGCACAGCCGTCTTACATGGTGTGCTGTTGTGAAGCATGGCACAGCCGTCTTACATGGTGTGCTGTTGTGAAGCATGGCACAGCCGTCTTACATGGTGTGCTGTTGTGAAGCATGGCACAGCCGTCTTACATGGTGTGCTGTTGTGAAGCATGGCACAGCGGTCTTACATGGTGTGCTGTTGTGAAGCATGGCACAGCCGTCTTACATGGTGTGTACGTGTTTCCAGGTCTGGAGGGGTCGGCTGGCGACATGATGACGGACTCTGGAGATGAGGCCGCCCTGCTGCCCCGCGCTCACCCTGCCCCCACAGTGGGCCCGGCCGAGCTGCCAGCCGGGGCGCCCTCTACTGGGAGAACCGCCTGCCCGGTGGAGCCGCTGACCCGGGTGTCGTCCTCGAGGCGCGCTGTCTGCACGTCGGAGCCGCAGCCCGGCGTGTCCTCACACAGGCGGCCGCTGGAGCACAGGAACCAGCCAGAGCAGAGGCACCAGCTGCCAACCGACGAGCTGAGCGCCGAGTTCGAGGAATCCTTCTCCCCCGGTAAGTCTCCCTCCGCACGTGGTTGTGTGGGTCCCTTGTCTTATTCTCTCTCCCCCCAGCCCCACGTGGTTGTGTGGGTCCCTTGTCTTAGTCTCCCTCTCCCCAGCCCCACGTGGTTGTGTGGGTCCCTTGTCTTAGTCTCCCTCTCCCCAGCCCCACGTGGTTGTGTGGGTCCCTTGTCTTAGTCTCCCTCCCCCCAGCCCAACGTGGTTTTGTGGGTCCCTTGTCTTAGTCTCCTTCCCCCCAGCCCCACGTGGTTGTGTGGGTCCCTTGTCTTAGTCTCCCTCCCCCCAGCCCCACGTGGTTGTGTGGGTCCCTTGTCTTAGTCTCCCTCCCCCCAGCCCCACGTGGTTGTGTGGGTCCATTGTCTTAGTCTCCCTCCCTCCAGCCCCACGTGGTTGTGTGGGTTCCTTGTCTTAGTCTCCCTCCCCCCAGCCCCACGTGGTTGTGTGGGTCCCTTGTCTTAGTCTCCCTCCCTCCAGCCTCACGTGGTTATGTGGGTCCCTTGTCTTAGTCTCCCTCCCCCCAGCCCCACGTGGTTATGTGGGTCCCTTGTCTTGAGTCTCCCTCCCCCCAGCCCCACGTGGTTATGTGGGTCCCTTGTCTTAGTCTCCCTCCCCCCAGCCCCACGTGGTTATGTGGGTCCCTTGTCTTATTCTCCCTCCCTCCAGCCCCACGTGGTTGTGTGGGTCCCTTGTCTTAGTCTCCCTCCCCCCAGCCCCACGTGGTTATGTGGGTCCCTTGTCTTAGTGTCCCTCCCCCCAGCCCCACGTGGTTATGTGGGTCCCTCGTCTTAGTCTCCCTCCCCCCAGCCCCACGTGGTTATGTGGGTCCCTTGTCTTAGTCGCCCTCCCCCCAGCCCCACGTGGTTATGTGGGTCCCTTGTCTTAGTCTCCCTCCCCCCAGCCCCACGTGGTTATGTGGGTCCCTTGTCTTATTCTCCCTCCCTCCAGCCCCACGTGGTTGTGTGGGTCCCTTGTCTTAGTCTCCCTCCCCCCAGCCCCACGTGGTTATGTGGGTCCCTCGTCTTAGTCTCCCTCCCCCCAGCCCCACGTGGTTGTGTGGGTCCCTTGTCTTAGTCTCCCTCCCCCCAGCCCCACGTGGTTATGTGGGTCCCTCGTCTTAGTCTCCCTCCCCCCAGCCCCACGTGGTTGTGTGGGTCCCTTGTCTTAGTCTCCCTCCCCCCAGCCCCACGTGGTTATGTGGGTCCCTTGTCTTAGTCTCCCTCCCCCCAGCCCCACGTGGTTATGTGGGTCCCTTGCCTTAGTCTTCCTCCCCCCAGCCCCACGTGGTTATGTGGGTCCCTTGTCTTAGTCTCCCCCCCCCCCAGCCCCACGTGGTTATGTGGGTCCCTTGTCTTAGTCTCCCTCCCTCCAGCCCCACGTGGTTATGTGGGTCCCTTGTCTTAGTCTCCTTCCCCCCAGCCCCACGTGGTTATGTGGGTCCCTTGTCTTGAGTCTCCCTCCCCCCAGCCCCACGTGGTTATGTGGGTCCCTTGTCTTAGTCTCCCTCCCCCCAGCCCCACGTGGTTATGTGGGTCCCTTGTCTTATTCTCCCTCCCTCCAGCCCCACGTGGTTGTGTGGGTCCCTTGTCTTAGTCTCCCTCTCCCCAGCCCCACGTGGTTGTGTGGGTCCCTTGTCTTAGTCTCCCTCCCCCCAGCCCCACGTGGTTATGTGGGTCCCTTGTCTTAGTCTCCTTCCCCCCAGCCCCACGTGGTTGTGTGGGTCCCTTGTCTTAGTCTCCCTCCCCCCAGCCCCACGTGGTTATGTGGGTCCCTTGTCTTAGTCTCCCTCCCCCCAGCCCCACGTGGTTATGTGGGTCCCTTGTCTTGAGTCTCCCTCCCCCCAGCCCCACGTGGTTATGTGGGTCCCTTGTCTTAGTCTCCCTCCCCCCAGCCCCACGTGGTTATGTGGGTCCCTTGTCTTAGTCTCCCTCCCCCCAGCCCCACGTGGTTATGTGGGTCCCTCGTCTTAGTCTCCCTCCCCCCAGCCCCACGTGGTTGTGTGGGTCCCTTGTCTTAGTCTCCCTCCCTCCAGCCCCACGTGGTTATGTGGGTCCCTAGTCGTCTTAGTCTCCCTCCCCCCAGCCCCACGTGGTTGTGTGGGTCCCTTGTCATAGTCTCCCTCCCCCCAGCCCCACGTGGTTATGTGGGTCCCTTGTCTTAGTCTCCCTCCCTCCAGCCCCACGTGGTTATGTGGGTCCCTAGTCGTCTTAGTCTCCCTCCCCCCAGCCCCACGTGGTTGTGTGGGTCCCTTGTCATAGTCTCCCTCCCCCCAGCCCCACGTGGTTATGTGGGTCCCTTGTCTTAGTCTCCCTCCCCCCAGCCCCACGTGGTTATGTGGGTTGTGTGTGTTTGAATCCTCAATTATCTATGATAACATGACATTTATAAAGAAATCACGGCTACGCTTTGTAGTTACGGGTGTATATATATATTTTTCTCCACACTTATGAAGGCGCATTGTGCCCATATTAGCCGCAAGACGTGATTAAGTTACTGACTTAAGTCCAAGTACTGGTCAATGGCAGCCCCTGCAGCCTGTGGAGTGACGCCGCCTTCTTTGTCCTTGCAGGCACCATCGAGAAGAACCTGGACTTGCCGATAGACACGGAGCATGCCAACCAGCTCCTGGCCGAGCACGACCTCAATGACGTCTTCAGCAAGCTGCCTGATGAGGCCTTCGATCTGTTTACGGGTATGTAGTGGGCGAGGTGACATCGGCACTGGTACTAACAGTGCACCGCCTTCTTCCCCCCCCCCCTTATCAGGTGTCATCCACCCTCTTTTCCCTTCCCCTTATCAGTTGTCATCCACCCTCTTCCCCTTCCCCTTATCAGTTGTCATCCACCCTCTTCCCCTTTCCCTTATCAGTTGTCATCCACCCTCTCCCCCTTCCCCTTATCAGGTGTCATCCACCCTCTTCCCCTTCCCCTTACCAGTTGTCATCCACCCTCTTCCCCTTCCACTTATCAGTTGTCATCCACCCTCTTCCCCTTCCCCTTATCAGTTATCATCCACCCTCTTCCCCTTCCCCTTATCAGTTGTCATCCACCCTCTCCCCCTTGCCCTTATCAGTTGTCATCCACCCTCTTCCCCTTCCCCTTATCAGTTGTCATCCACCCTCTTCCCCTTCCACTTATCAGTTGTCATCCACCCTCTCCCCCTTGCCCTTATCAGTTGTCATCCACCCTCTTCCCCTTCCCCTTATCAGTTGTCATCCACCCTCTTCCCCTTCCACTTATCAGTTGTCATCCACCCTCTCCCCCTTGCCCTTATCAGTTGTCATCCACCCTCTTCCCCTTCCCCTTATCAGTTGTCATCCACCCTCTTCCCCTTCCTCTTATCAGTTGTCATCCCCCCTCTTCCCCTTCCCCTTACCAGTTGTCATCCACCCTCTTCCCCTTCCACTTATCAGTTGTCATCCCCCCTCTTCCCCTTCCCCTTACCAGTTGTCATCCACCCTCTTCCCCTTCCACTTATCAGTTGTCATCCACCCTCTTCCCCTTCCCCTTACCAGTTGTCATCCACCCTCTTCCCCTTCCCCTTACCAGTTATCATCCACCCTCTTCCCCTTCCCCTTATCAGTTGTCATCCACCCTCTTCCCCTTCCCCTTATCAGTTGTCATCCACCCTCTTCCCCTTCCCCTTATCAGTTGTCATCCACCCTCTTCCCCTTCCACTTATCAGTTGTCATCCACCCTCTCCCCCTTCCCCTTATCAGGTGTCATCCACCCTCTTCCCCTTCCCCTTATCAGTTGTCATCCACCCTCTTCCCCTTCCCCTTATCAGTTGTCATCCACCCTCTTCCCCTTCCACTTATCAGTTGTCATCCACCCTCTCCCCCTTCCCCTTATCAGTTGTCATCCACCCTCTTCCCCTTCCTCTTATCAGTTGTCATCCCCCCTCTTCCCCTTCCCCTTATCAGGTGTCATCCACCCTCTTCCCCTTCCCCTTATCAGTTGTCATCCACCCTCTCCCCCTTCCACTTATCAGTTGTCATCCACCCTCTTCCCCTTCCACTTATCAGTTGTCATCCACCCTCTCCCCCTTCCCCTTATCAGTTGTCATCCACCCTCTCCCCCTTCCTCTTATCAGTTGTCATCCCCCCTCTTCCCCTTCCCCTTATCAGTTGTCATCCACCCTCTTCCCCTTCCCCTTATCAGTTGTCATCCACCCTCTTCCCCTTCCCCTTATCAGTTGTCATCCACCCTCTTCCCCTTCCCCTTATCAGGTGTCATCCACCCTCTTCCCCTTCCCCTTATCAGTTGTTATCCACCCTCTTCCCCTTCCCCTTCCCCTTATCAGGTGTCATCCACCCTCTTCCCCTTCCCCTTATCAGTTGTTATCCACCCTCTCCCCCTTCACCTTATCAGTTGTCATCCTTCCCCTTCCCCTTACCAGTTGTCATCCACCCTCTCCCCCTTCCCCTTATCAGTTGTCATCCACCCTCTTCCCCTTCCCCTTATCAGTTGTCATCCACCCTCTCCCCCTTCCCCTTATCAGTTATCATCCACCCTCTCCCCCTTATCATTTGTCATCCACCCTCTTCCCCTTCCCCTTATCAGTTGTCATCCACCCTCTTCCCCTTCCCCTTATCAGTTGTCATCCACCCTCTCCCCCTTATCAGTTGTCATCCACCCTCTTCCCCTTCCCCCTATCAGTTGTCATCCACCCTCTTCCCCTTCCCCTTATCAGTTGTCATCCACCCTCTCCCCCTTCCCCTTATCAGTTATCATCCACCCTCTCCCCCTTATCATTTGTCATCCACCCTCTTCCCCTTCCCCTTATCAGTTGTCATCCACCCTCTCCCCTTATCAGTTGTCATCCACCCTCTCCCCCTTATCAGTTGTCATCCACCCTCTCCCCCTTCCCCTTATCAGTTGTCATCCACCCTCTTCCCCTTCCCCTTATCAGTTGTCATCCACCCTCTCCCCCTTCCCCTTATCAGTTGTCATCCACCCTCTTCCCCTTCCCCTTATCAGTTGTCATTCACCCTCTCCCCCTTCCCCTTATCAGTTATCATCCACCCTCTCCCCCTTATCATTTGTCATCCACCCTCTTCCCCTTCCCCTTATCAGTTGTCATCCGCCCTCTCCCCTTCCCCTTATCAGTTGTCATCCACCCTCTCCCCCTTCCCCTTATCAGTTGTCATCCACCCTCTCCCCCTTCCCCTTATCAGTTGTCATCCACCCTCTTTTCTCTTATCAGTTTCATCCACCCTCTTCCCCTTCCCCTTATCAGTTATCATCCACCCTCTCCCCCTTATCATTTGTCATCCACCCTCTTCCCCTTCCCCTTATCATTTGTCATCCACCCTCTTCCCCTTCCCCTTATCAGTTGTCATCCACCCTCTCCCCTTATCAGTTGTCATCCACCCTCTCCCCCTTATCAGTTGTCGTCCACCCTCTCCCCCTTCCCCTTATCAGTTGTCATCCACCCTCTTGCCCTTCCCCTTATCAGTTGTCATCCACCCTCTCCCCCTTCCCCTTATCAGTTGTCATCCACCCTCTCCCCCTTATCAGTTGTCATCCACCCTCTCCCCTTCCCCTTATCAGTTGTCATCCACCCTCTCCCCCTTCCCCTTATCAGTTGTCATCCACCCTCTCCCCCTTCCCCTTATCAGTTGTCATCCACCCTCTTCCCCTTCCCCTTATCAGGTGTCATCCACCCTCTCCCCCTTCCCCTTATCAGTTGTCATCCACCCTCTCCCCCTTCCCCTTATCAGTTGTCATCCACCCTCTTTTCTCTTATCAGTTTCATCCACCCTCTTCCCCTTCCCCTTATCAGTTGTCATCCACCCTCTTCCCCTTCCTCTTATCAGTTGTCATCCACCCTCTACCCCTTCCCCTTATCAGTTGTCATCCACCCTCTCCCCCTTATCAGGTGTCATCCACCCTCTTCCCCTTCCCCTTATCAGTTGTCATCCACCCTCTTCCCCTTCCTCTTATCAGGTGTCATCCACCCTCTTCCCCTTCCCCTTATCAGTTGTCATCCACCCTCTCCCCCTTCCCCTTATCAGTTGTCATCCACCCTCTCCCCCTTCCCCTTATCAGTTGTCATCCACCCTCTTCCCCTTCCCCTTATCAGTTGTCATCCACCCTCTTCCCCTTCCTCTTATCAGGTGTCATCCACCCTCTTCCCCTTCCCCTTATCAGTTGTCATCCACCCTCTTCCCCTTCTCCTTATCAGTTGTCATCCACCCTCTTCCCCTTCCCCTTATCAGTTGTCATCCACCCTCTTCCCCTTCCTCTTATCAGGTGTCATCCACCCTCTTCCCCTTCCCCTTATCAGTTGTCATCCACCCTCTCCCCCTTCCCCTTATCAGTTGTCATCCACCCTCTTTTCTCTTATCAGTTGTCATCCACCCTCTCCCCCTTCCCCTTATCAGTTGTCATCCACCCTCTTCCCCTTTCCCTTATCAGGTGTCATCCACCCTCTTCCCCTTCCCCTTATCAGTTGTCATCCACCCTTTCCCCCTTATCAGTTGTCATCCACCCTCTCCCCCTTCCCCTTATCAGGTGTCATCCACCCTCTCCCCCTTCCCCTTATCAGTTGTCATCCACCCTCTTCCCCTTCCCCTTACCAGTTGTCATCCACCCTCTTCCCCTTCCCCTTATCAGTTGTCATCCACCCTCTTCCCCTTCCCCTTATCAGGTGTCATCCACCCTCTTTCCCTTCCCCTTATCAGTTGTCATCCACCCTCTTCCCCTTCCCCTTATCAGTTGTCATCCACCCTCTTCCCCTTCCCCTTATCAGTTGTCATCCACTCTCTTCCCCTTCCCCTTATCAGTTGTCATCCACCCTCTTCCCCTTCCCCTTACCAGTTGTCATCCACCCTCTCCCCCTTATCAGTTGTCATCCACCCTCTTCCCCTCCCCCTTATCAGTTGTCATCCACCCTCTTCCCCTTCCCCTTATCAGGTGTCATCCACCCTCTTCCCCTTCCCCTTATCAGTTGTCATCCACCCTCTTCCCCTTCCTCTTATCAGGTGTCATCCACCCTCTTCCCCTTCCCCTTATCAGTTGTCATCCACCCTCTCCCCCTTCCCCTTATCAGTTGTCATCCACCCTCTTTTCTCTTATCAGTTGTCATCCACCCTCTCCCCCTTCCCCTTATCAGGTGTCATCCACCCTCTCCCCCTTCCCCTTATCAGTTGTCATCCACCCTCTTCCCCTTCCCCTTACCAGTTGTCATCCACCCTCTTCCCCTTCCCCTTATCAGTTGTCATCCACCCTCTTCCCCTTCCCCTTATCAGGTGTCATCCACCCTGTTTCCCTTCCCCTTATCAGTTGTCATCCACCCTCTTCCCCTTCCCCTTATCAGTTGTCATCCACCCTCTTCCCCTTCCCCTTATCAGTTGTCATCCACCCTCTTCCCCTCCCCCTTATCAGTTGTCATCCACCCTCTTCCCCTTCCCCTTATCAGTTGTCATCCACCCTCTTCCCCTTCCCCTTACCAGTTGTCATCCACCCTCTCCCCCTTATCAGTTGTCATCCACCCTCTTCCCCTTCCCCTTATCAGTTGTCATCCACCCTCTTCCCCTCCCCCTTATCAGTTGTCATCCACCCTCTTCCCCTTCCCCTTATCAGTTGTCATCCACTCTCTTCCCCTTCCCCTTATCAGTTGTCATCCACCCTCTCCCCCTTCCCCTTATCAGGTGTCATCCACCCTCTTCCCCTTCCCCTTATCAGGTGTCATCCACCCTCTTCCCCTTTCCCTTACCAGTTGTCATCCTCCCTCTTTCCCTTATCAGTTGTCATCCACCCTCTTCCCCTTCCCCTTATCAGGTGTCATCCACCCTCTTCCCCTTCCCCTTATCAGTTGTCATCCACCCTCTTCCCCTTCCCCTTATCAGGTGTCATCCACCCTCTTCCCCTTCCCCTTATCAGGTGTCATCCACCCTCTTCCCCTTTCCCTTACCAGTTGTCATCCTCCCTCTTTCCCTTATCAGTTGTCATCCACCCTCTTCCCCTTCCCCTTATCAGGTGTCATCCACCCTCTTCCCCTTCCCCTTATCAGTTGTCCTCCACCCTCTTCCCCTTCCCCTTATCAGTTGTCATCCACCCTCTTCCCCTTCCCCTTATCAGTTGTCCTCCACCCTCTTCCCCTTCCCCTTATCAGTTGTCATCCACCCTCTTCCCCTTCCCCTTATCAGGTGTCATCCACCCTCTTCCCCTTCCCCTTATCAGTTGTCCTCCACCCTCTTCCCCTTCCCCTTATCAGTTGTCATCCACCCTCTTCCCCTTCCCCTTATCAGTTGTCATCCACCCTCTTCCCCTTCCCCTTATCAGCTGTCATCCACCCTCTTTTCTCTTATCAGTTGTCATCCACCCTCTCCCCCTTCCCCTTATCAGGTGTCATCCACCCTCTTCCCCTTTCCCTTATCAGTTGTCATCCACCCTCTTCCCCTTCCCCTTATCAGTTGTCATCCACCCTCTCCCCCTTCCCCTTATCAGGTGTCATCCACCCTCTTCCCCTTTCCCTTATCAGTTGTCATCCACCCTCTTCCCCTTCTCCTTATCAGGTGTCATCCACCCTCTTCCCCTTCCCCTTATCAGTTGTCATCCACCCTCTCCCCCTTCCCCTTATCAGGTGTCATCCACCCTCTCCCCCTTCCCCTTATCAGTTGTCATCCACCCTCTTCCCCTTCCCCTTATCAGTTGTCATCCACCCTCTTCCCCTCCCCCTTATCAGTTGTCATCCACCCTCTTCCCCTTCCCCTTATCAGTTGTCATCCACCCTCTTCCCCTCCCCCTTATCAGTTGTCATCCACCCTCTTCCCCTTCCCCTTATCAGTTGTCATCCACCCTCTTCCCCTTCCCCTTATCAGTTGTCATCCACCCTCTTCCCCTCCCCCTTATCAGTTGTCATCCACCCTCTTCCCCTTCCCCTTATCAGTTGTCATCCACCCTCTTCCCCTTCCCCTTATCAGTTGTCATCCACCCTCTTCCCCTCCCCCTTATCAGTTGTCATCCACCCTCTTCCCCTTCCCCTTACCAGTTGTCATCCACCCTCTCCCCCTTATCAGTTGTCATCCACTCTCTTCCCCTTCCCCTTATCAGTTGTCATCCACCCTCTCCCCCTTCCTCTTATCAGGTGTCATCCACCCTCTTCCCCTTCCCCTTATCAGGTGTCATCCACCCTCTTCCCCTTCCCCTTATCAGTTGTCATCCTCCCTCTTTCCCTTATCAGTTGTCATCCACCCTCTTCCCCTTCCCCTTATCAGGTGTCATCCACCCTCTTCCCCTTCCCCTTATCAGTTGTCATCCACCCTCTCCCCCTTCCCCTTATCAGTTGTCCTCCACCCTCTCCTCCTTATCAGTTGTCATCCACCCTCTTCCCCTTCCCCTTATCAGCTGTCATCCACCCTCTTTTCTCTTATCAGTTGTCATCCACCCTCCCCCCCTTCCCCTTATCAGGTGTCATCCACCCTCTTCCCCTTTCCCTTATCAGTTGTCATCCACCCTCTTCCCCTTCCCCTTATCAGTTGTCATCCACCCTCTCCCCCTTCCCCTTATCAGGTGTCATCCACCCTCTTCCCCTTTCCCTTATCAGTTGTCATCCACCCTCTTCCCCTTCTCCTTATCAGGTGTCATCCACCCTCTTCCCCTTCCCCTTATCAGTTGTCATCCACCCTCTCCCCCTTCCCCTTATCAGGTGTCATCCACCCTCTCCCCCTTCCCCTTATCAGTTGTCATCCACCCTCTTCCCCTTCCCCTTATCAGTTGTCATCCACCCTCTTCCCCTTCCCCTTATCAGTTGTCATCCACCCTCTTCCCCTTCCCCTTATCAGTTGTCATCCACCCTCTTCCCCTTCCCCTTATCAGGTGTCATCCACCCTCTTCCTCTTCCCCTTATCAGGTGTCATCCACCCTCTTCCCCTTCCCCTTATCAGTTGTCATCCACCCTCTCCCCCTTCCCCTTATCAGTTGTCATCCACCCTCTTCCCCTTTCCCTTATCAGTTGTCATCCACCCTCTTCCCCTTCCCCTTATCAGTTGTCATCCACCCTCTTCCCCTTTCCCTTATCAGTTATCATCCACCCTCTCCCCCTTCCCCTTATCAGGTGTCATCCACCCTCTTCCCCTTTCCCTTATCAGTTGTCATCCACCCTCTTCCCCTTCTCCTTATCAGGTGTCATCCACCCTCTTCCCCTTCCCCTTATCAGTTGTCATCCACCCTCTTCCCCTTCTCCTTATCAGTTGTCATCCACCCTCTTCCCCTTCTCCTTATCAGTTGTCATCCACCCTCTTCCCCTTCCCCTTATCAGTTGTCATCCACCCTTCCCCGTATCCCCTTGGATTACTTGTTTTAAACATCTTTATTTCGTTATTGTAAAACAGACAGTCTATAGCAGATTCCTCGTCCTGAGGTAGAGATCTACATTACTAGACATTACTGGCCAATGGCAGCCCCTGCAGTGTGAAAATCGCTCACGATACCACGCGTAAATGACGTGGTGTGTCGGTACGTCGACGACAATTACTTAACAATTAATTAACACGTTCTTCGTTCTGTCGTTTTGCCAGGTAAAAATGGCGAGTTCGTGCCGACCAAAGAAGAGACTGAGGCCTTCGAGGACGTGCTGGCCGAGGTCTCGCAGGCGTTGACCAGCGCCAAGGAGACTGCTGACAAGCTGCCTTCACAGCTCTCTCAACAGCTGTCTTCTCAAATGTCTCAACAGCTGCCTTCTCAACTGCCGCAACAGCTCTCTTCACAGCTGCCACAGCATCTCTCTTCACAGCTGTCACAGCAACTCTCTTCACAGCTCTCCCACCAACTCTCTTCACAGCTGTCCCAACAGCTACCTTCACAGCTCTCCCAGCAACTTTCTTCACAGCTGTCCCAACAGCTGCCTTCACAGCTATCCCACCAACTCTCGTCACAGCTGTCACAACAGCTGCCTTCTCATTCGCAGCTCTCCCAGCAGCTGTCGCAGCCCCCTCAGCTGCCGGTTCTGGGCGCTGAGAACGACGAGCTGACGAAGCAGATTGCAGACTCGATCCTCAACCAGAACCTGAGCCCCACGGGGTCGGTGAGCGACGACCTGGGCCAGGACAACATCAACGCGCTGGCGAGCAGCCTGTCGGCCAACGACTTGAAGAGCCTCTCTCAGGTGCTCAACTCGTCGCTGCTCCACCACGGCATGACCTCGGAGCTCAACCCGGTGTTCGGGTCGGGCACCAGCCAGCCGCAGCAGCAGCAGCATCCGCAACAGCCTCAAACTACTGCAAACCTCGTGAACATTCATCCGCAGGGTCAAGGTCATATGTCGTTTCAAAGTCAAGGATTAATCGGCCTCTCGCATTGTCATCCGTCGTCCGTCGTCGGCTACGTGCCAACCGCCTCGCAGGCCTCGGCCGGCCAGGTCTCCTTCGCCGCTCTCACTCACAACAACATCCAAGGTCATATGCACAACCACACTCAAGGTCACGTTCAAGGACAGACGCAGGGACACGTTCATGGTCAGACTACAACCCTAGGCGCTGTGGTACACCGGAGTGTGCCGAGTCACGTGTCTGGTCACGTGTCGGGTCACGTGTCTGGTCACGTGCCGGGTCACGTACAGGTGGCGCTGAACGTGACGCCGGAGCAGCCGCAGCTGTCGTTGGTGCACCACCGCGGGGTGACGTACAGCCAGACCCTGGGACCCCTGCAACCGGGAACCCCCCTGGTTATGACCCAGGCCCCCTCGCTGTCAGCGGCCAAGGCGCTACCACCCCACACGCTGGCGGCCAAGCTGGGCCTGCAGGCGGGCGGCCTGCTGCCCCCGGGCTTCCCGGCCGGCGTGGGGGCGGCGGGGCCGGTGGGGGTGGGGGCGGGGGCGGGTGCGCCCCACTCGCAGGCCATGGTCACCACGGGTGCCTCGGCCAGCATCACGCTGGACAGCCTGCTGCAGATGTCGGGTCTGGATACCGGCGCTGGCCCCACCGCCGTGCAACACCAGCCGGGCCTGATGGCGGGCGGCGGGGGCTTGCTTGTACCGCACCCCGCCCACCAGGGTACGCCGCACAGTAACCACGGTAACCATACGGTGGCCAGCGCGGCGGCCCCCGGCAGTCGGCCCGGACACACCCTGCCCGCCGCCCACTACGCCGCCAACGCCACGCACGTGTCCTGGGCCACGCTGGGGGTGGGGGGCACCCACCACGAGAAGATGGGCCTCCTGTCGACGCCCGCCAGGTCCTCCCCCCGGGCCACCGTCACTGCCCTGCAGCACAACGGAGTGCCCCAGTCCTGCCTGCCCCACGCCGGCGTCGCGCCCCAGTCCATCACCCTCCCTATGGGACTTAAGCTGACCTGCCCCATCCAGACGCTGCTACCGCCCGGTCTCCTAGCAACGGGACTCGGCCCGGCCCAAAACCAGCTCCTGGGATCTCCGGCCGGGATGCTGCAGCAGTCTCTGGTTGCCATAACGACCAACATGGCTGCCGCCGCCCCCGCTGAAGCGCCCCCAACCAACACGTGATCTGGCTTTTTAAAAGTCAATTATTATACTAATATAACGGGTCTTCGGCAAACAGCTTATTGAATATGTGTACGTTACATGTGGGCAAAAGTTTAATGGTTACTTGATACGTGTAGAAGGAAACGTTGAATCTCGTCGTTACCCTTTAGGTCGTTGTTATTCTGGTACGTGGCTCAGTAATTCTCTCATCACTATCATTATGTTATTTACTGTCTGGTCCTGTGGGGCGGCGCGGCACGGGTGGGTCACCCTCACCATGCTGGTCATGTGGGCGCCATATGACGTCATCAGTGACGCCATAGGGCGCCTGGCCTCACGTGTGGCAAGCCCGGCCCACAGGTTGTCCAGTTCTCCAGTCCGCGGGGCTGTCCTATAGGATTCACCAGCCTGACTTTGCTCTGTGCTACACTTTCGGAACAGATTCAGGCGTGTGAGAGGGCAGCTCTCCCATGTTGTCATAGACGTAACAGTGAGGCGGCGTCAAAGTGTTATCAAATCTCCTTGTGAACCATGTGAAAAGGACCCTACCTAAATGTTAAATATGTCTAGTCGAGGTATCGTTGTGAAGTGACCTACACTACCGGTACCGTCTCTTTGAAATGATTTCCGAGACCCACACGCTCCCCGATTGATAAACCCTAACCAGTCTCTTATAGAGTGCCCCCCCCCCCTCCCCCACCCACCTAGACACCAGATCAGACGGATGGGCTTTCATTTTCCATTTCATAGTTGTTAAACTGTTCATTTGGATAGGTTAGAATGTCGTCGTCGACCCAGTGTAACGGCGGTATAACGTGAGACACCCAGTATAACGGCGGTATAACGCCTACGCCATTGGTAGGCCGCAGACCAAGTCAAGTCCAAAGCTCGCTGTCCATGAAAAGTTTCCCGTTTTGTATTGTGTTTTCTTGTGAGTTAGGGTAATGGCGGGTTCTTCTTCGCAGTATTTCACGTCACGTGGTGTGCTTTTATGTTCAATCTAGTCAGCGCTCCAAGTTTCTGTGGCATTGGTTCGCAGTTGCTTAACGCATATTGAAATGTTTACACCATCCGGGTTCTCGGCAGCGAGGCGAGATGCTTGCGTCATAGTCTGAGGCCAGGTGATAACTGACGTCACACGCATTGCGTTAGTGTGCCATGGGCCGTCCTGGCTGGTACGCCAAGTGTAGGACTGGCACTGGGCGGTAGTGTGCCATGGGCCGTCCTGGCTGGTACGCCAAGTGTAGGACTGGCACTGGGCGGTAGTGTGCCATGGGCCGTCCTGGCTGGTACGCCAAGTGTAGGACTGGCACTGGGCGGTAGTGTGCCATGGGCCGTCCTGGCTGGTACGCCAAGTGTAGGACTGACACTGGGCGGTAGTGTGCCATGAGCCGTCCTGGCTGGTACGCCAAGTGTAGGACTGGCACTGGGCGGTAGTGTGCCATGGGCCGTCCTGGCTGGTACGCCAAGTGTAGGACTGGCACTGGGCGGTAGTGTGCCATGGGCCGTCCTGGCTGGTACGCCAAGTGTAGGACTGACACTGGGCGGTAGTGTGCCATGGGCCGTCCTGGCTGGTACGCCAAGTGTAGGACTGGCACTGGGCGGTAGTGTGCCATGGGCCGTCCTGGCTGGTACGCCAAGTGTAGGACTGGCACTGGGCGGTAGTGTGCCATGGGCCGTCCTGGCTGGTACGCCAAGTGTAGGACTGACACTGGGCGGTAGTGTGCCATGAGCCGTCCTGGCTGGTACGCCAAGTGTAGGACTGGCACTGGGCGGTAGTGTGCCATGGGCCGTCCTGGCTGGTACGCCAAGTGTAGGACTGGCACTGGGCGGTAGTGTGCCATGGGCCGTCCTGGCTGGTACGCCAAGTGTAGGACTGGCACTTGGCGGTAGTGTGCCATGGGCCGTCCTGGCTGGTACGCCAAGTGTAGGACTGACACTGGGCGGTAGTGTGCCATGAGCCGTCCTGGCTGGTACGCCAAGTGTAGGACTGGCACTGGGCGGTAGTGTGCCATGGGCCGTCCTGGCTGGTACGCCAAGTGTAGGACTGGCACTGGGCGGTAGTGTGCCATGGGCCGTCCTGGCTGGTACGCCAAGTGTAGGACTGGCACTGGGCGGTAGTGTGCCATGGGCCGTCCTGGCTGGTACGCCAAGTGTAGGACTGGCACTGGGCGGTAGTGTGCCATGGGCCGTCCTGGCTGGTACGCCAAGTGTAGGACTGACACTGGGCGGTAGTGTGCCATGGGCCGTCCTGGCTGGTACGCCAAGTGTAGGACTGGCACTGGGCGGTAGTGTGCCATGGGCCGTCCTGGCTGGTACGCCAAGTGTAGGACTGGCACTGGGCGGTAGTGTGCCATGGGCCGTCCTGGCTGGTACGCCAAGTGTAGGACTGGCACTGGGCGGTAGTGTGCCATGGGCCGTCCTGGCTGGTACGCCAAGTGTAGGACTGGCACTGGGCGGTAGTGTGCCATGGGCCGTCCTGGCTGGAACGCCAAGTGTAGAACTGGCACTGATATCGAGTGGTGACGTCATCCGCAGCTAGAGCTATCAAAGACTGTTCTCTAAACGGACTTCAGTCTGAGCTATATTTAGATTTGCCTCCTATTAGTTGCTCTCGTAAAACTCTTCTTGAATGCCTTCTGGTTAGACTGATACATAATCTGTTTTCTAATAGTACTTTATTTAGACTGTCCTCTTACCTAGTGGTTTTAACGGAGGAGTGGTGATTACTTTACAATGGATCTGTCTTTAGCGGTTATAATGTTGGTGCTATCACGATGTATAACTGGTGACCATTATAATGATGAATAGTGGATTATGTTTTGTATGTGTTGCCTCAATGAGGAGAGCTTAACGGGTTATGTGTACGTATTGCGCGGGAACACTCTCCTGTCGCCTGGAAACACTGCCGTGAGACCCACAGTCGAGTCACTGCGTCATTGGTACAGCTAACGAGATACTGGAGGATTTAATTTAGATGAGGTTCCTGGTTGAATAAGAACAGTTTGAGGTGGTGGGCTGGCTGGAGAGGTCGAAAGCTAAGCTCAACAATGTAGTTATTGTACTTGGGTTTGTGGGTCAGGCATAAGTTTGTAATATTCAGTACACTTCGACGTAAACTATCAGGGACCATATTTTTTGTTTCGTTATTCGATGTTGATCTATTCATGTCTTGTGGTTCGGTTCAGTCAGTGTTGTTGGTCTGTGAACGTGAAGAGTTTAAGGGATGTCGACTGGGTTCTTATTGGAAAGACAATTTACGCAATTGCTGTTCGTGATAAAGGCTTAAGTTCATTCGGACCCTCTTACTAATCACTTGAAAGTGACTTTGTGTAGCTTTAACTGTTATGTGTGATTATGAGTGAGTGACTTCTACGGTTAATGACCAGAACGTAGGAAGCGTTTTTATTATTAAGACTGGACACTTTGGGAGAGGGCGGCCAGTGGCTGGTCGATAGCTCAGTACCCACAGTGCCGCCAGACACCTTGACCCGCGGGTCAGCCTCCAGCCCATTCCTGCTTCATACAGCTGTTCTCGCACTTTGGCAGTCGGCGATTCCGCCTCAACACCGATCACGCGGGCCTAAGCAAGGAGCCGATCGGTACCACACCTGATGTGAGTTGAGGACCTCCTTGAGGGTTTCCCTTGGGTTGGTCCCAGCGAGCTCGCCATGCGGGATAGGGAACCAAGTTACCGGGGTCGGCTGCTACAAACTGTACTGCATTTCTTCAACGAAAAACTCGTTATTGTGATTATACGCAACACAGATTGGAAAGTATTTTACGAAACCTGGCTGGGTGTTATGACACGGATGGTCTATGGAAACCGCTACATGTTGACTACACTGCCTGCCGGTCGAAGCCTAGATGTCGCAATTCTTCAATATACGATACAAAACATAATTATTTTACTATATATGATAAACTGTGGCATAGCTAGGATAGCTGGCTCACAGATTTTAACCGTGTCTTTGGTGTTTAGCAACTGGGTATAGTTATGTGGGAGACATTTTAGTCTGCCGCAGAATGTATCCGACAGTTGAGTTTTTATTGGCTTTCCCAGGTTTCCTCAGAAACAGTCAACCATGAAGGTGTGTAACTTGCTATCTGGACGTCTTTCCGTTTGCGCATGGCAAGGTCCTATAGATGTGAGTATGTATTATAGCATTAAGTTAACACAATACTGTTTGTGAATGTATATTTAAATATATTCCCTTCGTCACAGGCAGCAGACTTGTTGTAAAATGGCCTCTTTTTCCTTGTATCATGTCAAGATTCTTGTACCATGGATGAAATCTGTATCTAGTGTTGAAATAAATCATTAAATGTTTTTGTTTGAGAGCGATACACTTGGTTGTCTTCTTCCCATGTGAACTGAAGCATCCTGCTGGGCGCCATGTCTGTCTGCCCCGCACGGTATCAATATTGTTACCAAATGGCTAACTATATGGCAGCAAAAGTCCTTGGTTAACTACGAAATGGCTCACTAGAAGGCAGCACAATCTTTGTAGTGGTTCTGGTGGGAAAGTGGCCTTCTTGTGTAGTACGTCATTAACATTTGCATATTACAGCTTTTATTTTATCTTTTGACATGTGATGACACCTCTATTTCTCATGGAGTTAACATTTACACAGTCAGGCTATGTGTCCAGAACGCTTTTTAAAAATATTCCGAAAATATATGTGAAAAATTGCTTACTGAACAGCTTACAATTTCCAATTTCAACGGTTTGTGGTAAAGCAGCAGCCATTGTGACTCCTCTATATAATAGTAGTAGTGTAAGAAGCTGATGATGAAGTTAATAAGAGAATGATAATTCACTAATTTAACATATAAATATCCAAGAAAGCGTATGTTATCATGTTTATTCAATTCTCACTGCATTGTTCTCGGGGGACAAGATTTGCACTCCGGTATCGGGAGGATCCTCACCAGCTCACGGCCCCCTACCGGCAAGGTAGCGGAAGAGGAGAGTGGTAGCCCCACAGCCGCCATCGAGGGGACGACTTACATCAGTACTAAACACACTGTAACATGTACGCAATCACTTCCTTTCATTCCACATCACTCTTCCACGACGAAACAAGAGTCTATTATACAGTAGCCCTTAATATGTTGGTGTCTCTGCCGCACTCTGCTCCCGTCGCCCTTAATATGTTGGTGTCTCTGCCGCACTCTGCTCCCGTCGCCTTTAATATGTTGGTGTCTCTGCCGCACTCTGCTCCCGTCGCCCTTAATATGTTGGTGTCTCTGCCGCACTCTGCTCCCGTCGCCCTTAATATGTTGGTGTCTCTGCCGCACTCTGCTCCCGTAGCCCTTAATATTTTGGTGTCTCTGCCGCACTCTGCTCCCGTAGTAACTCTGATTCACGAATTTGTTGTTCCTCAGACACTTTACTTTCCAGCTGTCTCCTGTATTCTTCTGCCCTCTGGGGACGAGAGTCTGCAACGACAACACGGCCACCATCACGTCTCAATCCCATTGAAAAGGCACTCCCTGGTGTCAGGGTACAACCGACCTGTAGTCTATAAACTACAGTACAAAGGCACTCCCTGGTGTCAGGGTACAACCGACCTGTAGTCTATAAACTACAGTACAAAGGCACTCCCTGGTGTCAGGGTACAGCCGACCTGTAGTCTATAAACTACAGTACAAAGGCACTCCCTGGTGTCAGGGTACAACCGACCTGTAGTCTATAAACTACAGTACAAAGGCACTCCCTGGTGTCGGGGTACAGCCGACCTGTGGTCTATAAACTACAGTACAAAGGCATTCCCTGGTGTCAGGGTACATCCGACCTGTAGTCTATAAACTACAGTATAAAGGCACTCCCTGGTGTCAGGGTACAGCCGACCTGTAGTCTATAAACTACAGTACAAAGGCACTCCCTGGTGTCGGGGTACAGCCGACCTGTGGTCTATAAACTACAGTACAAAGGCATTCCCTGGTGTCAGGGTACAGCCGACCTGTAGTCTATAAACTACAGTATAAAGGCACTCCCTGGTGTCAGGGTACAGCCGACCTGTAGTCTATAAACTACAGTACAAAGGCATTCCCTGGTGTCAGGGTACAGCCGACCTGTAGTCTATAAACTACAGTATAAAGGCACTCCCTGGTGTCAGGGTACAGCCGACCTGTAGTCTATAAACTACAGTACAAAGGCATTCCCTGGTGTCAGGGTACAGCCGACCTGTAGTCTATAAACTACAGTATAAAGGCACTCCCTGGTGTCAGGGTACAGCCGACCTGTAGTCTATAAACTACAGTACAAAGGCACTCCCTGGTGTCGGGGTACAGCCGACCTGTGGTCTATAAACTACAGTACGAAGGCACTCCCTGGTGTCAGGGTACAGCCGACCTGTAGTCTATAAACTACAGTACAAAGGCACTCCCTGGTGTCAGGGTACAGCCGACCTGTAGTCTATAAACTACAGTACAAAGGCATTCCCTGGTGTCAGGGTACAGCCGACCTGTAGTCTATAAACTACAGTACAAAGGCACTCCCTGGTGTCGGGGTACAGCCGACCTGTGGTCTATAAACTACAGTACGAAGGCACTCCCTGGTGTCAGGGTACAGCCGACCTGTAGTCTATAAACTACAGTACAAAGGCATTCCCTAGTGTCAGGGTACAGCCGACCTGTGGTCTATAAACTACAGTATAAAGGCACTCCCTGGTGTCAGGGTACAACCGACCTGTAGTCTATAAACTACAGTACAAAGGTATTCCCTGGTGTCGGGGTACAGCCGACCTGTAGTCTATAAACTACAGTACAAAGGCACTCCATGGTGTCAGGGTACAGCCGACCTGTGGTCTATAAACTACAGTACAAAGGCACTCCCTGGTGTCAGGGTACAGCCGACCTGTGGTCTATAAACTACAGTACAAAGGCACTCCCTGGTGTCAGGGTACAACCGACCTGTGGTCTGTAAACTACAGTACAAAGGCACTCCCTGGTGTCAGGGTACAGCCGACCTGTAGTCTATAAACTACAGTACAAAGGCACTCCCTGGTGTCAGGGTACAACCGACCTGTAGTTTATAAACTACAGTACAAAGGCACTCCCTGGTGTCAGGGTACAACCGACCTGTGGTCTATAAACTACAGTACGAAGGCACACCCTGGTGTCAAGGTACAGCCGACCTATAGTCTATAAACTACAGTACGAAGGCACTCCCTGGTGTCAGGGTACAGGCGACCTGTAGTTTATAAACTACAGTACAAAGGCATTCCCTGGTGTCAGGGTACAGCCGACCTGTAGTCTATAAACTACAGTACAAAGGCACTCCCTGGTGTCAGGGTACAGCCGACCTGTAGTCTATAAACTACAGTACAAAGGCACTCCCTGGTGTCAGGGTACAGCCGACCTGTAGTCTATAAACTACAGTACAAAGGCACTCCCTGGTGTCAGGGTACAGCCGACCTGTAGTCTATAAACTACAGTACAAAGGCACTCCCTGGTGTCAGGGTACAGCCGACCTGTAGTCTATAAACTACAGTACAAAGGCACTCCCTGGTGTCAGGGTACAGCCAACCTGTAGTCTATAAACTACAGTACAAAGGCACTCCCTGGTGTCTGGGTACAGCCGACCTGTGGTCTATAAACTACAGTACAAAGGCACTCCCTGGTGTCAGGGTACAGCCGACCTGTAGTCTATAAACTACAGTACAAAGGCACTCCCTGGTGTCAGGGTACAGCCAACCTGTAGTCTATAAACTACAGTACAA
Source organism: Arenicola marina (assembly GCA_964019135.1). NCBI lineage: Eukaryota > Metazoa > Annelida > Polychaeta > Arenicolidae > Arenicola > Arenicola marina. The sequence continues at coordinate 35,223,429 of OZ025263.1, read as the reverse complement.
AGGCACTCCCTGGTGTCAGGGTACAGCCAACCTGTAGTCTATAAACTACAGTACAAAGGCACTCCCTGGTGTCTGGGTACAGCCGACCTGTGGTCTATAAACTACAGTACAAAAGCACTCCCTGGTGTCTGGGTACAGCCGACCTGTGGTCTATAAACTACAGTACAAAGGCACTCCCTGGTTTCAGGGTACAGCCGACCTGTGGTCTATAAACTACAGTATAAAGGTATTCCCTGGTGTCGGGGTACAGCCGACCTGTAGTCTATAAACTACAGTACAAAGGCACTCCCTGGTGTCAGGGTACAACCGACCTGTAGTCTATAAACTACAGTACAAAGGTATTCCCTGGTGTCGGGGTACAGCCGACCTGTAGTCTATAAACTACAGTACAAAGGCACTCCATGGTGTCAGGGTACAGCCGACCTGTGGTCTATAAACTACAGTACAAAGGCACTCCCTGGTGTCAGGGCACAACCGACCTATGGTCTATAAACTACAGTACAAAGGCACTCCCTGGTGTCAGGGTACAGCCGACCTGTAGTCTATAAACTACAGTACAAAGGCACTCCCTGGTGTCAGGGTACAGCCGACCTGTAGTCTATAAACTACAGTACAAAGGCACTCCCTGGTGTCAGGGTACAGCCGACCTGTAGTCTATAAACTACAGTACAAAGGCACTCCCTGGTGTCAGGGTACAGCCAACCTGTAGTCTATAAACTACAGTACAAAGGCACTCCCTGGTGTCTGGGTACAGCCGACCTGTGGTCTATAAACTACAGTACAAAGGCACTCCCTGGTGTCAGGGTACAGCCGACCTGTAGTCTATAAACTACAGTACAAAGGCACTCCCTGGTGTCAGGGTACAGCCAACCTGTAGTCTATAAACTACAGTACAAAGGCACTCCCTGGTGTCAGGGTACAGCCAACCTGTAGTCTATAAACTACAGTACAAAGGCACTCCCTGGTGTCTGGGTACAGCCGACCTGTGGTCTATAAACTACAGTACAAAAGCACTCCCTGGTGTCTGGGTACAGCCGACCTGTGGTCTATAAACTACAGTACAAAGGCACTCCCTGGTTTCAGGGTACAGCCGACCTGTGGTCTATAAACTACAGTATAAAGGTATTCCCTGGTGTCGGGGTACAGCCGACCTGTAGTCTATAAACTACAGTACAAAGGCACTCCCTGGTGTCAGGGTACAACCGACCTGTAGTCTATAAACTACAGTACAAAGGTATTCCCTGGTGTCGGGGTACAGCCGACCTGTAGTCTATAAACTACAGTACAAAGGCACTCCATGGTGTCAGGGTACAGCCGACCTGTGGTCTATAAACTACAGTACAAAGGCACTCCCTGGTGTCAGGGCACAACCGACCTATGGTCTATAAACTACAGTACAAAGGCATTCCCTGGTGTCAGGGTACAACCGACCTATGGTCTATAAACTACAGTACAAAGGCATTCCCTGGTGTCAGGGTACAACCGACCTGTGGTCTATAAACTACAGTACAAAGGCACTCCCTGGTGTCAGGGTACAACCGACCTGTGGTCTGTAAACTACAGTACAAAGGCACTCCCTGGTGTCAGGGTACAGCCGACCTGTAGTCTATAAACTACAGTACAAAGGCACTCCCTGGTGTCAGGGTACAACCGACCTGTAGTTTATAAACTACAGTACAAAGGCACTCCCTGGTGTCAGGGTACAACCGACCTGTGGTCTATAAACTACAGTACGAAGGCACACCCTGGTGTCAAGGTACAGCCGACCTGTAGTCTATAAACTACAGTACGAAGGCACTCCCTGGTGTCAGGGTACAGGCGACCTGTAGTTTATAAACTACAGTACAAAAGCATTCCCTGGTGTCAGGGTACAGCCGACCTGTAGTCTATAAACTACAGTACAAAGGCACTCCCTGGTGTCAGGGTACAGCCGACCTGTAGTCTATAAACTACAGTACAAAGGCACTCCCTGGTGTCAGGGTACAGCCGACCTGTAGTCTATAAACTACAGTACAAAGGCACTCCCTGGTGTCAGGGTACAGCCGACCTGTAGTCTATAAACTACAGTACAAAGGCACCCCCTGGTGTCAGGGTACAGCCGACCTGTAGTCTATAAACTACAGTACAAAGGCACTCCCTGGTGTCTGGGTACAGCCGACCTGTAGTCTATAAACTACAGTACAAAGGCACTCCCTGGTGTCAGGGTACAGCCGACCTGTAGTCTATAAACTACAGTACAAAGGCACTCCCTGGTGTCTGGGTACAGCCGACCTGTAGTCTATAAACTACAGTACAAAGGCACTCCCTGGTGTCAGGGTACAGCCGACCTGTAGTCTATAAACTACAGTACAAAGGCACCCCCTGGTGTCAGGGTACAGCCGACCTGTAGTCTATAAACTACAGTACAAAGGCACTCCCTGGTGTCTGGGTACAGCCGACCTGTAGTCTATAAACTACAGTACAAAGGCATTCCCTGGTGTCAGGGTACAGCCGACCTGTAGTCTATAAACTACAGTACAAAGGCACTCCCTGGTGTCAGGGTACAGCCAACCTGTAGTCTATAAACTACAGTACAAAGGCACTCCCTGGTGTCTGGGTACAGCCGACCTGTGGTCTATAAACTACAGTACAAAAGCACTCCCTGGTGTCTGGGTACAGCCGACCTGTGGTCTATAAACTACAGTACAAAGGCATTCCCTAGTGTCAGGGTACAGCCGACCTGTAGTCTATAAACTACAGTATAAAGGCATTCCCTGGTGTCAGGGTACAGCCGACCTGTAGTCTATAAACTACAGTACAAAGGCATTCCCTAGCGTCAGGGTAGATCCAATGTAAAGTCCAGGTACTCTACAAGTACAACATTAACAGTATTAAACTTCTGTTATTCAGGATAACAATTCCTCATATTTTTCCATCTATTGTGTATTTAGATTTTTACACATGTGAAGACTGATTTGGACTAGAACAAAAAGGGTAATCTGCCAATATACGGTCAGCTGGGTACTTACATGTCACCCACATGTATCCCTTGAACCCCAGCCATGCAGTACCTACAGCTGTGAAGCCAATCAGTACTGAGACCACTGATCGGTGTAGACTGTCATATAAGCGGTTTTTACTTATACGCAGCATCTGAAAAGTAAACCTTGGTATAAAACCCATATTTTTACAAGGAGTATAAGACTTACCGTCATTTACGTATGTTTTGGAACACCAAAAATGTCCCTATGTTTTGGAACACCCCCAATTTTGGAAAAAATAATTATTTTTTGTGGCTGTATGTTTTAGTACACCACAGACGGTGGGTAATTTTTTTGTATCAATGTTTTAGTACACCACAGACGGTGGGTAATTTTTTTGTATCAATGTTTTAGTACACCCTAATTTTCCGGAAATAGATCTATTTACTTAGGTCGCGGCTGTGAAGATATCTGACCTATAACATTGAAATCGGTCTCAATAGGGCAATAGGGGAGTATCAACCTCCGATCCAGCACCCTCCTAACTTTTAGGCATCAGTTCCCACACTTACCGCCCATCCAATATCACTTAAGCTACTCAAATGGGTAATATTGTAAAGGAGTTGTGTACGTTTCGGGGCATATCAAATGTCAGTCAAAACTCGCGGTGGTACCTGCGCGTTCATTGTATATATGTCTGCGCTGCCTGACTGACCGCCTCTCCCTGCACCCCCTTCCACCCCCCTCCCCCTGACTTGCATACATTGTTTTATTTCTGCGCTGCCTGACTGCTCTGTTTGCACCACCCTCCACTCCTACCTAGCCATGTAACGCACATTTCTCCGCTTCTCTTCTCTCCATCAGAGCTGGTTGACTGAAAGTAATCCCCATTCCAACCACTGCCCACCCCACCCCCGTCGTCAATGGAGGGCTATTCCTCTCAGCTCGCCAAGTGCCTGCAGTAACAAAGAGGCTAGTTCGTGACACCTCCCCCCTCCCCCTCCTTCTCGACCAATCCCTTTACACTCGTGCTAGGCTTTGTTTGACAGGAAGCAAGGAAGCCAAATACTGTGTGCTGACCTTACCCCACCCTGCCCCTTACACGCATCCTGTGGTGGCTACGGCTACAGAAGCTTAAGCTGACTGACCGTACAAGCCCCCTACCCTTTACCACCCACCCCCCGCCCCACCCCACTTTTTTTTTGACTGTATGTTTTGGAACACCCAGGCTTGTAATTATTTTTCAGGTGTTCCAAAACATACGTAAATGACAGTAGTTTTGAAGAAAACAAATTAAGCTAATCAAATGAAAATGCCAACTAACAAGTATGTGTAGTTGTTGCCTCTGCAAGAACAATCACTGGTACTGTATAGAGACGGAGGAAGGGGGGGGGGGTAAGGGGCCTGTATATGCCCCCCCCCCCCCCTCCGTCGCTTTATGGTGCCAGTGTTGACGATAAACTGACAGCTCCCAAGCCAACGACAACATTTCAAGTGACCCTTTTATCGCTCAGACGTTTGCCAGTTAAACTAAGGTCATGGTTGGCACGTTTGGCTAAGATACCATTCAATTTGCACGTTTATGCTTGAATGTCTTCTTATCACAAAGTATTTGAGTAATATTAACTCCAAAAGCATTGTCAACTCTGTACAAAGACGAATAGGCCTAGACTCTACCTTAAAAACAGTGTATTGACCTGCAAGAGTCACTCAAAGTTACGGAAACATGCAAAATGCGGTATGCTGTCGTGCAGCTCTCCACTCCCCTCTTTCGCTAGAGGTCGCCCCTTTTCTCAACAGTTAAATTGTACATGGACATAATTTTACGGTGCGATTTTTGAAATAGTCTTGTTCGCGAGTCAGAACGATGCTATCATGCTGTACGCTAGACAAGCTACAGAATAATTATCTGTGTACTCCCCTAGTGTGTATTTATGCTAAATATTTACCCCTACAGGTATTCTACAATGGATGTTTAGACATTTTGTTATCCCGACAATCGTTATCTTGGACACCCTGCAGTGTTAATTGGTCCCCTGTTTGTTTGATTTTCTTTGCCTTAATTAATCTTCTATATTTACTACAGTAGCGACGCACTTTGGATGAGAGAAGGTGTGTGTGGGCCATGTATTCCTCGATGGGAGGCGGGGAGGGGGGGGGGGCACTAGGGGTAAAATTGGTATCATTATCGTACAGACAAAACGCGGGACAGGGTATGTGTTCACGGCTGGGCGTATGCCCATAAGTCAACCAGTGGAAGGTAAGGCGCAAAAGGTGTTTTGTGTTCACTGTGGCCGGGCATTGTGCCAGATAAGAAACATAAGATAGATATCTATTGCCTGGAAGCTGATGTTGTTGTCTATTATCGGCTGAGTAGGGGTGTAGCCCAGGACATGTTTTAGACGTTTGGGTATGTTTTACATGCGGTAGACCCATCGATTAGGGCAGGTCATGTACAACGATGATACAATTGGACATATAGAGGGTGGCCCCCCAGTGAGATAATTGCGTACCCCATGCCCAGTGCTAGGTTTGTTCAGACAGCAACCGTTCTGGGCATGCCCCTTACAATAGTGTGAAAGAAAGGGCCTTACCGCCCCGCCTCCGGCCTTTGTTACCTCCATGCAATACATGCGCAGATCCACGATATCGTCAACTGTGGGCGAGCAGGGTTGGGTGGGGTGGGGGTTTGGGGGCTGGGGTGGGTAGGGTGAGAATCTAAAGTATAGGAACAATCTCGTTTTAAATGTTATAGTATTGCAGCACGAGCCGTCAATACATTGTTTTTTTTTTTCCGTTTTTTGTATTTACGCCTATACCTACCTCATTGTAAGCCTCCGCGGCGGCAACTAATAAATCAGTCGATATATTTCTTATATTTTGAGAGGACTGAATTTGAATATTAAATAACCGTGAATCTGGAAATCGCCAATTGATATCATGCATCCGCCCTTCCTTTGTATGTGTGAGAGGTCCCCCTTTTAATTCGTCATGACCTGGGAATAAAAAAATATATTCTTCGTGATCTGGGAGCACGACCCTCACCCCACCTCCCCACTATATGGATCTATATGAGCAATTTTATCCGAATCGAAGTGACAATGTTTGCGTAGGCCCTATTTGTGTCTAGCTCCTTGAGCAATTTTTAAAACTAAACTGAACATGCGCGTTTCCTAGTTTTCCTGTACATGTACTAGAATAGACGCCACGCAGGCGAGGGGATTCTGTATTTTTCTCTTCCTACCAGGGAGACATGATTTTCAGATGGGCACATCGAGACAATTTTAAATTTCTGCTACGAGGACTGAGAGAAAAAAGGCGAAAAAAGGGGTCACTTGGGCGGCACATATGTATATACCTAACGATATGTAGTGCCCCCCCCCCCCATATAGGTTTGCTGCTGTTTTTTTGTACATAAAATCAATTTAAAATGAAACAGCTGGCGAAGGCTGCTCGGTCACATCGTTCCACCCTTCGCTCCCGGTCACATGATATCGCCACTCGTTACGGTCAGAAAATGACGTCATTATTTATGACGCGTATCCAACGAAGATTATAAATGTAATAATGTAATAAATGTAATAATAATTTGCTTATCATCCCAGAATGACGTCATAAGATTACGTCATCACAGCAACGAGCGGCGAGATCCTGTGCCTGCGGGATTGTGCGCAATGTCCTGTATCATAATGGCACCGTGCGAACACATATGGAGCGGAGAGCTAGCTGGGGTCTCAATCCCAGGATATACCGTTTATTCACTTCATTTCACTTCAATTCTTTATTGGTCTACGTCATGTAAGTACACGCGTCTTGCCATGTAACAAAAAACACATAGAAAGAGAAAACTGTGCAAAACGTATTCACACACGTAGTTTCATGGCTACGTCGATACATTTACCGACTAGTGCCGCAGGGTGATCGCTTGACAGCAGGTCATTAGAGCCTTTTCGTCCCTCCCCACTATAAGATAACCCCAACCCCATAAATTCGGCTTTAAGCATTTTTCTCTGACTAGAGAATTTTTCGCAATGTAAAATGAAATGAATCTCCTCTTCCACACTCCCCGAGGTGCACTGTTGAAGATTCATTCTTCCTTTTGCTTCTAAACATCATGAAAGCTCAATTTTCCCTTTTTCAATTTTCTGTTTCAAATAGGTAAGCAGAAAAGTGTTTCGGCAATTCCTTTTCCCATTACCGTTTAGAAACATGAAAAAGCCAAAAAGGTAAAAGTCATCAGAAACCGTTTGTTCTTTCTGAAAGGAGCAACATGAAAGTGGGTAACACCAGCGCGATACCTTTTACCCTTTTGTAAAGTACAAAACGGAAATAGGTAACGTGCACGATAACGTTTTATCCTTTTCGCGAACTTCAAGCGAAAATGAGTAACACTCGAGCGAATCTGTTTCGAGCTCCGGTCTATGGCTCTTGGCTGCGGGATTAGGCTCCGGGATATGGCTCCTGGCATTGGACTATGGCTCCGGGCCTTGGGCTATGGCTCAGGGCTGTGACAAGAACGCGAGGGCGAGATCGCGGGAACGCGAGGGAAAGATCGCGGGAACGCGAGGGCAAGATCGCGAGAACGCGAGGGCGAGATCGCGAGGGAAAGATTGCGAGAACGCGAGGGCGAGATCGCGAGAACGCGAGGGCGAGATCGCGAGAACGCGAGGGCGAGATCGCGAGGGCGAGATCGCGGAAACGCGAGGGCGAGATCGCGAGAACGCGAGGGCAAGATAGCGAGAACGCGAGGGCGAGATCGCGAGGGCGAGATCGCGAGAACGCGAGGGCGAGAACGCGAGGGCGAGATCGCGAGAACGCGAGGGCGAGATCGCGAGGGCGAGATCGCAGAAACGCGAGGGCGAGATCGCGAGAACGCGAGGGCAAGATAGCGAGAACGCGAGGGCGAGATCGCGAGGGCGAGATCGCGAGAACGCGAGGGCGAGAACGCGAGGGCGAGATCGCCGGGGCGAGATCGCGAGAACGCGAGGGCGAGATCGCCGGGGCGAGATCGCGAGAACGCGAGGGCGAGATCGTGATGGCAAGATCGCGATGGCGAGATGGCGAGGGCGAGAACGCGAGGGCGAGATCGCGATGGCGAGATCGCGATGGCGAAATCGTGATGGCGAGATTGCGATGGCGAGATCGCGATGGCGAGATGGCGAGGGCGTCGGGCGTCGGGCTGTGGCTCTCGGTGCTGGGCTCTGGCCCTTGGCACTGGGCTATGGCTCCGGACGTTGGGCTATGGCTCAGGGCTGTAGATCTGAGAACGCGAGGGCGAGATCGCGGGAACGCGAGGGCAAGATCGCGGGAACGCGAGGGCAAGATCGCGAGAACGCGAAGGCGAGATCGCAGGAACGCGAGGGCGAGATCGTGATGGCGAGATCGCGAGGGAAAAATCGCGAGGGCGAGATCGTGAGGGCGAGATCGCGAGGGCGAGATCGCGAGATCGCGAGGGCGAGATCGTGATGGCGAGATCGCGATGGCGAGGGCGAGGGCGAGAACGCGAGGGCGAAATCGTGATGGCGAGATCCTGTTGGCGAGGGCAAGAACGCGAGATTGTGAGGGCGATATCGCAAGATCACTAGCATGCGAGGGCTCGCGCTCTTGCCCTCGCGATCTCGCCCTCGCGATCTCGCATTCTGGCCCTAGCGTTATCGGCCTCGCCTTCTCGATTTCAGCGCGGGGCACGGAGCCATAGTCCACAGCCCGACGCCCAGAGACATAGCCCGGCACCGAGAGCCACAGCCCGACGCCCAGAGCCATAGCCCGGCACCGAGAGCCACAGCCCGACGCCCAGCCATAGCCCGGCACCGAGAGCCACAGCCCAACGCCCAGCCATAGCCCGGCACCGAGAGCCACAGCCCGACGCCCAGAGACATAGCCCGGCACCGAGAGCCACAGCCCGACGCCCAGAGCCATAGCCCGGCACCGAGAGCCACAGCCCGACGCCCAGATTCATAGCCCGGCACCGAGAGCCACAGCCCGACGCCCAGCCATAGCCCGGCACCGAGAGCCACAGCCCGACGCCCAGCCATAGCCCGGCACCGAGAGCCACAGCCCGACGCCCAGAGTCATAGCCCGGCACCGAGAGCCACAGCCCCCGACGCTAAAACCACTGATCTGGCTCCATGCATACCAAAAATATGTCATCCGTTTTTTTATGACAAGCCGACCCCCGACATTCGGTGCTCGGCCCACCATTCTACTCACCATTCAGTGATATCTAGCAAGCTGCGGAACAGTTTACAAGGAGAGGTGATTGTGAAGTCAGAGCTGTCTATCTGCAAGGCGCTCGGTATGACCAGCCATTCAGGTTCATCATCTAAGTAGGGATACTAGGTAACAAAAATTCTTCAGTTAAAAAAGTTGCCTGGTAAAATGTGGAAGAGCGGCCACTTGTGGAAGCGAAGAGCGTGCTTGTCGGCAGTATCCGCGCAAGGTCCGGTGATATAATCTCTTATATGTATGGGGGTCATAAGCGAATTGTGGAGACGTGATTCATATGCAGACAGAACCACAATGTTCAGCTTACCTTACCAAATTATGTATGATATAACCTTTTGCTAACAGCAGGTGGCAATATGTAATCATTCAGCTATGGAATGTCCTCTGGCCTGGGGACACATTATAGGCAGTCAGAAGCTAATTTACCATTTACGATTTAAAGTGCGCAACGAGTGAGTGAAAGAGTAAAGCGTACTTTACAAAAGAGAAAAAAAGTGAGTTTACTTTTAACATAGTCTTTATGAAGTGGCCATTACATCGCTTTATGGAGTTGTCATTACATCGCTTTATGGAGTGGTCATTACAGCGTTATATGGAGTGGTCATTACATCGCTTTATGAAGTGGTCATTACATCGCTTTATGAAGTGATCATTACATCGCTTTATGAAGTTGTTATTACATCGCTTTATGAAGTGGTCATTATATCGCTTTATGAAGCGGCCATTACAGCGCCTTATGAAGTGGCCATTACAGCGCCTTATGAAGTGGCCATTACAGCGCCCATACAACATTCATGGTACATTTGGTAAGATAAACGTAATACCCGACGTCCAGATATATTTGTCTGAGGCCGAGTACCAAGCTGAATGTAGTGGCATTACAATCAGCGTTAAGATCGCTTGCTACGATTACGCCTCAGATGACTATGGTGAACGTGCTCAAATCAGTAATATGTCACACTCCTCTACACTCCACCCGGTCACACCTTAACTAATTGCCTAGCTGACGGTCAGACGTGCTAACTACTTTCATTACCGATTTCTCAACACGGTCGTCGGTGACGTTTTTTGTGCAAGGAAGTATAATTGATATGACGCCGTCCACAGTCCAAGACCTGAGCACGTGGGTTTTTCTCATTCGACCTAGCAGATAGGTAAGCACTCGCACTCTACCCGGGGGTCGTGGGGGGGGGGGGCGTGGGAGGCGGGGGCTAGCTCGAGAAGCGTCGATCCGGGGCTGACTTTGGGTCGTGTCGGGGGGTAGACGGGGATATTGTCGGGGTAATGATGACAGGGTATCAGACCACCACGAACTGGCTGTTATAGTACTCACTCCCATCCCCGGTGTTGGTGACAATTAACCTGAGTAGCGGGCTATCCACCCGGTGAGATCTCTTCATGTACGTTGTCTCAGTGGTCCAAGTATTAGAAGCTTTACATTTACTCTTTACATGACTTTTCATTGCTATTGTCTTTAGTCATTATTCAATGCTTGCGATGCTGGGCAGACAGACACATGGGCGCCACGTGCCTTGCCAAGAAGACAAGAGGGGCGGCACCTACACCCAGTAAATACCTCCCGCGGTGCCACTATCAACATGCACCCAGTAAATACGTCCCGCGGTGCCACTATCGACATACACCCAGTAAATACCTCCCGCGGTGCCACTATCAACAAACTAGGTCATTGTTATCTTAGTTACTCATACAGAACAACAAGTTGGCTTTTTGAAAGACCTGAAATGGATCTGGAAATGATATATTTTAGTCCTAATTGCATAAGTACAAATACGTGCAATAAATATTGCAAGGGATCTTTTATGCCAGAAAGACGCGAGAAAATATGACTTTCTTGTTTATTAAGTCATCAAAAATACGAAATGTTGCCCTATAACGTGAAGAAAAAATAATGCAAACATTTTCTTTAACAGCTGGTACTTACAATATCAGACAATGTGTGCAGTACGAATAATTTTGAAGGTATATATGCGTAAATTACTGTATGCTGTACGCGTATATCCGTCATATAAAATACGTATTGCCCCACCCCACACAACGCCCCCCCCCCCGCCCCTCCCGGACCAAAATCAATATCTTGAAAGAAATTGTAACCGTAAGCAATGCAACTTTTGTGAGGTTACCCGATCATGTGTTCATAGCTCTGTGTGTATAATTTTACAATACAATAGGCGTTATATTACTAATATATTATGCGCGGTTACCAAATTATCACCTAATTTAATTCACACCCCAATTATCTTACCGTGGTCTGGCCCTTTTATTTGCAGCGAACTTTAACTAGCTTTCATATAGTTGTATACTCTCGGCAAAATCCTTTATTAAAACAAAACTTCATGTGTTCAATGTTGAATGGTTTTCCTTAACGATTTTGGCAAGGCCCTATTGGCCACTAAATATTTAGCCTTAGCCCTGACATCACGCTGACATCTGACATCTTGTTACAGTTAGATTTGACGAGGCTTAATGAAGACACGCCCTTCAAGAGGCAGGTAAGTGCCTCACGCGGATTGTCACATATAAACCGCCACACCAACCAGTTTTTTCTTTATGCCTGATCCAACGACGACCGTTGTACGTGCTCGGCGTGTTATCTGCGCCGCCTCCCCTCGGCCCATATATATACACGGCGTGAACCCTCCACTCTTCACAACACAGGTTTTTCCTCGTTCTTTGCCTGTTGGAGGAGCGCGAGGCAACCCTGGTCCGTAGTAGTAGTGCGCCAGGAAGCGTCCATCCGCCCTGAGAACAGCGAAGCCTAAATCAACAGGAAACGACAAAATTGACTTTTCGGGCACTGGAGAGTGGAATGAGTTGAGGTGAAGCGGCGGAATAGGGAAGAGAGTAAACACCTTTCGCACCTCAGCAGGCTCATTATCCTCATTGATACATTTCGTTGGGTCGGGCTGACAGAGGCCTGGCCAATTAGCTGAAACCAGCGGAAAGGACACACTCAGAAAGGACATATTTCGGAAATAGCTATGGCTGTTGTTACGTAACACGGTAAGCCCTGTTTATTTCCCGTTCCCGACGCCATTTGTATTCAATGAAAATCAACTAAATTTGCTGACCTTCTAGTTGAAACCTAATTTTTGTTACACCGTGAGATACTGGAAGTAGTCCGGGCAACATAGTGATACACTCAAAACAAACTGCAATCCTAGTCAAACTTGTTTTTTCAGGTATCTAGGAGTGACCTTTCTAAAATCTAACAAAATCTGTTAATTGGAACATACTTTTATGGTGAAGCAACGTATTTTTACTTGAAGCTTTAAGCGAAAGGGCAGGGAGGCGAGGCAGTTGAGACCCGCACTGCGAATTGTGACCCACATGCTCATATTTCCTATGTGCGTGATAGAGGGTTATTAATTTATCTACAAAAAACAAGAGACACAGAAAAAATACTTTGTATATTAAAGTTTCTACGAAATATTAAATTAGGAACCTCTCCTGTTTTCCGGCTGTCGATTGACACAGTGTAGTTGCATGGCGAGTCGGATGGGTCTCAGGTTTGACGGACTTTTCCATACATGGTCCGATATTCACAACGCAATCGATTGTTGAGGCTTTTATCCATATCGTATGAATGGATTCGAATACTTATGTAGGATCCAAGAGGGATGGGAGGAGTAAAACAACATTGGTGGACACTGCCGGTCATTTTCACCCCCCATCCCACGCCCCCGCCCCCCCCAAACGCAAGATCAATTACCTCCCCCCTTTTCAAATTCCTAGATCTGCCCCTACTACTGTAGAGTGACTTGGCGGTGGCGGTGCCCCAAATACCCCCCCCCCCCCCCCCGCACCTCAACGTTCCCATGTTCCTAGATTCGCCCCTACTACTTTAAATAAATCTTTTAGGGGGTCGTAGGCCGGGAGGGGTGGTGTACAAGCCAAGTTCGGGCGTTACCCGAAATTAGGAGAGGGGAGACACCCTAAGTTAGGGGAGGACTGGAGACACACCCCCAGTTGTGGTGGTACCCACAGTTTTTGAGCCCAGTAAAACTTTAGGAGCCAAAGTGAATTCGACTACACCTAATACATCAAATACTTTTACACAGCGTGTCAGTCTCTCGCATTACAAACACCCGTTTTCCTTTTCCTCAACTGCCGTTTCGTTTACCATTAAGCCCCACCCGTCCGATTTCCCCCCTGCTCCCCCACCGAGGCCTTGTTTGTCTCCAATCTATCGGATGCCACAGTATAACACTGCCCCCTGCTTAGCTTTGGACGTCCCGACAAGGTAGATCTTCATGAACAGCAACATTAGCGAACAAAGCGAAATAGATATAAATCATCCGCCGAAGAACAATCAAACTAAATTATTACAATATCACAATAACATCAATATCGAATAAAGTCCTCAAATCTTGTCGGTTTCCTGCGTTGCCTGGTGGACCGCCTCAGTTCGGGTGCGCTCCGATCAACTGCACCGCGTTCCACACGCTCTGTGGAGTTCGCAGTATCAGCATCTTCATCTGTCATCATTCACTGGTACGGGATCTGCTCCCACAGACAAGGTAGAGGGCTAGAGGGGTTCCGGAACGTCCGTATCGCCCAGGTATATCGCCCAGGTCCCTGGTACCGCCACAACCGATTGGCGTGGACGATTTTCACCTTACTGCGTCCGGCTCGTGTGCGGAAAGTCACGTCGGACAGACGATCGACAATGACATACGGCACCTCCCAGTGGCTCCTCAACTTCGGAGATAGACCCTTCTTCCGCCGAGGGTTGTACAGCCAGACATGATGGTCTTTCTGGAAGGTCACTTCACTGGCCTTCAAGTCATGTCTTCTTTTCATAGTCTCTCCAGAGACCTTCTCGTTCTCGATGATGCGCCTCTCCCATCCCTTCCTGTAGTTCTCGGACGTAGCTCGAGATGTCCCTCGGGAACTCCTCATCTGGTCGTCTTCCGGTCAGTAAGTCGACAGGCAAGCGCCATTCCCGCCCAAGCATCAGCTTTGCCGGTGTATATGCCGTAGAACCATGCTCACATGATCTGTACGCCATCAACAGCGGTGCCAGCATCTCTGCCCAGCCAGCCTGTCCAGTTTGACAGTATTTCGCTAGCTCTTGTCCGAGGGTCCCATTAAACTTCTCAATCACGCCGCCAGATTGTGGCCGTAGAGGAGTTGTTCTCGTCTTCTGGATTCCTAACAGACGGCAAAACTGCTTGCAGACAGCAGACTCAAAAAGGTTCTTCCTTGATCGGAATGCAGTTCCTCGGGCATTCCAAAGCGCCAGAAGAATCCCAGCAGTGCACTGCCCACAGTGGTAGCTTCCTGTACCTGAGAGCCCCCTGAGAACGCCCGGACACTCCCCTGGACATCCCCTAGACATCCTCTGAGAGCCCCCTGAGAACGCCCGGACACTCCCCTAGACATCCTCTGAAACCCAGCAGTGCACTGCCCACAGTGGTAGCTTCCTGATTGGGGATCGCGTACGCTTCTGGCCATTTGGTGTAATAGTCCATAGCTACGCAAATGTAGCGACTACCGGAAGTTGAAAGCGGTAGCGGGCCAGCGATATCCACGGCTACTCTCTCCATTGGTGCTCCAACTTGGTACAACTGCATTGGGGCCCTACCTTGACGTTGTGGTCCCTTCTTGGCGCAGCAGATAGTGCAGCATCGGCACCACTCCTCTGCGTCACGTCGCATGCCTAACCAATAGAATGGTGACGTATCTAGTAAAGGCGGTGACCATGCCTTGTCCCCTTGTCTCCCTGTCACATCAAGAGCTCGAAGTACCTCCCCCATTAACCCTGGCCTGTCACAGTTGACTTTTGACAGCTATGATTAGCGTGTCACAATACAGAGCGGCGATTGGTCTCTGGCATGGTTTAACATACGCGAGGGAACTCACAAATAATCCATTTCTGGAAATGGTGATGCTTCGATGTTTGATCCTCAGTACGCTCTCATGGTGTGGCAAGTTGTTGCGCCTTGCAAATAAAAAGTCTTTTGCTGTTTAATAATTCTTAAATTAAGTGTTAAGCTGCTTCTCGATTCTGGATATGAGCATGTTGTACCGCTCACAGCTCGCGGCAAGCTTTCTTTTGTACAACTTACGATTGAAACCATTTACACATTATTGGGTGTAATGCGAGGTGTCGTAAGAGCTGTATTAGTGTATTAGAATTAGTATTAGAGATCAACTGGCATGTCGTAATCAGACAATACCAAGGCAATTATTATAACGGGTGTTTTTAAGAACGACAGATGTAAGCAATTTTACTCATACTGAAAGTGAATTGCCCCCTGATGTCCCTAGACATCCTCTGAGAGCTTCCTGAGAACGCCCGGACACTCCCCTAGACATCCCCTAGACATCCTCTGAGAGCCCCCTGAGAACGCCCGGACACTCCCCTGGATATCCCCTAGACATCCTCTGAGAGCCCCCTGAGAACGCCCGGACACTCCCCTGGACATCCCCTAGACATCCTCTGAGAGTCCCCTCAGAACGCCCGGACACTCCCCTGGACATCCTCTGAGAGCCCCCTGAGAACGCCCTGACACTCCCCTAGACATCCTCTGAGAGCCCCCTGAGAACGCCCGGACACTCCCCAGGATATCCCCTAGGCATCCTCTGAGAGCCCCTTGAGTACGCCCGGACACTCCCCAGGATATCCCCTAGACATCCTCTGAGAGCCCCCTGAGAACGCCCGGACACTCCCCTAGACATCCCTAGACATCCTCTGAGAGCCCCCTCAGAACGCCCGGACACTCCCCTGGACATCCTCTGAGAGCCCCCTGAGAACGCCCGGACACTCCCCTAGACATCCCCTAGACATCCTCTGAGAGCCCCCTCAGAACGCCCGGACACTCCCCTGGACATCCCCTAGACATCCTCTGAGAGCCCCCTCAGAACGCCCGGACACTCCCCTGGACATCCTCTGAGAGCCCCCTGAGAACGCCCGGACACTCCCCTAGACATCCTCTGAGAGCCCCCTGAGAACGCCCGGACACTCCCCTGGACATCCCCTAGACATCCTCTGAGAGCCCCCTGAGAACGCCCGGACACTCCCCTGGATATCCCCTAGACATCCTCTGAGAGCCCCCTCAGAACGCCCGGACACTCCCCTGAACATCCCCTAGACATCCTCTGAGAGCCCCCTCAGAACGCCCGGACACTCCCCTAGACATCCCCTAGACATCCTCTGAGAGCCCCCTGAGAACGCCCGGACACTCCCCTGGATATCCCCTAGACATCCTCTGAGAGCCCCCTCAGAACGCCCGGACACTCCCCTGGACATCCCCTAGACATCCTCTGAGAGCCCCCTCAGAACGCCCGGACACTCCCCTGGACATCCCCTAGACATCCTCTGAGAGCCCCATGAGAACGCCCGGACACTCCCCTAGACATCCCCTAGACATCCTCTGAGAGCCCCCTCAGAACGCCCGGACACTCCCCCAGACATCCCCTAGACATTCTCTGAGAGCCCCCTGAGAACGCCCGGACACTCCCCTAGACATCCTCTGAGAGCCCCCTGAGAGCCCCCTGAGAACGCCCGGACACTCCCCTGGACATCCTCTGAGAGCCCCCTGAGAACGCCCGGACACTCCCCTAGACATCCCCTAGACATCCTCTGAGAGCCCCCTCAGAACGCCCGGACACTCCCCTGGACATCCCCTAGACATCCCCCTCAGAACGCCCGGACACTCCCCTAGACATCCTCTGAGAGCCCCCTCAGAACGCCCGGACACTCCCCTAGACATCCTGTGAGAGCCCCCTCAGAACGCCCGGACACTCCCCTAGACATCCTCTGAAAGCCCCCTCAGAACGCCCGGACACTCCCCTAGACATCCTCTGAGAGCCCCCTCAGAACGCCCGGACACTCCCCTAGACATCCTCTGAGAGCCCCCTCAGAACGCCCGGACACTCCCCTGGACAGATGGCGGATCTGTTTTTTTTAAATGCACAATCATCTAAAACGTGTAAAGTGAAATCAATCTAGTACATTACATGGGGTAATACACATATAGTTGGTTCAGAGTATACCTGTAATTTAACACATAAACCTATTAAGGAATACATGTGTACTAGTGGAGCGGGATTGGAAGATATTGCTTATTTGAGTTTGGAATGTAGGGGAGGGGGGGGGGGGTAATATGTGAACTTCATCGGTCACTGAAGCACGTTTAATAATTTTGAAATTTCGGTGTAAACTTAACCGTGTTTTATAAATTTTAATGCAATGTAGGTATGTAATGACATCTTGGGCGGCTGCCACATGTTCTGTGTAAGATAGTCCGAAGCATAGCGGTGAGATTAGGGCATTTCTGGTCCGGATTAATTTATTAAAGAATTTTCTAAAGAACAATGTCGTCTGAGTAAAATGCTGGCGTCTGGTGAAACAATGATTCTGCAATTAAATATTTGTTTATGGTTGGCGCTGGGTGGCAGAGCTTCCATTGGAAATACGATAGCCGGCGATCTAAATATTTTTTTATAAATGTTATTGATCATAAGCTCAAGGTCCAAAATAGTATGGAAAACCCTTCTCATCTTAAAACCTAAAACGGTAATCTTCCAGGGGGTCATCCTCCCCCAAGCAACCGCCTGACGACCTGTTGGGTGGGCCTTGGTATCGGCGGTCTAACGCCTGACGACCTGTTGGGTGGGCCTTGGTATCGGCGGTCTAACGCCTGACGACCTGTTGGGTGGGCCTTGGTATCGGCGGTCTAACGCCTGACGACCTGTTGCGTGGGCCTTGGTATCGGCGATCTAACGCCTGACGACCTGTTGGGTGGGCCTTGGTATCGGCGATCTAACGCCTGACGACCTGTTGGGTGGGCCTTGGTATCGGCGGTCTAACGCCTGACGACCTGTTGGGTGGGCCTTGGTATCGGCGATCTAACGCCTGACGACCTGTTGCGTGGGCCTTGGTATCGGCGATCTAACGCCTGACGACCTGTCGGGTGGGCCTTGGTATCGGCGATCTAACGCCTGACGACCTGTTGCGTGGGCCTTGGTATCGGCGATCTAACGCCTGACGACCTGTTGGGTGGGCCTTGGTATCGGCGATCTAACGCCTGACGACCTGTTGCGTGGGCCTTGGTATCGGCGATCTAACGCCTGACGACCTGTTGGGTGGGCCTTGGTATCGGCGATCTAACGCCTGACGACCTGTTGGGTGGGCCTTGGTATCGGCGATCTAACGCCTGACGACCTGTTGGGTGGGCCTTGGTATCGGCGGTCTAACGCCTGACGACCTGTTGCGTGGGCCTTGGTATCGGCGGTCTAACGCCTGACGACCTGTTGGGTGGGCCTTGGTATCGGCGATCTAACGCCTGACGACCTGTTGGGTGGGCCTTGGTATCGGCGATCTAACGCCTGACGACCTGTTGGGTGGGCCTTGGTATCGGCGATCTAACGCCTGACGACCTGTTGTGTGGGCCTTGGTATCGGCGGTCTAACGCCTGACGACCTGTTGGGTGGGCTTTGGTATCGGCGATCTAACGCCTGACGACCTGTTGGGTGGGCCTTGGTATCGGCGGTCTAACGCCTGACGACCTGTTGGGTGGGCCTTGGTATCGGCGGTCTTAACGCCTTTTTTGTGGAATCGCGTCCAGGAGCACTCGGTACACCGTCATGGCCCGCCTCGGTACACCGTCATGCCCCGCCTAGACACTTCTAAGCCAGGCATGGACTCCACCCCGTGGGGCCCCAAGAGGCCGACTCCAACACATAATAGGTGATATACTGTTTTAACTCAGGCTTTTAATTATTTGCTGTAACAGAAAATAGGGGTGGACTTATAATCAGATAGTGTCAAGGTACGCTGAAGTGGACATATTCTTTTCATTTTCCAAATCCTGCCACGCTTAAAGGGCGGACGTTTCAGATCTTCTCCCTGTGTAGGTTATATTGTAACATCCTTGCCTCAAAAATATACATGTATGAAGTAGCAAATAACGACACTATGGCCCAATAGCTCACTGACTTTTCAGCGATTTTGATACGTACGCGTCCTGCGTCATTTGTCGCACACAAATTTCAATTGACGCATTTCATTGAGCTGTGAGGGGACATGGTGACCCATTGTAAAGTGAGCAGACTATGCAATAGTTCATTTAAATTGATGTCCCATCATTGTCGGGATATCTCATAATTGTATGGAGCTCTGGGACACTGGGATTCACCCACTGGCATACCATACCTTCCATGGCTCCACTGTCCCTTCGTTCTCCCATTGATGCGATATGACCCCAAGTAGTTAAAGCGTGCTGAATATACGACCAAAAACCAGTTACCTGTCTCAGTGCAATTCCATAGGGGTTCATACTAGGTAAATTGAAAGAAAAAACATGAAGTTATAGTAGTGAACGTTGAGAATGATTGACTTTAATCGACTTTATATGAGATATTGCTGAAACTGCATTGCATTACCAAGAAAAATATAATGAGATCCAAATCTTTCGTGGTTCTAATATCCAAATATTCACTAATATGACATTTCCTGCTGTGTGGTTGGTTTCCGACGTCCAAATGTTAAATCCAGGGGGCAATCATCCTTCGCTCTTAGAGATCCCACCCATAGTTCCTCAGTTTTGTTCAGTGTTAAATTTGCAGATCGAGCTGTTTTGCCACTTTTGAATGTCGATCTTGCGTATAAAAACCCAAACCTAAGGCTTTAAAGTTCATAACAAACTATAAACACCTTCCTTATCCAGCACCAATTACATTGCTAATGACCGAAACAATCCAACTTCTTGAATATTCCCTGCACCAAAGTGAAAACTTGTGCCTGTTGTGAAACGTCGTAAACGTGTGTACACATGCTGTGTACCGGTCCCACCGACAGGGGGCGCCTTAGCCCCAAACTATACCTGACAACGGAAGCGTCTAGAGCGCCACTTCCCCTTGCCGGCGGCCGTTGACACTGTGTGCGGAATGTTTGAACCTTAAAGTCAGCAGGTGCTCAAAAGCGGGGGCGGGGGATCATGATGAAATGGTCGTTTCTCCGCATCTCTTGATAGTGTGACACATCGAGCAACCTTTCACTTGCCATTTAGACACTGAAGTATAACAAGTTTTTGGGGCCCAGTTGCAACGGTCAGCTTGAT
The DNA here is from genome assembly GCA_964019135.1 of Arenicola marina. Taxonomy (NCBI): domain Eukaryota; kingdom Metazoa; phylum Annelida; class Polychaeta; family Arenicolidae; genus Arenicola; species Arenicola marina. The sequence continues at coordinate 35,203,157 of OZ025263.1, read as the reverse complement.
ATGCAACTTTAACATTGGGCCCAGAAACATCTTCGTGTACCTGTGTATGACGGTCGAAGTAAACAGTGAAGCGTCGTATGCACTGTTCGATCTGGGCGACTTCACGGCTGGGAGGGGAATACCTGTAACCACTGGCTGTTGTCTGATGATCGGGGCGAAACGTTACGCCGTTACTGTATATAGCAAAGGGCCGAGGGGATACCGTGGTCGGGTGCCGCTTTTCAGCCGAAAAAAACGTCCGTTATTCATGACCGAGCTGGATATGCTGGTGTACATAATTTGTACCCAGTTAATGCAAAGTGACTGCCGTCCAATGGAGCCCCATGTGATAATCTCACAGGGTCAATTCATCTAACATAAAACATAAGTTACTGAGCACGTTTGTGACGTAAAAACTTCACTTCAAACCAACTCCTCACGTTTGATTGGTTTCAATACATTTCAAGTGACTATTTATCCGTCAAGTGCATCGGTCACTTCAAAGGAACGATGATTATGATACTTCTTGGTGAAAGTGACACTGACAGTGACACTGATAGTGACACTGACACTGACAGTGATAGTGACACTGACAGTGACACTGACACTGAGATCACGTCATACTGGGGTAGCGGATCACTGAGATCACCTCATACTGGGTTAGCGGATCACTGATATTACGCCATAATGGGGTAGCGGATCACTGATATGACATCATACTGGGTTAGCGGATCACTGATATTACGCCATAATGGGGTAGCAGATCACTGATATGACATCATACTGGGTTAGCGGATCACTGATATCACGTCATACTGGGATAGCGGATCACTGATATGACGTCATACTGGGGTAGCGGATCACTGATATGACATCATACTGGGATAGCGGATCACTGATATCACGTCATACTGGGTTAGCGGATTATTGACATGACGTCAAACTGGGGTAGTGGATCACTGATATTACGTCATAATGGGGTAGCGGATCACTGATATGACGTCATACTGGGGTAGCGGATCACTGATATTACGCCATAATGGGGTAGCGGATCACTGATACTACGTCATAATGGGGTAGCGGATCACTGATATGACGTCATACTGGGGTAGCGGATCACTGATATTACGTCGTACTGGGGTAGCGGATCACTGATATTACGTCGTACTGGGGTAGCGGATCACTGATATCACGTCATACTGGGGTAGCGGATCACTGATATCACGTCATACTGGGGTAGCGGATCACTGATATGACGTCATACTGGGGTAGCGGATCACTGATATTACGCCATAATGGGGTAGCGGATCACTGATACTACGTCATAATGGGGTAGCGGATCACTGATATGACGTCATACTGGGGTAGCGGATCACTGATATTACGTCGTACTGGGGTAGCGGATCACTGATATTACGTCGTACTGGGGTAGCGGATCACTGATATTACGTCGTACTGGGGTAGCGGATCACTGATATCACGTCATACTGGGGTAGCGGATCACTGATATCACGTCATAATGGTGTGGCGGATCACTGATATGACGTCATACTGGGGTAGCGTATCTGGTGCCAGACGGACCACGCTTGGCCTGCACGGTGGGCACATGGCCCGTCAGTGCGGCAGTCACTGTCCCAGAGTGGGCCGCTGGTTGCCGGGCAGCCCCTTGCACGGCATGAGCGACGACGTGGCCGCATGCAGACCCTGATATAGAAAGCAAGCGGTCGAGTGTCCCACACGTCGCGACACGTAACCTCGGCATACTTTCAATTAGAAGTTCATACCTTTAAACAAAGCGGATTACTGTATGACGGGGGGGGGGGGGGGGTCGGAGGGCTACACCTTGCGGGAGGCGGGTCCCAACTGTCCGGGTAGGGGGTCCCGTGGAGCTAAGTAACCAGGGAGGTCAGTTGCGAGGAGTGATGTCCTCTGTCAGCACCCTGCAACGGGTCCGTAGATTCAAAACGCCAGGGGCAAAATATTTCGTTCTAGAATAGGACATTAATGAAGCCGGGTGAAATATTTGGCCCCCGCGGCTTCGAACTTACGGGCCCAGGACATTGGCTCAGTGTGAGCACTGCCATGGCGTCGATTGGTGCGCGGGGTCTATGAAGACATCTTGAGCGGAGGTGTGGCTGCCAGCAACAGGGCTCTCCAGCTGAGATAAGCACCGTCGATGATAGGTCCGTGAACCCCTTGTCCCTGGCGCCGCCCTTGAGAGGGCTTTCTGTTTTACATCGCGAGGAGCAGTTTTTACGCAATCACGGTGCAAAGTTCCACTCGTGGCGGGCGGGGTCAGGTGATAGACTGAGGTTGACAGGGGAGCCAGTCTCGGCCTCGCCACATCATAGGTAACTGGGAGCCAGCCTCGGCCACTTCACATCAGGATGACGGGGAGCCGGCCTCGGCCTCTCCACATCAGGATGACGGGGAGCCAGCCTCTGCCCCTCCACACCAGGGTGATGTTCCGCTATACATCTATATAGCGAGAGGAGGGTAGATCTATATACAGAGAGGAGAGGTAGATCTATATACAGAGAGGAGGGTAGATCTATATACAGAGAGGAGAGGTAGATCTATATACAGAGAGGAGAGGTAGATCTATATACAGAGAGGAGAGGTAGATCTATATACAGAGAGGAGAGGTAGATCCATATACAGAGAGGAGAGGCAGATCTATATACAGAGAGGAGAGGTAGATCTATATACAGAGAGGAGAGGTAGATCTATATACAGAGAGGAGAGGTAGATCTATATACAGAGAGGAGAGGTAGATCTATATACAGAGAGGAGAGGTAGATCTATATACAGAGAGGAGAGGTAGACCTATATACAGAGAGGAGAGGTAGATCTATATACAGAGAGGAGAGGTAGATCTATATACAGAGAGGAGAGGTAGATCTATATACAGAGAGGAGAGGTAGATCTATATACAGAGAGGAGAGGTAGATCTATATACAGAGAGGATAGGTAGATCTATATACAGAGAGGAGAGGTAGACCTATATACAGAGAGGAGAGGTAGATCTATATACAGAGAGGAGAGGTAGATCTATATACAGAGAGGAGAGGTAGATCTATATACAGAGAGGAGAGGTAGATCTATATACAGAGAGGAGAGGTAGATCTATATACAGAGAGGAGAGGTAGATCTATATACAGAGAGGAGAGGTAGATCCATATACAGAGAGGAGAGGTAGATCTATATACAGAGAGGAGAGGTAGATCTATATACAGAGAGGAGAGATAGATCTATATACAGAGAGGAGAGGTAGATCTATATACAGAGAGGAGAGGTAGATCTATATACAGAGAGGATAGGTAGATCTATATACAGAGAGGAGAGGTAGACCTATATACAGAGAGGAGAGGTAGATCTATATACAGAGAGGAGAGGTAGATCTATATACAGAGAGGAGAGGTAGATCTATATACAGAGAGGAGAGGTAGATCTATATACAGAGAGGAGAGGTAGATCTATATACAGAGAGGATAGGTAGATCTATATACAGAGAGGAGAGGTAGATCTATATAGCGAGAGGAGAGGTAGATCTATATACAGAGAGGAGAGGTAGATCCATATACAGAGAGGATAGGTAGATCTATATACAGAGAGGAGAGGTAGATCTATATACAGAGAGGAGAGGTAGATCCATATACAGAGAGGATAGGTAGATCTATATACAGAGAGGAGAGGTAGATCTATATAGCGAGAGGAGAGGTAGATCCATATACAGAGAGGAGAGGTAGATCTATATACAGAGAGGAGAGGTAGATCTATATACAGAGAGGAGAGGTAGATCCATATACAGAGAGGAGAGGTAGATCCATATACAGAGAGGAGAGGTAGATCCATATACAGAGAGGAGAGGTAGATCCATATACAGAGAGGAGAGGTAGATCTATATACAGAGAGGAGAGGTAGATCCATATACAGAGAGGATAGGTAGATCTATATACAGAGAGGAGAGGTAGATCCATATACAGAGAGGAGAGGTAGATCCATATACAGAGAGGAGAGGTAGATCTATATAGCAAGAGTAGAGGTAGATCTACATACAGAGAAGAGAGGTAGATCTATATACAGAGAGGAGAGGTAGATCTATGTACCGAGAGGAGAGGTAGATCTATATAGCGAGAGGAGAGGTAGATCTATATACAGAGAGGAGAGGTAGATCTATATACAGAGAGGAGAGGTAGATCTATATACAGAGAGGAGAGGTAGATCTATATAGCGAGAGGAGAGGTAGATCTATATACAGAGAGGAGAGGTAGATCTATATAGCGAGAGGAGAGGTAGATCTATATACAGAGAGGAGAGGTAGATCTATATACAGAGAGGAGAGGTAGATCTATATACAGAGAGGAGAGGTAGATCTATATACAGAGAGGAGAGGTAGATCTATATAGCGAGAGGAGAGGTAGATCTACATACAGAGAGGAGAGGTAGATCTATATAGCGAGAGGAGAGGTAGATCTATATACAGAGAGGAGAGGTAGATCTATATACAGAGAGGATAGGTAGATCTATATACAGAGAGGAGAGGTAGATCTATATAGCGAGAGGAGCGGTAGATCTATATACAGAGAGGAGAGGTAGATCTATATACAGAGAGGATAGGTAGATCCATATACAGAGAGGAGAGGTAGATCTATATAGCGAGAGGACAGATAGATCTATATAGCGAGAGGAGAGGTAGATCTATATACAGAGAGGAGAGGTAGATCTATATACAGAGAGGAGAGGTAGATCTATATACAGAGAGGAGAGGTAGATCCATATACAGAGAGGAGAGGTAGATCTATATACAGAGAGGAGAGGTAGATCTATATAGCGAGAAGACCGGTAGATCTATATACAGAGAGGAGAGGTAGATCTATATACAGAGAGGAGAGGTAGATCTATATACAGAGAGGAGAGGTAGATCTATATACAGAGAGGAGAGGTAGATCTATATACAGAGAGGAGAGGTAGATCCATATACAGAGAGGAGAGGTAGATCTATATACAAAGAGGAGAGGTAGATCTATATAGCGAGAGGAGAGGTAGATCTATATAGCGAGAGGAGAGGTAGATCTATATACAGAGAGGAGAGGTAGATCTATATACAGAGAGGAGAGGTAGATCTATATACAGAGAGGAGAGGTAGATCCATATACAGAGAGGAGAGGTAGATCTATATACAGAGAGGAGAGGTAGATCTATATAGCGAGAAGACCGGTAGATCTATATACAGAGAGGAGAGGTAGATCTATATACAGAGAGGAGAGGTAGATCTATATACAGAGAGGAGAGGTAGATCTATATACAGAGAGGAGAGGTAGATCTATATACAGAGAGGAGAGGTAGATCTATATAGCGAGAGGAGAGGTAGATCCATATACAGAGAGGAGAGGTAGATCTATATACAGAGAGGAGAGGTAGATCTATATACAGAGAGGAGACGTAGATTTATATACAGAGAGGAGAGGTAGATCTATATACAGAGAGGAGAGGTAGATCTAGATACAGAGAGGAGAGGTAGATCTATATACAGAGAGGAGAGGTAGATCTATATACAGAGAGGAGAGGTAGATCCATATACAGAGAGGAGAGATAGATCTATATACAGAGAGGAGCGGTAGATCTATATAGCGAGAAGACCGGTAGATCTATATACAGAGAGGAGAGGTAGATCTATATACAGAGAGGAGAGGTAGATCTATATACAGAGAGGAGAGGTAGATCTATATACAGAGAGGAGAGGTAGATCTATATACAGGGAGGAGAGGTAGATCTATATACAGAGAGGAGAGGTAGATCCATATACAGAGAGGAGAGGTAGATCTATATACAGAGAGGAGAGGTAGATCTATATAGCGAGAGGAGAGGTAGATCTATATAGCGAGAGGAGAGGTAGATCTATATACAGAGAGGAGAGGTAGATCTATATACAGAGAGGAGAGGTAGATCTATATACAGAGAGGAGAGGTAGATCCATATACAGAGAGGCGAGGTAGATCTATATACAGAGAGGAGAGGTAGATCTATATAGCGAGAAGACCGGTAGATCTATATACAGAGAGGAGAGGTAGATCTATATACAGAGAGGAGAGGTAGATCTATATACAGAGAGGAGAGGTAGATCTATATACAGAGAGGAGAGGTAGATCTATATACAGAGAGGAGAGGTAGATCTATGTACAGAGAGGAGAGGTAGATCCATATACAGAGAGGAGAGGTAGATCTATATACAGAGAGGAGAGGTAGATCTATATAGCGAGAGGAGAGGTAGATCTATATAGCGAGAGGAGAGGTAGATCTATATAGCGAGAGGAGAGGTAGATCTATATACAGAGAGGAGACGTAGATTTATATACAGAGAGGAGAGGTAGATCTATATACAGAGAGGAGAGGTAGATCTATATACAGAGAGGAGAGGTAGATCTATATACAGAGAGGAGAGGTAGATCTATATACAGAGAGGAGAGGTAGATCCATATACAGAGAGGAGAGGTAGATCTATATACAGAGAGGAGAGGTAGATCTATATAGCGAGAAGACCGGTAGATCTATATACAGAGAGGAGAGGTAGATCTATATACAGAGAGGAGAGGTAGATCTATATACAGAGAGGAGAGGTAGATCTATATACAGAGAGGAGAGGTAGATCTATATACAGAGAGGAGAGGTAGATCCATATACAGAGAGGAGAGGTAGATCTATATACAGAGAGGAGAGGTAGATCTATATAGCGAGAGGAGAGGTAGCTCTATATAGCGAGAGGAGAGGTAGATCTATATACAGAGAGGAGAGGTAGATCTATATACAGAAAGGAGAGGTAGATCTATATACAGAGAGGCGAGGTAGATCTATATACAGAGAGGAGAGGTAGATCTATATAGCGAGAAGACCGGTAGATCTATATACAGAGAGGAGAGGTAGATCTATATACAGAGAGGAGAGGTAGATCTATATACAGAGAGGAGAGGTAGATCTATATACAGAGAGGAGAGGTAGATCTATATACAGAGAGGAGAGGTAGATCTATATACAGAGAGGAGAGGTAGATCCATATACAGAGAGGAGAGGTAGATCTATATACAGAGAGGAGAGGTAGATCTATATAGCGAGAGGAGAGGTAGATCTATATAGCGAGAGGAGAGGTAGATCTATATACAGAGAGGAGAGGTAGATCTATATACAGAGAGGAGACGTAGATTTATATACAGAGAGGAGAGGTAGATCTATATACAGAGAGGAGAGGTAGATCTAGATACAGAGAGGAGAGGTAGATCTATATACAGGGAGGAGAGGTAGATCTATATACAGAGAGGAGAGGTAGATCTATATACAGAGAGGAGGGGTAGATATATATACAGAGAGGAGAGGTAGATCTATATAGCGAGAGGAGAGGTAGATCTATATACAGAGAGGAGAGGTAGATCTATATAGCGAGAGGAGAGGTAGATCTATATACAGAGAGGAGAGGTAGATCTATATACAGAGAGGAGAGGTAGATCTATATACAGAGAGGAGAGGTAGATCTATATACAGAGAGGAGAGGTAGATCTATGTACAGAGAGGAGAGGTAGATCCATATACAGAGAAGAGAGGTAGATCTATATACAGAGAGGAGAGGTAGATCTATATACAGAGAGGATAGGTAGATCTATATACAGAGAGGAGAGGTAGATCTATATAGCGAGAGTAGAGGTAGATCTATATACCGAGAGTAGATTTATATAGCGAGAAGAGTGCCAGGTATTGATGATATATGATAATATCGTACCCATGGTGACCTATGATAGTGGCGTACCCACGGTAACGTAAAATCGTAGAGTACCCATGGTGACGTAAAATCCTAGCGTACCGATGGTGACGCATGAGAGTGGCGTACCCATGGTCACGCATGATAGTAGCGTAACTATGGTGACGCATAACTGGTATAGCAACTATGACTTCTTTTTTTTTTTTTATATTTTTTTTATTTCCATAATCGTACAGCAAGTTGTGACATTAGACAGACAGAATATATGTTATATTGTTAAGAATATACAACTGTGCAAGATAGGGATCATGCTAGAAGAGGGATGACCGGTTTCCATTTTCTTAGAAATATTGTCTCGCTACGGTATTGTTCTGTTATTCCAAATTTTTCTATATCGTAATAATATTTAATACAATTTATCAAGCCACAGAGAACAGGGGTAACCTGAGCCCATTTACACTGATAGATATATTTTTTTCCAATGATAATTATATGGTTAAGCAGGCGAGAAAACGGCGCGGTTGTCACTCCTAACATCACAGTCTGAGCCGAAATGAATGTGCCAATGTCTTCTTCAGTGAGATTTCTAAACAAAGCTATAAATTCTGACCATAATGACTTCACTGGTTGACAATAATAAAATAGATGTTCTATCGTCTCACACTCGTTACCGCAAAAGCCACACATATCAGAGTTAACTATTTTACTCATGTATAAGAACTTATTCGTTACGGTTGTTCTGTGTAAAATCATAAACTGAAAACTTCTCGTTCTCTCATCCGTAGTGGCGTTCACCGGTAATTTATATAATGTTTTCCATGTATTCCTTTCTATTTGTACACCTAAAATATCTGACCATTTACGCTCATTATTCCGCCCGTATGTCAGTGATTTAACTAATGTTTTATAAGTTTCGTTGCACACACGCTTCATCTGCTTTATATGATTCGTAAATTTACAAACAACTGATTTTAGCTTTATACCTCCTCTTAACATTTCATATTTCCATTCTCTGGGAATAGAATGGATCAGCCCGTAGAAATCCGCAAAATTTATGCGGATATCAAACTTTATGCAAAAATCATTCCAGCCCATGAACTCCCCTTGTTCGTTAATAACATCATTAGCAAAAACTATACCTTTCTTGATAAATTCGGTCTTTCTACATGTAACATTTTCATTAGTCATAAAATAAGTATTCCACAAAGGATACTCCAACACATTACGGGTGATCTCAATATCCTTGCTCACTTGCCGGTAGCAGTACCAGGAATTAAAAACATCAGCCCAAAATGGGTTTTCTACCTTAATAAAATTTCGTAATGAATGCAAATCTAATTCCCAACAATGTACTTTTTCACCACAAATAGTATCACAGAACAAATCTTGCCATGCTCCATCTTGCCGGATAAGTTTTTGAATCCAAGTCAATTTCAAAGCTTGCAACATGGATTTTGTATGCGTAAGGTTAACGCCCCCCTCTTCTATTGACTGGGCCATTCTATTTAAAGAGAGCTTAGGTTTTTTCTTGTTCCAAACAAAATTTCGAATGGCACCGTCAATTTTGTCTAGATAACGCTTTTCCGGCATAGGTAGAGCAGACATCACATGTATCAATTTCGGCAAGGCAAGAGTTTTTACTACTGTGACCCGACCACGGAGCGAAAGCCTTCGTTTACTGTATGCATTCAATATCTTTTCAAATTCGGCAATTTTGGACTCATAATTTATCATTACCATCTTTTTTAAGTCAACATGAAAACTTATTCCTAACAACCGAAACTCCTTTACCCAAGTCAATGGCAAATCTGGACATATGTTCTGTTTTTCTTGTTCAAACTTCCCAAGCCATATAGCATTAGTTTTGTCAACATTAATTTTCAGTCCAGAGCAGTAATGGAAGGCCTTCAGTTTCCGTAAAGCATTTCTAACGGATGACTCACTACCATCTAATAAAAGAAACGTATCATCCGCGTACTGTCCAATCTTATATTCTTTCTTTCCAACAATTATGCCCTTAATATTATTATCATGCTTAGTAGCCATTGCCAAAGGCTCAATGGACAAAATAAATAAATATGGCGATAATGGGTCGCCCTGTCTACAGCCTCTTCCGAGATCAAAAAACTGTGAAAAATTCCCATTATTAATGACACAACTCTCATGACATCCATATAAAATATTGAACCACCTCATAAAAGATTCTCCGAAGCCATATGACCGTAATACTTGACGTATATAACTCCAACTTAACGTATCGAACGCTTTTTCAAAATCTATAAGCAGAAGCATACCAGATTTTCTATTCTGAATTAAATAGTGCATGATATCATAGATCAATCTAGTGTTTTCTCCTATAAATCTATTTTGAATAAAACCTTTCTGATCCGAACTGATTATTTCCGGGAGCACATTTTTTAATCTGTGAGCGAAAATACCTGATAATATTTTATAATCAGCGTTAAGAAGAGAGATGGGGCGCCAATTCTTTAAATATTCTCGCGGCTCATCGCCCCTGGGCAAACAAGTTATAATCCCTTGTCGTTGAGTAATCGACAGAGAACCTGTTACATATGCATATCGAAGACTTCTAACCAAATAGACACCTATATCGGTCCAGAAAAATTTATAAAAATCAATAGGGAACCCATCACTTCCTGGCGACTTGTTATTTTTCATGTTTTTAACTACTTGAAGTATTTCTCTGCTTTCGATATCGACATCACATAACTCCTTTAATGTATCATGGAGACATTTAATATTTTTATCGTTAAAAAAACCCGGCATTTGTTCCGATGCCTGGGCATAGTCACAGTTCGCATATAACTTCTCGTAATAACCCTTTTGTTCTTGAATTATTCTCTCCTGATCCAATATCAATTCTTTGCCAACAACTAGTTTATTTATAAGTTTGTTAACATAGTTACGCTTTTCAAGATTACAAAAATATTTGCTCGGCTTTTCTCCTTCTTCATAAAACTGTGACCTTGCCCTCAAAATGATTCCCTTGATTTTTGGCAGTCTCAATTTCTCTAGCTTCGCTTTTAGAATTTCCAACTCACTATAGTCACCGGTACTAGATTCTTCAAGCTGCTGAATTCTCAGCTAAAGCGACTTTTCTTCTTTTAATTCAATCTTCTTCTTATAACTGGAATAGCTGATTGTACTACCTCGTATCTCCATTTTTAACATTTCGAAAAACATTTGGTCATTAATAGTAAGGTTAACAATTTCCCGTTTTGAACAGTCACCGGAGCTACTATGCATATCAACAGTTTTCGCGATACATGTCTTCACCAGCTTTACATAGTCAACGTCTCGCAATAAAGATGTATTAAATTTCCAGAAGCCTTTACCCCTCTCCGCTAAATAAAAATCTAAATCAATTGTAACCAAAGAGTGATCTGTTCTATATCCTGGCTTTATGTCGGCGCCTTTCATCATTGCATGAATATCCGCAGTTACTAAATAAAAATCTAATCTAGCGCGTTGTGATTTGCGCTGCGAGTTGGTCCAAGTGAAGCGTCTCATGTTCGGGTGATTCACACGCCAGCAATCTAACAATTATAACCTTTCTATTAAATTCAATACAGTTCTCTTCGCTTTAACGTTATTTTCTCTGACATAACCCCGCGTATCACATTTATAGTCCAGCACCAAGTTCCAATCTCCACATATGATAATGCTCGTATTCTCAAGCTTGTCTATTTTCTCTAACAGTTCCTCATAAAACGCAGGACAATCTTTATTCGGACCATAAATAGTAACCAATGTCAATCTTTTACTGTAGAGCGTGACGTCTAATAATAACAGATTTCCAGCTTCATCAGTATCCGTGCCATGCACAGTGTATTCAAACGTATTCCTTAACAGGATAGCAACCCCCCTAGCATGTGACGAATTGGAGTTAAAATAGCACGTTCCGTCGAATTCTTCTTTTAAAGCACTTTGTTTCAATTCATCCAAATGGATATCTTGCAGACAATACACGCAGGCATTTTTCCCTACAAGCCAGTTAAGAACATCAACTTTTGATGTTGATGTTTTTTGCGGCATTGCAAGTCCCCTAACGTTCATGCTAAAAATAGACAGGTGACTCATGTTCACGTTATTCTAATGTAAAAGTCAATTATTACTGTAACTCTCATCATAGATGTCTTTGTCACATTGCTTTGTACGATTATGGATTTCATTGTTCGAGTATAAATTACGGGATTTAGATTATATAAATTTAAACCAAGTACCACCAAATAGCAATAACAAAAAATAAAGGAGAAAAAAAGAAGAAAAAAAGACAAAATCACCCAAGGGCCCCCAGCGGTAGAACGAGGGTCCCAGCGGTGCACATGGGTTGCCTATCTTCTATTTAGAAAATGCCCAGTTGTTCTCTGTTATTGACTCTCTCTCGAGTAACATTACATCGCACTTGACCAACAGCAAATTGAAAAACACTATGTATATATGATATCAGCCTATACTACTAAGATTTGTATCAATGAGCGCGAAACAGCGGCACTCAACAAAAACACACAATATAACGGCCCCAACATTGCATAAAGCTAGGTAAACACAAACAGTCGCTCATAGAAAAATACAGATGGACTCCTTGCCGCTCAGGCACTGCCCCATAAATACACCAATACACGCTGAGTGCGACACGAAATAAATCGAAAATTAGCGCATACATTCCACCCCGTAAAAGTTCATCTCAGTTCCCACAGCTATGACGGTTATAAAAGTATAAATGTGATCTATGTTGTCAGCACCTTTTACTAGAATTACGCGAGAGAGCAACACACCAACCGAAATCGGCCTCACCAATACCCAAATCAGGCCAAACACACACGGCCGCCCATAGAACAACAACAATGAACTTCTAAATTGACTCATGGCCGCTTGGCACTACTGACCCACACCTGTACCCAGCTCGGTGTCACGGTCGCTTGGGTTAGGGGTCGTATCAAAAACATGTTTGCAAAAAGATTATTATAACCAACATACCTGGGTTAGCATATAGACCTGGTTATCTGTCACACTGCAGCCAACTCTCGGGGAGAGACCCCAACTTATCCACCGTGTATGCTTTGCCATCTACCAAAAGTCTGTCCCCTTGCACTATGGCGCGCTTGCCGTCTCGTCGTGCCGCTCTCATGACCGGGATTAGCGTCCTGCGTCGCTCCTGCAGTTCCCTCGGGAAATCCTCCTCGACAAAGATGTTGGTCCCACGAAGGCGTTGCTTGTTCCTCCATACCTTTTCCCTGTCAGGATAGAATGCGAAGCGCGCGATGATAGGTCGGCCCCGGGTCCGTTTGTCTCCAGACGACGGCTTGGCGCCCAGTCTGTGACAGCGCTGTAGCTTCATCTCGCCGTCCAGATCCAGCTTGTTCTTGATGACTTCTTGGACCAGTCTGCTGCAGTCTTCCTCCGCTGAACTGGATTCGCCGAGACCGTAGAAAACAAGGTTTTCCCTTCTGCTGTATGTTTCCAATGCGACCAATTCCTTCTTAAATCTGCCTGCTTCTTCTGTCAGAGTCTTTATCTTTGGATCCGGATCTCTCTTCTCTAGAGTCTTTATTCTTTCCTTCAGCTCTCTGTTTTCTCTCTCTAACTCTAGAAGCTTGTTGTTGTTGAATTCGGCCGATTCTTTTAGCAGCTCCACTTCCTTTGCCATTTCCCGCATAGCAGTTTGCATGTCGGGTAAAGCGGCCACCTTGTCAAGTATTGGTTTCAGCGTAGATTTGATATCGTTCATATCTGACAAGACTCCTGTCCCCACTGAATCCGCCATCGCCATATCCAGAGATTTAGGAGGTATCTCTTCAATATCGTAACAGTCTCTGATTGTCTTTTGCTTCTTATCTTCGACTTTCGAAGGTGGCGTAGATCCGCTGCTATGTCGTCTTCGTTTGTCGCCTTTCTTTCCTCCCATACTTTGAGATGGCCCCCGAGTTGGACCGACTGCTTACATGGCCGCTTGTTGACGGCGCCTGCCTGGCTCCAAAACACAACCAGATTTTTACTTCTGATATGTTCGCGGTGTGGGTCTCCAGGTTATATAACTCTGTCTTCTTCTGTTGCTAGGTATCTTCAACAACTTCTCTGCATATTTCTATGCCTGTACCGTCACATTAAGCACTGATAGATAGGCTCCCAGTGGCACCGCTCGAGACCTACGTCTAATCGGTACCAGACATACCAGGGACCCTATGACTTTGTTAATAAGTTCACCTGTGCGAAACAAAACAAAGCAAAGCCAGTTTCGTTTGTGTTTCAGTGACAGGACGGCACTAAGGGAGGGCGCCCCACTGACAGCATGTTGGCGCCTAGAATGCGCGCCGTGCCAGTCAGGCTGGTGACGGCTCTCATCATCCTGCTCTGCGTGACCGGGACATCACCCAGCACCACGGGGTCCACAACTTTCACCACGTCAGACATGACTACAGGGCCCTTAACACAGACTACTACGGAACCTACAACTGAAACCACAACACAGACCACTGCCGAACCTACAACTGAAACCACAACACACACCACTGTCGAACCTACGACTGAAACCACAACACAGACCACAGCCAAACCTACAACGGAAATCACAACACAGACCACAGCCGAACCTACAACGGAAACCACAACACACGCCACTGCCGAACCCACAACTGAAACCACAACGCAAACCACAGCGGAACCTACAACTGAGACCACAACACAGACCACAGCGGAACCTACAACTGAAACCACAACACAGACCACAGCGGAACCTACAACTGAGACCACAACCCACACCACTGCCGAACCTACAACTGAAACCACAACACAGACCACAGCGGAACTTACAACTGAAACCACAACACAGACCACAGCGGAACCTACAACTGAAACCGCAACACACACCACTGCTGAACCTACAACTGAAACCACAACGCAAACCACAGCGGAACCTACAACTGAAACCACAACACAGACCACAGCGGAACCTACAACTGAAACCACAACACAGACCACAGCGGAACCTACAACTGAGACCACAACACACACCACTGCCGAACCTACAACTGAAACCACAACACAGACCACAGCGGAACCTACGACTGAAACCACAACGCAAACCACAGCGGAACCTACAACTGAGACCACAACACAGTCCACAGCGGAACCTACAACTGAAACCACAACACACACCACTGCCGAACCTACAACTGAAACCACAACACCGACCACAGCGGAACCTACAACTGAAACCACAACGCAAACCACAGCGGAACCTACAACTGAGACCACAACACACACCACTGCCGAACCTACAACTGGAACCACAACACAGACCACAGCGGAACCTACAACTGAAACCACAACACAGACCACCGCGGAACGTACAACTGAAACCACAACACAGACCACAGCGGAACCTACAACTGAGACCACAACACAGACCACTGCCGAACCTACAACTGAAACCACAACACAGACCACAGCGGAACCTACAACTGAAACCACAACGCAAACCACAGCGGAACCTACAACTGAGACCGCAACACAGACCACAGCCGAACCTACAACTGAAACCACAACACAGACCACCGCGGAACTTACAACTGAAACAACAACACAGACCACAGCGGAACCCACAACTGAAACCACAACGCAAGCCACAGCGAAAACTACAACTGAAACCACAACACATACCACCGCGGAACCTACAACTGAGACCACAACACACACCACTGCCGAACCTACAACTGAAACCACAACGCAAACCACAGCGGAACCTACAACTGAGACCACAACACAGACCACAGCAGAACCTACAACTGAAACCACAACGCAAACCACAGCGAAACCTACAACTGAGACCACAACACAGACCACTGCCGAACCTACAACTGAAACCACAACGCAAACCACAGCGGAACCTACAACTGAGACCACAACACACACCACTGCCGAACCTACAACTGAAACCACAACACAGACCACTGCCGAACCTACAACTGAAACCACAACACAGACCACCGCGGAACTTACAACTGAAACCACAACACAGACCACAGCGGAACCTACAACTGAAACCACAACACAGACCACAGCGGAACCTACAACTGAGACCACAACACACACCACTGCCGAACCTACAACTGAAACCACAACGCAAACCACAGCGGAACCTACAACAGAGACCACAACACAGACCACTGCCGAACCTACAACTGAAACCACAACACAGACCACAGCGGAAACTACAACTGAAACCACAACACAGACCACCGCGGAACCTACAACTGAGACAACAACACACACCACTGCCGGACCTACAACTGAAACCACAACACAGACCACAGCGGAACCTACAACTGAAACCACAACACAGACCACTGCCGAACCTACAACGGAAACCACAACACAGACCACAGCCGAACCTACAACGGAAACCACAACACAGAACACAGCCGAACCTACAACGGAAACCACAACACAGTCCACTGCCGAACCTACAACTGAAACAACAACACAGACCACAGCGGAACCCACAACTGAAACCACAACGCAAGCCACAGCGAAACCTACAACTGAAACCACAACACAGACCACCGCGGAACCTACAACAGAGACCACAACACAGACCACAGCGGAACCTACAACTGAAACCACAACGCAAACCACTGTCGAACCTACAACTGAAACCACAACACAGACCACTGCCGAACCTACAACTGAAACCACAACACAGACCACCGCGGAACTTACAACTGAAACCACAACACAGACCACTGCCGAACCTACAACTGAAACCACAACACAGACCACTGCCGAACCTACAACTGAAACCACAACACACACCACTGCCGAACCTACAACTGAAACCACAACACAGACCACAGCGGAACCTACAACTGAGACCACAACACACACCACTGCCGAACCTACAACTGAAACCACAACACAGACCACTGCCGAACCTTCAACTGAAACCACAACACAGACCACAGCGGAACCTACAACTGAGACCACAACACACACCACTGCCGAACCTACAACTGAAACCACAACACAGACCACTGCCGAACCTACAACTGAGACCACAACACACACCACTGCCGAACCTACAACTGAAACCACAACACAGACCACTGCCGAACCTACAACTGAAACCACAACACAGACCACAGCGGAACCTACAACTGAGACCACAACACAGACCACAGCCGAACCTACAACTGAAACCACAACACAGACTACAGCGGAACCCACAACTGAAACCACAACACAGACCACCGCGGAACCTACAACTGAGACCACGACACACACCACTGCCGAACCTACAACTGAAACCACAACACAGACTACAGCTGAACCCACAACTGAAACCACAACACAGACCACCGCGGAACCTACAACTGAGACCACAACACACACCACTGCCGAACCTACAACTGAAATCACAACGCAAACCACAGCGGAACCTACAACTGAGACCACAACACAGACCACTGCCGAACCTACAACTGAAACCACAACACAGACCCCAGCGAAACCTACAACTGAAACCACAACGCAAACCACAGCGGAACCTACAACTGAGACCACAACACAGACCACTGCCGAACCTACAACTGAAACCACAACACAGACCACTGCCGAACCTACAACTGAAACCACAACACAGACCACCGCGGAACCTACAACTGAGACAACAACACACACCACTGCCGGACCTACAACTGAAACCAAAACACAGACCACAGCGGAACCTACAACTGAAACCACAACACAGACCACTGCCGAACCTACAACGGAAACCACAACACATACCACAGCCGAACCTACAGCGGAAACCACAACACAGAACACAGCCGAACCTACAACGGAAACCACAACACAGACCACTGCCGAACCTACAACTGAAACAACAACACAGACCACAGCGGAACCCACAACTGAAACCACAACGCAAGCCACAGCGGAACCTACAACTGAAACCACAACACAGACCACCGCGGAACCTACAACTGAGACCACAACACACACCACTGCCGAACCTACAACTGAAACCACAACACCGACCACTGCCGAACCTACAACTGAAACCACAACACAGACCACTGCGGAACCTACAACTGAAACCACAACACAGACCACGGCCGAACATACAACTGAGACCACAACACAGACCACTGCCGATCTTACAACTGCGACCACAACACAGACTACAGCGGCACCCACAACTGAAACCACAACACAGACCACCGCGGAACCTACAACTGAGACCACAACACACACCACTGCCGAACCTACAACTGAAACCACAACACAGACTACAGCGGAACCCACAACTGAAACCACAACACAGACCACCGCGGAACCTACAACTGAGACCACAACACACACCACTGCCGAACCTACAACTGAAATCACAACGCAAACCACAGCGGAACCTACAACTGAGACCACAACACAGACCACTGCCGAACCTACAACTGAAACCACAACACAGACCCCAGCGAAACCTACAACTGAAACCACAACGCAAACCACAGCGGAACCTAAAACTGAGACCACAACACAGACCACCGCGGAACCTACAACTGAAACCACAACACAGACCATAGCGGAACCTACAACTGAGACCACAACACACACCACTGCCGAACCTACAACTGAAACCACAACGCAAACCACAGCCGAACCTACAACTGTAACCACAACGCAAACCACAGCGGAACCAACAACTGAAACCACAACAGAGACCACCGCGGAACCTACAACTGAAACCACAACACAGACCATAGCGGAACCTACAACTGAGACCACAACACACACCACTGCCGAACCTACAACTGAAACCACAACGCAAACCACAGCCGAACCTACAACTGTAACCACAACGCAAACCACAGCGGAACCTACAACTGAAACCACAACACACACCACTGCCGAAAAAACAACTGAAACCACAACACAGACCACAGCGGAACCTACAACTGAAACCACAACACACACCACCGCGGAACCTACAACTGAAACCACAACGCAAACCACAGCGGAACCTACAACTGAGACCACAACACAGACCACTGCCGAACCTACAACTGAAACCACAACACAGACCACTGCCGAACCTACAACTGAAACCACAACACACACCACAGCGGAACCTACAACTGAAACCACAACGCAAACCACAGCGGAACCTACAACTGAGACCACAACACAGACCACCGCGGAACCTACAACTGAAACCACAACACAGACCACAGCGGAACCTACAACTGAAACCACCACACATACCACAGCGGAACCTACAACTGAAACCACAACGCAAACCACAGCGGAACCTACAACTGAAACCACAACACACACCACTGCCGAAAAAACAACTGAAACCACAACACAGACCACAGCGGAACCTACAACTGAAACCACAACGCAAACCACAGCGGAACCTACAACTGAGACCACGACACAGACCACAGCGGAATCCACAACTGAAGTCACAACACAGACCACAGCGGAACCTACAACTGAGGCCACAACACACACCACTGCCGAACCTACAACTGAAACCACAACACCGACCACAGCGGAACCTACAACTGAAACCACAACACAGACCACCGCGGAACCCACAACTGAAACCACAACACAAACCACGGCGGAACCTGCAACTGAAACCACAACACAGACAACCGCGGAACCCATAACTGAAACCACAACACAGACCACAGCGGAACCTACAACTGAGACCACAACACAGACCACAGCGGAACCTACAACTGAAACCACAACACAGACCACAGCGGAACCCACAACTGAAACCACAACACAGACCACATCGGAACCTGCAACTGAAACCACAACACAGACCACAGCGGAACCAACAACTGAAACCACAACACAGACCACAGCGGAACCTACAACTGGGACCACAACACAGACCACAGGCGAACCTACAACTGAAACCACAACACAAACCACAGCGGAACCCACAACTGAAACCACAACACAGACCACATCGGAACCTGCAACTGAAACCACAACACAGACCACAGCGGAACCAACAACTGAAACCACAACACAGACCACAGCGGAACCTACAACTGGGACCACAACACAGACCACTGCCGAACCTACAACTGAAACCAAAACACAGACAACCACGGAATCTACAACTGAAACCACACCACAGACCACCGCGGAACCTACAACGGAAACCACAACGCAGACCACAGCGGAACCCACAACTGAAACCGCAACACAGACCACCGCGGATCCTACAACTGAAACAACAACACAGACCACAGCGGAACCAACAACTGAAACCACAACACAGACCACCGCGGATCCTACAACTGAAACAACAACACAGACCACAGCGGAACCAACAACTGAAACCACAACACCGACCACAGCGGAACCTACAACTGAAACCACAATACAGACCACAGCGGAACCTACAACTGAGACAACAACACACACCACTGCCGAACCTACAACTGAAACCACAACACAGACTACGGCGGAACCTACAACTGCAACCACAACACAGACCACGGCGGAACCTACAACTGAAACCACAACACAGACCACAGCGGAACCTACAAGTGAGACCGCAACACAGACCACAGCGGAACCTACAACTGAGACCACAACACACACCACTGCCGAACCCACAACTGAGACCACAACGCAGACAACTGCGGAAACTACAACTGTAACAACAACACAGACCACTGCCGAACCTACAACTGAAACCACAACACGGGCCACAGCCGAACCTACAACTGTAACCACAACACAGACCACAGCGGAACCTACAACTGAGACCACAACACAGACCACAGCGGAACCTACAACTGAAACCACAACACAGACCACAGCGGAACCCACAACTGAGACCACAACACAGACCACAGCGGAACCTACAACTGAAACCACAACACAGACCACAGCCGAACCTACAATTGAAACCACAACACAGACCACTGCCAAACCTACAACTGTGACCACAACACAGACCACTGCCGGGCCTAAAACTGAGACCACGACACAGACCACGGCGGAACCTACAATTGAGACCACAACACAGACCACAGCCGAACCTACAATTGAAACCACAACACAGACCACTGCCGAACCTACAACTGTGAGGACAACACAGACCACAGCGGAACCTACAACTGTGACCACAACACAGACCACAGCGGAACCTATAACTGTAACCACAACACAGTCCACAGCGGAACGTACAACTGAAACCACAACACAGACCACAGCGGAACCTACAACTGTAACCACAACACAGACCACAGCGGAACCTACAACTGTAACCACAACACAGACCACAGCGGAACGTACAACTGAAACCACAACACAGACCACAGCGGAACCTACAACTGTGAGCACAACACAGACCACAGCGGAACCTACAACTGTGAGCACAACACAGACAAACGCGGAAGCTACAAATGTGAGCACAACACAGACCACAGCTGAACCTACAACTGAAACCACAACACAGAACACAGAGGAACCAACAACTGTAACCACAACACAGATCACAACGGAACCTACAACTCTAACCGCTAAAGAACAGACCACCCAAGGTACAACACAGCCCGTTGTCGAATCGACCACACAAACAACAACAGAGCCTGCTGTGGAATCGACCACACAACCAACAACAGAGCCCGCTGTCGAATCGACCACACAACCAACAACACAGCCCGCTGTCGAATCGACCACACTGCCGACAACACCGCCCGCTGTCGAATCGACCGCACAACCAACAACAGAGCCCGCTGTCGAATCGACCGCGCAACCAACAACACAGCCCGCTGTCGAATCGACCACACAACCAACAACACAGCCCGCTGTCGAATCGACTACACAACCAACAGAGCCCGCTGTCGAATCGACCACACAACCAACAACACAGCCCGCTGTCGAATCGACCGCACAGCCAACAACAGAGCCCGCTGTCGAATCGACCACACAATCAACAGAGCCCGCTGTCGAATCCACCACACAACCAACAACACAGCCCGCTGTCGAATCGACCACACAGTCCGCTGTCGAATCGACAGCACAACCAACAACAGAGCCCGCTGTCGAATCTACCGCACAATCAACAACAGAGCCCGCTGTCGAATCGACCGCACAACCAACAACAGAGCCCGCTGTCGAATCGACCGCACAACCAACCACACAGCCCGCTGTCGAATCGACAGCACAACCAACAACAGAGCCCGCTGTCGAATCGACCACACAACCAACAACAGAGCCCGCTGTCGAATCGACCGCACAACCAACCACACAGCCCGCTGTCGAATCGACAGCACAACCAACAACACAGCCCGCTGTCGAATCGACCACACAACCAACAACAGAGCCCGCTGTCGAATCGACCACACAACCAACAACACAGCCCGCTGTCGAATCGACCACACAACCAACAACAGAGCCCGCTGTCGAATCGACCGCACAACCAACCACACAGCCCGCTGTCGAATCGACAGCACAACCAACAACAGAGCCCGCTGTCGAATCGACCACACAACCAACAACAGAGCCCGCTGTCGAATCGACCGCACAACCAACCACACAGCCCGCTGTCGAATCGACAGCACAACCAACAACACAGCCCGCTGTCGAATCGACCACACAACCAACAACAGAGCCCGCTGTCGAATCGACCGCACAACCAACAACAGAGCCCGCTGTGGAATCGACCACACAACCAACAGAGCCCGCTGTCAAATCGACCACACAACCAACAACACAGCCCGCTGTCGAATCGACCGCACAACCAACAACAGAGCCCGCTGTCGAATCGACCACACAACCAACAACAGAGCCCGCTGTCGAATCAACTGCACAACCAACCACACAGCCCGCTGTCGAATTGACCACACAACCAACAACAAAGCCCGCTGTCGAATCGACCACACAACCAACAGAGCCCGCTGTCGACTCGACCACACAACCCGCTGTCGAATCGACCGCGCAAGGAACAACACAGCCCGCTGTCGAATCGACCGCGCAAGGAACAACACAGCTCGCTGTCGAATCGACCACACAGCCCGCTGTCGAATCGACCACACAACCAACAACAAAGCCCGCTGTCGAATGGACCACACAACTAACAACACATCCCGCTGTCGAATCGACCACACAACCAACAACGAAGCCCGCTGTCGAATCGACCACACAACTAACACATCCCGCTATCGAATCCACCACACAACAAACAGAGGCCGCTGTCGAATCGACCACACAGTCCGCTGTCGAATCGACCGCGCAAGGAACAACACAGCCTGCTGTGGAATCGACCACACAGCCGACAACACAGCCCGCTGTCGAATCAACCACACAGCCGACAACACAGCCAGATATCGAATCGACCACACAAGGAACAACACTGTCCGCTGTCGGATCGACCACACAGCCAACAACACAGCCCGCTGTCGAATCGACCACACAGCCGACAACACAGCCCACTGTCGAATCGACCACACAGCCAACAACACAGCCCGCTGTCGAATCGACCACACAACCAACAACACAGCCGGCTGTCCAATCGACCACACAAGGAACACAGCCCGCCGTAGAGTCGACCACACAAGGAACACAACCCGCTGTCGAATCGACCACACAACCAACAACACATCCCGCTGTCGAATCGACCACACAACCAACAGAGCCCGCTGTCGAATCGACCACACAGCCAACAACACAGCCCGCTGTCGAATCGACCACACAGCCCGCTGTCGAATCGACCAGACAGCCCGCTGTCGAATCGACCGCGCAAGGAACAACACAGCCCGCTGTCGAATCGACCACACAGCCGACAACACAGCCCGCTGTCGAATCGACCACACAGCCGACAACACAGCCAGATATCGAATCCACCACACAAGGAACAACACTGTCCGCTGTCGAATCGACCACACAGCCGACAACACAGCCCACAGTCGAATCGACCACGCAAGGAACGACACTGCCCGCTGTCGAATCGACCACACAACCGACCACACAGCCCGCTGTCCAATCGACCACACAAGGAACACAGCCCGCTGTGGAGTCGACCACACAAGGAACACAACCCGCCGTCGAATCGACCACAAAAGCGACAACACAGTCCGCTGTCGATTCGACCACACAACCGACAACACTGCCCGCTGTCCAATCGACCACACAAGGAACACAGCCCGCTGTCCAATCGACCACACAATCAACAACACAGCCCGCCGTCGAATCGACCACACAAGGAACGGAGCCCGCCGTCGAATCGACCACACAAGTAGCAACACAGCCCACTGTCAAATCGACCACGCAACTAACAACACAACCTGCTCTCGAATCGACCACCCAAGAAACACAGCCCGCTGTCGAATCGACCACCCAAGAAACACGGCCCGCTGTCGAATCGACTATACAAGGAACACAGCCCGTTGTCCAATCGACCACACAGCCGACAACACAGCCCGCTGTCGAATCGACCACACAAGGAACACAGTCCGCTGCCCAATCGACCACACAAGGAACACAGCCCGCTGTCCAATCGACAACACAAGAAACACAGCCCGCCGTCCAATCGACCACACAAGGAACACATCCCGCTGTCCAATCGACCACACAGGGAACACAGTCCGCTGTCCAATTGACCACACAAGGAACACAGCCCGCTCTCCAATCGACCACAGAAGGAACACAGCCCGCTGTCGAATCGACCACCCAAGGAACAACACAGCCCGCTGTCCAATCGACCACACAAGAAACGCCGCCCGCTGTGAAGTCGACCACACAAGGAACACAGCCCGCTGTCGAATCGACCACACAAGGAACACAGCCCGCTGTCGAATCGAGCACAGAAGAAACGCAGGCCGTTGTCCAATCGACCACACAAGGAACCCAGCCCGCTGTCCAATCGACCACACAAGGAACACAGCCCGCCGTCGAGTCGACCACACAAGGAACACAGCCCGCTGCCCAATCGACCACACAAGGAACACAGCCCGCTGTCCAATCGACCACACAACCAACAACACAGTCCGCTGTCGAATCGACCACACAAGGAACACAGCCCGCTGTCCAATCGACCACACAAGGAACACAGCCCGCTGTCCAGTCGACCACACAAGGAACACAGCCCGCCGTCGAATCGACCACACAAGGAACACAGCCCGCTGCCCAATCGACCACACAAGAAGCAACACAGCCCGCTGTCGAATCGACCACACAAGGAACACAGCCCGCTGTTCAATCGACCACACATGAAACACAGCCCGCTGCCCAATCGACCACACAAGGAACACAGCCCGCTGTCGAATCGACCACACAAGGAACACAGCCCGCTGTCCAATCGACCACACAAGGAACACAGCCCGCTGTCCAATCGACCACACAAGGAACACAGCCCGCTGTCGAATCGACAACACAAGGAACACAACCCGCTGTCCAATCGACCATACAAGGAACACAGCCCGCTGTCCTATCGACCACACAACCAACAACACAGCCCGCTGTAGAATCGACCACACAAGGAACACATCCCGCTGTCAGATCGACCACACAAGGAACACAGCCCGCTGTACAATCGACCACACAAGGAACACAACCCGCTGTGCAATCGACCACACCAAGAACACAGCCCGCTGTAGAATCGACCACACAAGGAACACAGCCCGCTGTCCAATCGACCACACAAGGAACACAGCCCGCTGTCGAATCGACCACACAAGGAACACAGCCAGCTGTCCAATCGACCACACAAGAAACACAGCCCGCTGCCCAATCGACCACACAAGGAACACAGCCCGCTGTCGAATCGACCACACAAGGAACACAGCCCGCTGTCGAATCGACCACACAAGGAACACAGCCCGCTGTCCAATCGACCACACAAGGAACACAGCCCGCTGTCCAATCGACCACACAAGGAACACAGCCCGCTGTCCAATCGACCACACAAGGAACACAACCCGCTGTCCAATCTACCACACGAGGAACACAGCCCGCTGTCCAATCGACCACACAAGGAACACAGCCCGCTGCCCAATCGACCACACAAGGAACACAGCCCGCTGTCCAATCGACCACACAAGGAACACAACCCGCTGTCCAATCGACCACACAAGGAACACAGGCCGCTGTCCAATCGACCACACAAGGAACGCAGCCCGCTGTCGAATCGACCACACAAGGAACACAGCCCGCCGTCCAATCGACCACACAAGGAACACAGCCCGCTGTCCAATCGACCACACAAGGAACACAGCCCGCTGTGGAATCGACCACACAAGGAACACAACCCGCTGTCCAATCGACCACAAAAGGAACACAGCCCGCTGTCCCATCGACCACACAAGGAACACAGCCCGCTGTCCAATCGACCACACAAGGAACACAACCCGCTGTCCAATCTACCACACAAGGAACACAGCCCGCTGTCCAATCGACCACACAAGGAACACAGCCCGCTGTCCAATCGACCACACAACCAACAACACAGCCCGCTGACGAATCGACCACACAAGGAACACAGCCCGCTGTCGAATCGACCACACAAGGAACACAGCCCGCTGTCGAATCCACCACACAAGGAACACATCCCGCTGTCCAATCGACCACACAAGGAACACAGCCCGCTGTCCAATCGACCACACAAGGAACGCAGCCCGCTGTGGAATCGACCACACAAAGAACACAGCCCGCTGTCGAATCGACCACGCAAGAAACGCAGGCCGTTGTCGAATCGACTACACAAGGAACGCAGCCCGCTGTCCAATCGACCACACAAGGAACACAGCCCGCTGTCCAATCGACCACACCAAGAACACAGCCCGCTGTCGAATCGACCACACAAGGAACGCAGCCCGCTGTCCAATCGACTACACAAGGAACGCAGCCCGCTGTCCTATCGACCACACAAGGAACACAGCCCGCTGTCCAATCGACCACACAAGGAACACAGCCCGCTGTCGAATCGACAACCCAAGGAACACAGCCCGCTGTAAAATCGACCACACAAGGAACACAGCCCGCCGTCCAATCGACCACACAAAGAACACAGCCCGCTGTCGAATCGACCACACAAGAAACACAGCCCGCTGTCCAATCGACCACACAAGGAACACAGCCCGCTGTCCAATCGACCACACAAGAAACACAGCCCGCTGTCCAATCGACCACACAAGGAACGCAGCCCGCTGTCCAATCGACCACACAAGGAACACAGCCAGCTGTCCAATCGACCACACAAGGAACGCAGCCCGCTGTCCAATCGACCACACAAAGAACACAGCCAGCTGTCCAATCGACCACACAAGGAACACAGCCCGCTGCCCAATCGACCACACAAGGAACACAGCCCGCTGTCCAATCGACCACACAAGGAACACAGCCCGCTGTCCAATCGACCACACAAGGAACACAGCCCGCTGTCCAATCGACCACACAAGGAACGCAGCCCGCTGTGGAATCGACCACACAAAGAACACAGCCCGCTGTCGAATCGACCACACAAGGAACACAGCCCGCTGTCCAATCGAGCACACAACCAACAACACAGCCCGCGGTAGAATCGACAACACAAGGAACACAGCCCGCTGTCCAATCGACCACACAAGGAACACAGCCCGCTGTCCAATCGACCACACAAGGAACACAGCCCGCTGCCCAATCGACCACACAAGGAACACAGCCCGCTGTCCAATCGACCACACAAGAAACACAACCTGCTGTCCATTCGACCACACAAGGAACATATCCCACTGTCGAATCGACCACACAAGGAACACAGCCCGCTGTCCAATCGACCACACAAGGAACACAGCCCGCTGTCCAATCGACCATACAAGGAACACAGCCCGCTGTCCAATCGACCACACAAGGAACACAGCCCGCTGCCCAATCGACCACACAAGGAACACAGCCCGCTGTCCAATCGACCACACAAGAAACACAACCTGCTGTCCATTCGACCACACAAGGAACATATCCCACTCTCGAATCGACCACACAAGGAACACAGCCCGCTGTCCAATCGACCACACAAGGAACACAGCCCGCTGTCCAATCGACCACACAAGGAACACAGCGCGCCGTCCAATCGACCACACAAGGAACACAGTCCGCTGTCCAATCGACCACACAAGGAACACAGCCCGCTGTCGAATCTACCACACAAGGGACACAGCCCGCTGTCCAATCGACCACACAAGGAACACAGCCTTCTGTCCAATCGAGCACACAAGGAACACAGCCCGCTGTCCAATCGACCACACAAGAAACACAGCCTGCTGTCCAATCGACCACACAAGGAACATATCCCACTGTCGAATCGACCACACAAGGAACACAGCCCGCTGTCCAATCAACCACACAAGAAACGCAGCCCGCTGTCGAATCGACCACCCAAGGAACACAGCCCGCTGTCGAATCGACCACACAAGGAACACAGCCTTCTTTCCAATCGACCACAATAGGAACACAACCCGCTGTCCAATCGACCACACAAGGAACACAGCCTTCTGTCCAATCGACCACACAAGGAACACAGCCCGCTGTCCAATCGACCACACAAGGAACACAGCCTTCTGTCCAATCGACCACACAAGGAACACAGCCTTCTGTCCAATCGACCACACAAGGAACACAGCCCGCTGTCCAATCGACCACACAAGGAACACAGCCCGCTGCCCAATCGACCACACAAGGAACACAGCCTTCTGTCCAATCGACCACACAAGGAACACAGCCCGCTGTCCAATCGACCACACAAGGAACACAGCCCGCTGTCCAATCGACCACACAAGGTACGAAGCCCGCTGTAGAATCGACCACACAAGGAACACAGCCCGCTGTCCAATCGACCACACAAGGAACACAACCCACTGTGCAATCGACCACACCAAGAACACAGCCCGCTGTGGAATCGACCACACAAGGAACACATCCCGCTGTCAGATCGACCACACAAGAAACACAGCCCGCTGTCGAATCGACCACACAAGGAACGCAGCCCGCTGTCGAATCGACCACACAAGGAACACAACCCGCTGTCCAATCGACCACACAAGGAACACAACCCGCTGTCCAATCGACCACACAAGGAACACAGCCCGCTGTCCAATCGACCACACAAGGAACGCAGCCCGCTGTCGAATCGACCACACAAGGAACACAGCCCGCTGTCCCATCGACCACCCAAGGAACACAACCCGCTGTCGAATCGACTACACAAGGAACACAGCCTTCTGTCCAATCGACCACACAAGGAACACAGCCTTCTGTCCAATCGACCACACAAGGAACACAGCCTTCTTTCCAATCGACCACAATAGGAACACAACCCGCTGTCCAATCGACCACACAAGGAACACAGCCTTCTGTCCAATCGACCACACAAGGAACACAGCCCGCTGTCCAATCGACCACACAAGGAACACAGCCTTCTGTCCAATCGACCACACAAGGAACACAGCCTTCTGTCCAATCGACCACACAAGGAACACAGCCCGCTGTCCAATCGACCACACAAGGAACACAGCCCGCTGCCCAATCGACCACACAAGGAACACAGCCTTCTGTCCAATCGACCACACAAGGAACACAGCCCGCTGTCCAATCGACCACACAAGGAACACAGCCCGCTGTCCAATCGACCACACAAGGTACGAAGCCCGCTGTAGAATCGACCACACAAGGAACACAGCCCGCTGTCCAATCGACCACACAAGGAACACAGCCCGCTGTCCAATCGACCACACAAGGAACACAGCCTTCTGTCCAATCGACCACACAAGGAACACAGCCCGCTGTACAATCGACCACACAAGAAGCAACACAGCCCGCTGTCGAATCGACCACACAAGGAACACAGCCCGCTGTCCAATCGACCACACAAGGAACACAGCCCGCCGTCCAATCGACCACACAAGAAACACAGCCCGCTGTCCAATCGACCACACAAGGTACGAAGCCCGCTGTAGAATCGACCACACAAGGTACGAAGCCCGCCGTCCAATCGACCACACAAGAAACACAGCCTTCTGTCCAATCGACCACACAAGGAACACAGCCCGCTGTCCAATCGACCACACAAGGAACACAACCCGCTGTGCAATCGACCACACCAAGAACACAGCCCGCTGTGGAATCGACCACACAAGGAACACATCCCGCTGTCAGATCGACCACACAAGAAACACAGCCCGCTGTCGAATCGACCACACAAGGAACGCAGCACGCTGTCGAATCGACCACACAAGGAACACAACCCGCTGTCGAATCGACCATACAACCAACAACACAGCCCGCCGTCGAATCGACCACACAACCAACAACACAGCCCGCCGTCGAATCGACCACACAACCGACAACACAGCCCGCTGTCGAATCGACCACACAGCCGACAACACAGCCCGCGGTCGAATCGACCACACAACCGACAACACAGCCCGCTGTCGAATCGACCACACAGCCGACAACACAGCCCGCTGTCGAATCGACCAC